>JAVIAB010000124.1:12128056-12416827 GCA_032433765.1 Megaustenia siamemsis
ACAGTGCAGTGATGTGTTGGTGGACAGTGCAGTGCTATATTGGTGGACAGTGCAGTGCTATGTTGGTAGACAGTGCAGTACTATGTTGGTGGACAGTGCAGTGCTATGTTGGTGGACAGTGTAGTACTATGTTGGTGGACAGTGCAGTGCTATGTTGGTGGACAGTGCAGTGCTGTGTTGGTGGACAGTGCAGTACTATGTGGTGGACAGTGCAGTGCTATGTTGGTGGACAGTGTAGTACTATGTTGGTGGACAGTGCAGTGCTATGTTGGTGGACAGTGCAGTACTATGTTGGTGGACAGTGCAGTGCTATGTTGGTGGACAGTGCAGTACTATGTGGTGGACAGTGCAGTGCTATGTTGGTGGACAGTGTAGTACGATGTTGGTGGACAGTGTAGTACTATGTTGGTGGACAGTGTAGTACTATGTTGGTGGACAGAGCAGTACTATGTTGGTGGACAGTGCAGTGCTATGTTGGTGGACAGTGTAGTACTATGTTGGTGGACAGTACAGTGTTATGTTGTTTATATTAATAGGTTTGACCATTATTGAGACAACAGTGAACCTCACACAGTTAGTTTTTCTGATGTGCAGACATAGTTTGTCTGATGTGACAGACATAGTTTGCCTGATGTGACAGACATAGTTTGTCTGATGTGACAGACATAGTTTGTCTGATGTGACAGACATAGTTTGTCTGATGTGCAGACATAATGTTTCTAATGTGACAGACATAGTTTGTCTGATGTGACAGACATAGTTTGTCTGATGTGACAGACATAGTTTGTCTGATGTGACAGACATAGTTTTTCTGATGTGCAGACATAGTTTGTCTGATGTGACAGACATAGTTTGTCTGATGTGACAGACATAGTTTGTCTGATGTGACAGACATAGTTTGTCTGATGTGACAGACAGTTTGTCTGATGTGACAGACATAGTTTGTCTGATGTGCAGACATAATGTTTCTGATGTGACAGACATAGTTTGTCTGATGTGACAGACATAGTTTGTCTGATGTGACAGACATATTTTGTCTGATGTGACAGACATAGTTTGTCTGATGTGACAGACATAGTTTGTCTGATGTGACAGACATAGTTTGTCTGATGTGCAGACATAATGTTTCTGATGTGACAGACATAGTTTGTCTGATGTGACAGACATAGTTTGTCTGATGTGACAGACATAGTTTGTCTGATGTGACAGACATAGTTTGTCTGATGTGACAGACATAGTTTGTCTGATGTGACAGACATAGTTTGTCTGATGTGACAGACATAGTTTGTCTGATGTGACAGACATAGTTTGTCTGATGTGACAGACATAGTTTGTCTGATGTGACAGACATAGTTTGTCTGATGTGACAGACATAGTTTGTCTGATGTGACAGACATAGTTTGTCTGATGTGACAGACATATTTTGTCTGATGTGACAGACATAGTTTGTCTGATGTGACAGACATATTTTGTCTGATGTGACAGACATAGTTTGTCTGATGTGACAGACATAGTTTTTCTGATGTGACAGACATATTTTGTCTGATGTGACAGACATAGTTTGTCTGATGTGACAGACATATTTTGTCTGATGTGACAGACATAGTTTTTCTGATGTGACAGACATAGTTTGTCTGATGTGACAGACATAGTTTTTCTGATGTGACAGACATAGTTTGTCTGATGTGACAGACATAGTTTGTCTGATGTGACAGACATAGTTTGTCTGATGTGACAGACATAGTTTGTCTGATGTGACAGACATAGTTTGTCTGATGTGACAGACATAGTTTGTCTGATGTGACAGACATAGTTTGTCTGATGTGACAGACATAGTTTGTCTGATGTGACAGACATAGTTTGTCTGATGTGACAGACATAGTTTGTCTGATGTGACAGACATAGTTTGTCTGATGTGACAGACATAGTTTGTCTGATGTGACAGACATAGTTTGTCTGATGTGACAGACATAGTTTGTCTGATGTGACAGACATATTTTGTCTGATGTGACAGACATATTTTGTCTGATGTGACAGACATAGTTTGTCTGATGTGACAGACATAGTTTGTCTGATGTGACAGACTTAGCTTGTCTGATGTGACAAACATAGTTTGTCTGATGTGACAGACATAGTTTGTCTGATGTGACAGGTTGTTTTTATGGAGCACCATGAAAATGTCAGATGTTCTCATCAGTTGTGAATCACTAACCAAACCGAATATCTATTAGTAGATGGTTCTGCTATATCACCAATGACCCGACACATCCGACTTCTTAAAGCTAATTTTTCAGATCCATCTGTATCTCTGCGCACTTGGACAAACCTAGTAACTTGTTTTTTTTTACGAGCACGCATGGGATCTTGGTCATCAGTGGTTCGCCGTCAGATTTGGTGGCTGTCTATTGTGTGTCCTGTCATGGTCCTGAATGTAACAGAATAAGTGCTTTCCTCAGTTGTTATTTTGTTGATTATTTTCTCTATCACTATGTACAGAACGAACACACACAAACCCAAGGAAATTGTGAGATTAAATTATCAGTTAAATACTGAAGGCGAGTAACCAAGTACAAAATATAAGCAGGAACATCACAATCCACAAGTAGACTTATACCAACAGACCTATGGAACACGATCTCTTTAAAAGCCTGTAGAAGTTAAAAACAAATATAATAAAATAAATTCATCATCAAGTACAGGGTCTGCTGGCGTAGGTGATCATGTCTCTCCACAATTTTCGATCTCGACAGTTATTTATCATTTCTGTTGTTGACCTTCTGCCAAGCCATTCTCTTAAGCTGTCTGGTATTTTTTTCTCTTTGCTTCTCTATCTCTTCGTCCCTCAATTTTCCCAGTTGTTACAATATAATCCAGTTGTTCTCTTCTCATTACATGGTCAAAAAATGATGATTGTTTCTTAATAATATTGGGAATTAGCTCTCTTCTTGCTTTGACCTCTTTCAGAACGTTTTCATTACTCTTCTTAGCTGTCCGTGATATTCTCAACATTTTTCTGTAAAACCACATTTCTGCAGATTCCAGTGATTTTCTTGTCTGTTGTCCTATTGTCCTTGCTTCACATCCATACGTTAAGACATATTTACATTTGGCGAAATAACAGCTACAAAACAGGGTATAGAAATTGTAACAGAATAAACTATTATAATCAACATTTATAACGAAAGCGAAAGACACGGCACATACTGATGGTGAAATATGAATTTTTTTTCTTGAGAACTTATTCATAAAATCTGCTCCACAAACAAGGGCCATTTTTGTCTGTTTGTCAATGTTGTGGTGCCCAGACATCATTCTCCTTTCTAACGAGACCCGTGGCCTGAATATTGGTTTTTGAAGGGAGACACAATTTCACTCAACTACCCGCGCCAATATTATCTCTCGCGATAGTTTCTGCTCAAAACTCCATCAGGTCTATGTACAAGACGTCCCAGCCAACTGGCAATTTGGACATTCAGATTGTGCCCCTTCATCCAATAATTTACTTCTTCTTGAAGACACATTCGTCTAACTAGGAGCTCTTATCTTCTCTACTTTATCTCCTATCAACTGTTATCTCCTGTCAACTGTTATCTCCTATCAACTGTTATCTCGTATCAACCGTTATCTCCTATCAACTGTTGTCTGCTATCGACAGTTATCTCCTATCAACTGTTATCTGCTATCGACAGTTATCTCCTATCAACTGTTATCTGCTATCGACAGTTATCTCCTATCAACTGTTATCTCCTATCAACTTTTATCTCTTATCAACTGTCGTCTCTTATCAACTTTTATCTCTTATCAACTGTTATCTCCTATCAACTTTTATCTCTTATCAAATTTTATCTCCTATCAACTTTTATCTCCTATCAACTTTTATCTCCTATCAACTGTTATCTCCTATCAACTTTTATCTCCTATCAACTGTTATCTGCTATCGACAGTTATCTCCTAGCAACTGGTATCTCCTATCAACTGTTATCTCCTATCTCCTATCAACTTTTATCTCTTATCAACTGTCGTCTCTTATCAACTGTCGTCTCTTATCAACTTTTATCTCCTATCAACTGTCGTCTCTTATCAACTGTCGTCTCTTATCAACTGTTATCTCCTATCAACTTTTATCTCTTATCAACTGTCGTCTCTTATCAACTGTCGTCTCTTATCAACTTTTATCACCTATCAACTTTTATCTCTTATCAACTGTCGTCTCTTATCAACTTTTATCTCCTATCAACTTTTATCTATTATCAACTGTCGTCTCTTATCAACTGTTATCTCCTATCAACTTTTATCTCTTATCAACTGTCGTCTCTTATCAACTTTTATCTCCTATCAACTGTTATCTCCTATCAACTTTTATCTCTTATCAACTGTCGTCTCTTATCAACTTTTATCTCTTATCAACTTTTATCTCCTATAAACTTTTATCTTTTATCAACTTTTATCTTTTATCAACTGTTATCTCCTATCAGCTGTTATCTCTTATCAACTGTTATCTCCTATCAACTGTTATCTCCTACCAGCTGTTATCTCTTATCAACTGTTATCTCCTATCAACTTTTATCTCTTATCAACTGTCGTCTCTTATCAACTGTCGTCTCTTATCAACTTTTATCTCCTATCAACTTTTATCTCTTATCAACTGTCGTCTCTTATCAACTTTTATCTCCTATCAACTTTTATCTCTTATCAACTGTCGTCTCTTATCAACTGTTATCTCCTATCAACTTTTATCTCTTATCAACTGTCGTCTCTTATCAACTTTTATCTCCTATCAACTGTTATCTCCTATCAACTTTTATCTCTTATCAACTGTCGTCTCTTATCAACTTTTATCTCTTATCAACTTTTATCTCCTATAAACTTTTATCTTTTATCAACTTTTATCTTTTATCAACTGTTATCTCCTATCAGCTGTTATCTCTTATCAACTGTTATCTCCTATCAACTGTTATCAACTATCAGCTTTTATCTCTTATCAACTGTTATCTCCTATCAACTGTTATCTCTTATCAACTTTTATCTCTTATCAACTGTTATCTCCTATCAACTTGTATCTCTTATCAACTTTTATCTTTTATCAACTGTCATCTCCTATCAACTTTTGTCTATATTATCAACTGTTATCTCCTGTCAACTTTTATCTCTTATCAACTGTTATCTCCTATCAACTTTTATCTCTTATCAACGTTTATCTTTTATCAACTGTTATCTCCTATCAACTTTTGTCTTTAATCAACTTTTATCTCCTATCAACTTTTATCTCTTATCAACTGTTATCTCTTATCAACTGTTATCTCCTATCAACTGTTATCTCTAATCAGCTGTTATCTCCTATCAACTGTTATCTCCTATCAACTTTTATCTCTTATCAACTGTTATCTCCTATCAGCTGTTATCTCCTATCAACTGTTATCTCCTATCAACTGTTATCTCTAATCAGCTGTTATCTCCTATCAACTTTTATCTCTTATCAAATGTTATGACAGGGAACAGTTGGCTGTGTTCAATTTCTGCACGGTTTCGCCTTATGTCTTTTGGCGTGTGCTGAGACTGCTACGATGGGGACTACAGTTACCTTTCTTTGTTTGGGAGATGAGATTCGAATGATTACGCTGTCACAACGGTTGAGCAATTATGGATTTTAATTCGTTTGCAGTAATACCGGGGCCTTCCATAAACAAACAAACTCTTTTTATGAGATTCCGCTTCCGGTGTTTCACAAGATGGTGGTATTATTTTTGCCGGTTTGGCGAAGGATCATAGTTTTCATTTTGTGTTTATTATAAGTGAGATTTCTGTGTTTATTATAAGTGAGATTTCTCTGTTCATTATAAGTGAGATTTCTGTGTTTATTATAAGTGAGATTTCTCTGTTCTTTATAAGTGAGATTTCTGTGTTCATTATAAGTGAGATTTCTCTGTTCTTTATAAGTGAGATTTCTGTGTTCATTATAAGTGAGATTTCTGTGTTCATTATAAGTGAGATTTCTCTGTTCATTTAAGTGAGATTTCTCTGTTCATTATAAGTGAGATTTCTCTGTTCATTATAAGTGAGATTTCTGTGTTCATTATAAGTGAGATTTCTCTGTTCATTATAAGTGAGATTTTTCTGTTCATTATAAGTGAGATTTCTCTGTTCATTATAAGTGAGATTTCTGTGTTCATTATAAGTGAGATTTCTCTGTTCATTATAAGTGAGATTTCTCTGTTCATTATAAGTGAGATTTCTGTGTTCATTATAAGTGAGATTTCTCTGTTCATTATAAGTGAGATTTCTGTGTTTATTATAAGTGAGATTTCTCTGTTCATTATAAGTGAGATTTCTCTGTTCATTATAAGTGAGATTTCTCTGTTCATTATAAGCGACATTTCTGTGTTTATTATAAGTGAGATTTCTCTGTTCATTATAAGTGAGATTTCTCTGTTCATTATAAGTGAGATTTCTCTGTTCATTATAAGTGAGATTTATCTGTTCTTTATAAGTGAGATTTCTGTGTTCATTATAAGTGAGATTTCTCTGTTCATTATAAGTGAGATTTCTCTGTTCATTATAAGTGAGATTTCTCTATTCATTATAAGTGAGATTTCTCTGTTCATTATAAGTGAGATTTCTCTGTTCATTATAAGTGAGATTTCTCTGTTCATTATAAGTGAGATTTCTCTGTTCTTTATAAGTGAGATTTCTCTGTTCATTATAAGTGAGATTTCTCTGTTCTTTATAAGTGAGATTTCTGTGTTCATTATAAGTGAGATTTCTCTGTTCATTATAAGTGAGATTTCTCTGTTCATTATAAGTGAGATTTCTGTGTTCATTATAAGTGAGATTTCTCTGTTCATTATATGTGAGATTTTTCTGTTCATTATAAGTGAGATTTCTCTGTTCATTATAAGTGAGATTTCTGTGTTCATTATAAGTGAGATTTCTCTGTTCATTATAAGTGAGATTTCTCTGTTCATTATAAGTGAGATTTCTCTGTTCATTACAAGTGAGATTTCTCTGTTCATTATAAGTGAGATTTTTGTGTTTATTATAAGTGAGATTTCTCTGTTCATTATAAGCGACATTTCTGTGTTTATTATAAGTGAGATTTCTCTGTTCATTATAAGTGACATTTCTCTGTTCATTAAAAGTGAGATTTCTCTGTTCATTATAAGTGAGATTTATCTGTTCTTTATAAGTGAGATTTCTGTGTTCATTATAAGTGAGATTTCTCTGTTCATTATAAGTGAGATTTCTCTGTTCATTATAAGTGAGATTTCTCTATTCATTATAAGTGAGATTTCTCTGTTCATTATAAGTGAGATTTCTCTGTTCATTATAAGTGAGATTTCTCTGTTCATTATAAGTGAGATTTCTCTGTTCTTTATAAGTGAGATTTCTCTGGTCATTATAAGTGAGATTTCTCTGCTCATTATAAGTGAAATTTCTGTGTTTATTATAAGTGAGATTTCTCTGTTCTTTATAAGTGAGATTTCTATGTTCATTATAAGTGAGATTTCTCTGTTCATTATAAGTGAGATTTGTCTGTTCATTATAAGTGAGATTTCTCTGTTCATTATAAGTGAGATTTCTCTGTTCATTATAAGTGAGTTTTCTCTGTTCATTATCAGTGAGATTTCTCTGACTAATTATTACACAAGGGTGGTACTCTTATCGCCAGTTTGGCTTAACGTATAGTTTTCATTTTGTGTGATTATGAATGAGGATTTTCTGGCGGAATATACCAAGTTCAAGGTGTATCAATACAAAAATAATAATTTTCAACTCCAATGTTAAGTCAGTCCTATTATATGGATGAGAAACATGGAGAACAACAAAATTGACAATCATGAAGATACAGACTTTCATTAACGGATGCTTACGCAGAATAAAAGTATGGAAATGGCAGGACAAAATCACTAACATAGAATTATGGAAATGTACCAGCCAAATACCAGTGGATAAAGAGATACAGCGAAGACGATGAAGCTGGATAGGACACAAACTGCAGAAGCCAACTGAGAGTATTACACAACAAGCCCTTTTGTGAATCTCCAGGGCAAAAGACAAAGAGGAAGACCAAGGAATTTTTGGAGAAGACAGATAGAAGCAGAGATGAAGATGATGGGGAAGACATGGAATGATCTAAAATAATGGCAGGAAACAGAACGACTTGGAAAGTGTTTGTTGAGGACCTATGCTCCACAGGGAGCTGAAAAGTAGAAGAAGAAGAAGAAGGTGTATCCACGTGCTGAAGAATTGTATCGCTGCGGTTAGTTAGTCTTTAACTCAGAAATGGATTTTGGACCGTGCGTCCGAGTGAGTGCACGTGGGTCAAAACCAACCTCGCAAATCGCCGACGTTCAACGACGAAATCAACGACAAATAGAGTCCTCAGTCGCAGGACACTGCGGGACTTGCTGAGGAGGGGATCTGAGCACCTATGGACATGTTCGGAGTGCAATGATGATGTCCCTGAAATAACTCAATAGCTGAATTTATTTATTTTCTTGACACTTACATTACATACTCTATTTGTGTCATGTTTTGCCTCTACTTAAACTGTTTACCATTTCCTTTCTTTTATTACTTAGTGTCCATGTTTTATTTTCATTGTTGAGAATGTTTTGAAAATCTTGAAAATGAGTAATCGTGGCCCTTTATACTTATCAGTGTTGACATCTATGTAGACCAACATAGTTAACAGAAGACAGGAAACAAAGGATTACAAGCACTTGTACACGCTTTTATGAGAGCCTTGCCTTTGTCTGACAGATACCTGAAGTGACAGTCTCAGGGAATGACATTATCAAGGAATGACATTATCAGGGAATGATATTATCAGGGAATGACATTATCAAGGAATGACATTATCAGGGAATATTATCAGGGAATGACATTATCAGGGAATGACATTATCAGGGAATGACATTATCAGCGAATATTATAAGGGAATGACATTATCAGAGAATATTATCAGGGAATGACATTATCAGGGAATGATATTATCAGGGAATGGCATTCTCAAGGAATGATATTATCAGGGAATGACATTATCAGTGAATGATATTATCAGGAAATGATATTATCAGGGAATAACATTATCGGGGAATGGCATTGTCAGGGAATGACATTAGCAAGGAATAACATTATCAGGGAATATTATCAGGGAATGACATTATCAGGGAATGACATTATCGGGGAATGATATTATCATGGAATGATATTATCAGGGAATGATATTATTAGGGAATGATATTATCAGGGAATGATATTATCAGGGAATGAGATTATCAAGGAATGACATTATCAGGGAATGATATTATTAGGGAATGATATTATCAGTGAATGATATTATCAGGGAATGAGATTCTCAGGGAATGACATTATCAGGGAATGTCTGTGAAGATATAGACAGTTGATAAGCTTCCTGCTTATTTTGGAGGTTTGACTGAAGTATCGGACTCAGATTTGTCAAAGCTCGATTTCGCAAGAGCCGGAGAGAGCGTTGTTAGGAAGCGAAAGGTAAAATAAATGAGCCGAAGTGAGCGTTACTTGGAAGGTAACGAGTTAAGCAAGTCTTTGTTGTTATTAAGATCATCCTAGGTGATCCTCGAGAAAATCCGCGTAGAATACAGGTCGACATCACGGCCTGAAGCTACCGGTGTGGCCAGGTTTTGTTGGCAATTTTGCCAAGCAGCGGTTTTATGGCCCACTCTTCTCGATTTTAAATGCCAGGGATTGTTTAACATGCAGGAGTGCACAAGGGACCTCCCATTTATTGATTTATTTGTTTGAAACATCTCACTATCCAGAGAGGGCTAGACATCGGATCTCACTATCCAGAGAGGGCTAGACATCGGATCTCACTATCCAGAGAGGGCTAGACATCGGATCTCACTATCCAGAGAGGGCTAGACATCGGATCTCACTATCCAGAGAGTGCTAGACATTGGATCTCACTGTCCAGAGAGGGCTAGACATCGGATCTCACTATCCAGAGAGGGCTAGACATCGGATCTCACTATCCAGAGAGGGCTAGACATCGGATCTCACTATCCAGAGAGGGCTAGACATCGGATCTCACTACACAGAGAGGGCTAGACATCGGATCTCACTACACAGAGAGGGCTAGACATCGGATCTCACTAAAAGTCACACAGCACTTTTTGGTTTTGAACCCGAGTCATTTCTTTTCGGTGGCCCAAGTCGTAACTCTATACTATCCAGCCCTCCTTTTTCAGCAAATTCTTTGGCCCATTAGCTTCTTGCTGCTTTAATAGGGCCGACCTTCTTGGGTATAAATTCCCATGGCGTCTTCCCTCTGTGATATTCTAAACCTGAAACTTCACGACAGTTCTTAAGAAAAATACTGTCGTACCAGCCCTTGTAGGTTCAATTTTACAGCTTGTGAAAACAGTCGCGACCGAATTTTTGTCTACTCCATTTGAGAAATGAGCTGTTTATTAATTGCAGCATGTGATTTATTATTATATCGGCAAACTTATTGATTGTGTTGTCTAACGTCATACAAAACTTAATACTAAAGGCTAAACCAACACTATCGCTAGCACAAATACTTCTTTAACTAGGCCAGTTTGTACCTCGTCGACCCGATTGTTTTGGTGTCGTGTTGGCCGATGGCTTAATTTCTGACTGCTAATTACTTTCTTCCACACTCTGTTATTTCGTGCACGTGTATCACAAACCTGGCTCGTGTCCTTTGGTCCAATGCATTTAGTGATTGGTCTGACATTTCCTGGCCTGCAAGTAAATTACCCATCACGACGTGAGGCCTGTAAATGCGCTAAAATAAACACACGTATACTCGCTAAAATAAACACACGTGTACTCGCTAAATTAAATATACGTAAATTCGCTAAGAAAAGACTAAAGTCATGAAAAGCTTAAATTCAACAGACGACAAAATATACACGGAAAACAAACTAGTGGAAGAAATCACTTTATCTATCTTGGAAGTCACATTGATCGAGAAGGGGATAGAAGCAAAGAAATTAGAATCAGAATAGCTAAAGCAGCAATGTCTTTCAGAAGCCTTGAAAAGTTGTGGAAATCAAAACTCATCAGCAGGGTGTCCGGTTAGCGCAATCGATAGGCGGTTGGCTTACCACGGCAACAGTCGGGGTTCGTACCCTGGCGAGGACACCTGGGTTTTACTAATTCCCTAAAAATTAGTACCTCTGAAGCCGGAGTAAATCTGCCTGCATGGCGAGGGGCATCCTGTAATGGGATAAAACAGACTTTACACGCAAAATTCAGTCCCACAAAATTGAGTGGGTGGGACTTCGTCAGAGGTCAAAGCTGACGAAAGCGAACGAACAAAACTCATCAGCACAAACACAAAACTTAGACTATTCAAATCAAATGTACTATCAACCCTTACGTATGTGTGTGAAAGCTGGAAAATAACAAGAGACATAGAAACAAAGTTGAACGCATTCGAAAATAAATGTCTAAAGAAAATACTTGGCATAGCGTGGAACGAATTCAAAACAAACGAGGAAATTAGAGAAATCGCCAATCAACCACTAATATCTTCAGTAATAAAGAAAAGACGATGGTCATATGTTGGACATGTGATGAGAAGAGATAATAACCGAATAGCAAAGCAAGCCCTCATGTGGTAAACAACAGGTAAGAGGAAAAGAGGAAGACCCAGAGAGACACCGAGAAGAACATTTATGAGAGAGGCAAGAGCAGCAGGAATCGGCTCCCTCAATGAGATAGAGCTGTTTGCACAGAACAGAGACAAATGGCGAGATTTGATAAAATATCTTTAAAAGAATTGAAAACTGCTAGAACACAAATTCAGATAAGAGAAGGAGTATCTTGGCCTACGCCCTATGGGCCGGCTACGGCTCGAATGGTCAATAGATAGATAGAAATTCGCTAAATTAAATACGTGTATACTCATTGAAATATTGAAGTAAGCACATGTATACCTGAAGCAAAGACACATAGATTTTGCTATAATAAATACACGAAGGCTCGATGAGACCAACTACTCGAATATTCGATAAATTAAATACACGTAAATTCGCGGAAGTAAACACAATCAATATTAACAAAACAGCTCGCATATTCACTGCAGTGAACATTTTACTCATATCTATCATCATCATCATCGAGTGCCTTCTCCGCAACGAAGGTTGGCTACCATGGATCGCCATTCTACTCTGTTTCTTGCTTTGATGGTGCAGGCTGTCATAGATTGACTTGTCCATGTTGACTTTTGATGTTACTCGTCCATGTTAGTCTTGGTCTGCCTCTGCCTCTTTAACCTTGTATTTTCCCTTCCAATATTACTTTTAGTAGGCTGTTGTGTCTTTTAACATGCCCCAAAAATTGCATTTGTCTTGTCTTAATTGTATTTAGTAGTTCTCTTTTTATTTTCAGTTGTTTTAAAACTTCAGCGTTTGTTATCTTTTCTTTCCATCCAATTCTACCTATTCTTCTATAAATCCACATTTCAAAGGCTTCAATTTTCTGTTCTGTTTTCTTGTCTAATGTCCATGTTTCTGCACCATACAGAAATATTGAGAAGATGTAACATTTTGCAATTCTTAGTTTCAGCCCTGTTGATATTTGTTTTGTTGTTAGTATATTTTTCATGGCATTAAAATTACTTTCTGCCATACCTATTCTTTTGTTTATTTCAATTTTACATTTTCATCACTGGTTATAGTATGTCCCAGGTAGTTGTAGCTCTGGACTGTCTCCAGATGTATTCCCTCAACTGTGATATTTAATTCATATCTTTACTATTGAAAAAAAAAAACATATATATTAGAACAGTGTGTGTGTGTGTTTTTTTTTTTTTTGCCATGAATCGAAATTTTGGTGGAGTTTCAGTACAAAGATATATTTACAATATCTATTGCACATAGCCTCGTTATGGAAATTGTCGTTTAGGTAGTTTATAGTTAGCCTGCACCAAACGCTGTTGTGGGAGATTTTGCTTTTACTGGGGTAGCTTTGAAATAGCTTGTACATGGCGTTGTGGGAGATTTTGCTTTTACTGGGGTAGCTTTGAAATAGCTTGTACATGGCGTTGTGGGAGATTTTGCTTTTACTGGGGTAGCTTTGAAATAGCTTGTACATGGCGTTGTGGGAGATTTTATTTTAATGGGGTAGCTTTGAAATAGCTTGTACATGGCGTTGTGGGAGATTTTGTTTTTACTGGGGTAGCTTTGAAATAGATTGTACATGGCGTTGTGGAAGATTTTGCTTTTTCTGTGATAGCTTTAAGATGACATGTGCCAGTCGTCATGGGAGATTTTGCTTTTTCTGTGATAACTTTAACATGTGCCAGTCGTTGTGGGAGATTTTGCTTTTTCTGTTATAGCTTTAAGATGACATGTGCCAGTCGTTGTGGGAGATTTTGCTTTTTCTGTGATAGCT
The DNA here is from genome assembly GCA_032433765.1 of Megaustenia siamemsis. Taxonomy (NCBI): domain Eukaryota; kingdom Metazoa; phylum Mollusca; class Gastropoda; order Stylommatophora; family Ariophantidae; genus Megaustenia; species Megaustenia siamemsis. The sequence goes on from JAVIAB010000124.1 coordinate 12,141,464, forward strand.
TTAACATGTGCCAGTCGTTGTGGGAAATTTGGTTTTTTCTGTTATAGCTTTAAGATGACATGTGCCAGTCGTTGTGGGAGATTTTGCTTTTTCTGTGATAGCTTTAAGATGACATGTGCCAGTCGTTGTGGGAAATTTTGCTTTTTCTGTGATAGCTTTAACATGTGCCAGTCGTTGTGGGAAATTTGGTTTTTTATGTGATAGCTTTAAGATGACATGTGCCAGTCGTTGTGGGAGATTTTGCTTTTTCTGTGATAGCTTTAAGATGACATGTGCCAGTTTGTGGGAAATTTTGCTTTTTCTGTGATAGCTTTAAGATGACATGCGCCAGTCGTTGTGGGAGATTTTGCTTTTTCTGTGATAGCTTTAAGATGACATGCGCCAGTCGTTGTGGGAGATTTGCTTTTTCTGTGATAGCTTTAAGATGACATGCGCCAGTCGTTGTGGGAGATTTTGCTTTTTCTGTGATAGCTTTAAGATGACATGCGCCAGTCGTTGTGGGAGATTTTGTTTCGAGTTACTATCGCGGCTCCCTATGTTTTGGATTGCCTACATCTATTTTACGTTTACCATCTCTGACTCATTCTTTACTTCAACACATTTTGGTTTGCGTACGTCAATTTTGCTTATATTTCTTACTTCCGTTTCTTCTTCATTGTCTTCATCACAAGCAGACAGAATTGACGGTCTATACGCCATGTGTAGCAGCAACTAGGATCCATTTTGCAAGGTTCAAGGTCATTGGTCGAAGAGTACCCCAGGTCTGACGGAAACTGTTCGTCTGAACTTAACAGGATTTTCCCATCACACTGTCCTTGACCTGCCTCTCCACTGTATTCCATACATTACTGGTAATGAAGACAGCTCATGTATTCGATACATTACTGGTAATGAAGACAGCTCATGTATTCCATACATTACTGGTAATGACGACAGGTCATGTAGTCCATACATTACTGGTAATTACGACAGCTCATGTAGTCCATAAATTACTGGTAATGAAGAAAGCTCATGTATTCGATACATTACTGGTAATGACGACAGGTCATGTAGTCCATACATTACTGGTAATGACGACAGCTCATGTATTCCATACATTACTGGTAATGACGACAGCTCATGTATTCCATACATTACTGGTAACGACGACAGCTCATGTGTTCCATACATTACTGGTAACTACGACAGCTCATGTAGTCCATACATTACTGGTAATGACGACAGCTCATGTAATCCACACATTACTGGTAATGAAGACAGCTCATGTATTCATACATTACTGGTAATGAAGACAGCTCATGTATTCATACATTACTGGTAGTGAAGACAGCTCATGTATTCATACATTACTGGTAATGACGACAGCTCATGTATTCATACATTACTGGTAATGACGACAGCTCATGTATTCATACATTACTGGTAATGACGACAGTTCATGTATTCCATACATTACTGGTAATGAAGATAACTCATGTATTCCATATATTACTGGTAATGAAGACAGCTCATGTATTTCATGCATTACTGGTAATGAAGACAGCTCATCTATTTCATACATTACTGGTAATGAAGACAGCTCATCTATTTCATACATTACTGGTAATGAAGACAGCTCATCTATTTCATGCATTACTGGTAATGAAGACGTCTCATCTATTTCATACAATGCTGGTAGTGAAGACGTCTCATCTATTTCATACAATGCTGGTAGTGAAGACGTCTCATCTATTTCATATAATGCTGGTAGTGAAGACGTCTCATCTATTTCATACAATGCTGGTAGTGAAGACGTCTCATCTATTTCATACAATGCTGGTAGTGAAGACGTCTCATCTATTTCATACATGCTGGTAGTGAAGACGTCTCATCTATTTCATACAATGCTGGTAGTGAAGACGTCTCATCTATTTCATATAATGCTGGTAGTGAAGACGTCTCATCTATTTCATATAATGCTGGTAGTGAAGACGTCTCATCTATTTCATATAATGCTGGTAGTGAAGACGTCTCATCTATTTCATACAATGCTGGTAGTGAAGACGTCTCATCTATTTCATACAATGCTGGTAGTGAAGACGTCTCATCTATTTCATACAATGCTGGTAGTGAAGACGTCTCATCTATTTCATACAATGCTGGTAGTGAAGACGTCTCATCTATTTCATATAATGCTGGTAGTGAAGACGTCTCATCTATTTCATACAATGCTGGTAGTGAAGACGTCTCATCTATTCCATATTACTGGTAATGAAGACAGCTCATGTATTTCATGCATTACTGGTAATGAAGACAGCTCATCTATTTCATACATTACTGGTAATGAAGACAGCTCATCTATTTCATACATTACTGGTAATGAAGACAGCTCATCTATTTCATGCATTACTGGTAATGAAGACAGCTCATCTATTTCATACATTACTGGTAATGAAGACAGCTCATCTATTTCATACATTACTGGTAATGAAGACAGCTCATCTATTTCATGCATTACTGGTAATGAAGACAGCTCATCTATTTCATACATTACTGTAATGAAGACAGCTCATCTATTTCATACATTACTGGTAATGAAGACAGCTCATCTATTTCATACATTACTGGTAATGAAGACAGCTCATCTATTTCATACATTACTGGTAATGAAGACAGCTCATGTATTTCATGCATTACTGGTAATGAAGACAGCTCATCTATTTCATACATTACTGGTAATGAAGACAGCTCATCTATTTCATACATTACTGGTAATGAAGACAGCTCATCTACTTCATACATTACTGGTAATGAAGACAGCTCATCTATTTCATGCATTACTGGTAATGAAGACAGCTCATCTATTTCATACAATGCTGGTAGTGAAGACGTCTCATCTATTTCATACAATGCTGGTAGTGAAGACGTCTCATCTATTTCATACAATGCTGGTAGTGAAGTCGTCTCATCTATTTCATACAATGCTGGTAGTGAAGACGTCTCATCTATTTCATACAATGCTGGTAGTGAAGACGTCTCATCTATTTCATACAATGCTGGTAGTGAAGTCGTCTCATCTATTTCATACAATGCTGGTAGTGAAGACGCCTCATCTATTTCATACATAGACTATATTTGTGCCAATATGACTCTCAGACATGACTGGCCTAATTACTATAGAAGTCTGTAATTTCTGGTATGACATTTATTTCACACGCCCACTAGTCTGTCTTCGAAGTTCTATTGATGCTCATTTGAAAGTCGTACAAACTGTTGTTTAAAGAGATTTCTGCTTTTTTCCCCTCTTATTGTGTGAGAGGGTAGAAGGGAAAGTTGAATTATGCTCATCATTCTGTCTGCTGATTCTAGTAGTACCCAGCCATCCCTTCTCCCACAGGGCTCTTCCGGTTAATAACTCTTGTTCCGTTCCCCCCTGAATGTCTAACTCCTGCTATCAGAGATTAAGGTACCAAGGTGCATCAAGGTGCATCAAGGTGCATCAATATGCACCAATGTGCATCAAGGTGCATCAAAGTGCATCAATGTATATCAAGGTGCATCAAGGTAGATCAAGGTGCATCAAGATGTATCAAGGTGCATCAAGTTGCATCAATGTGCATCAAGGTGCATCAAGGTGCATCAATGTGCATCAAGGTGTGAAGCTGTTGTAAAGCTGATGATAATAATGCCAATTTTAAAAGAGAGAGAGAAAAGTGGTATGATAACAGCTTTACGTAGGTGAGAAACAAAACAAAAGTTAAACGACGTTTCGGCCAAGTAGGCCATCAACTGGAACAATATGCAACAACACAAAAATATATACAAGGATATGCACAGAAATCTAACTACATGGCGATAATATGCTCAATTCACAAGAAAGTACAATAAAAGTCACTTCCCTGCGGTCCAGAGCTTGGTCAGTCACTGACAGAGCTAAAATTGGTGGGTAGACTGACCAGATAGTCAGTTGAGAAATAAATGGGAAAGGTTCTAAAGATATGGGCAGGTGGGTACAAGATAAGTATAAAACTGTGCATATCTAACTTTGCGTGTGTGCACCAAACAATTGTGCATAAAATCATGTGTACATAATCATACATGCGTACAAACATAAGTGTACATATATTGCCACAAAGCACACAAATGAAAACCTGAAGGTGTCCTAATGTGGAAATACGTATGTAGACAAATATACATACATGTATAGGTGCGGTTGTGCATAGGGGTATGAAATGTGGAGTAAGTGTCCACTACTGTCCTTGTGATATGGATATAAGATACAGGGATAGGGATATATTCCACGCTACTGGCTTTTGAGTCATTTCTAATCCTTTTATTTTTGTTTCTTCCTATTATTTTCTTCCTTCTGTTGTAATCATATGCTCTTTAACAATTACAATCCTCTTCATTTGTCATGTTTCTATTCTTGTTTAATTTTTTCTTCTGTTTTTTCTTCCTTTTGTTTATCTTTATTCTCATCTTATCCCACATTCTTTATTTCTTGTTATTTTTTTTATTTCTCTCCTTTTTTCCGCTCTCCTATTGCTTTTCCTCCATCTTTTCTGTTCATTTCCTTCTTTTTTTTATCTTCCATCCTCTCTTCTGCTTTTATCTTCTGTCTCCTTCTTCTTCTTTCTGCTTCTTGTTTTCCGCTTCTTCCTCTTCTTCTCCGAATCACCGTTTTTGTTTTACTTTGCTTCGTCTTTTCTTTTCCATCTTTTATCTTCTATGTCTCTAAATCCGTCAGTCTTTCTTTCAGATTTTCTTCCTCTCTCTTCTTGATCTTCCTCTACTTCCCCCAATCTTCTTTCTTTTCCTTATTCGTTATTATATTTCAATGACCCGTTGTTTATTTCCCCTACAGAAAAAAAAGATGTCGATAATTTACTAAAAGAAAAATTCTAACGCCCCTGACGTACGTTCATCTAATCTTATCATCCCACCTTATCGATTACCTTCTCCTCTGTTCCCACGTAGAATTGCTTAGCCCAATATTTATAGCCCTTTCTAGACCTGCTCTGACGTCTTCTCCTTCTCCATTTGGCGGGAAAGCCAAAATCAACTCCGCCATTTTACCAGGGGAGACAATTTCAATAAGCATTGGGGTTTGAATGTATTTTCTGTAAGTCTGGTCAATGACTAGATTGTAGCGTACAAGCTCGTTGATTCTCTCAGGTCAGGAGAACTATTTCTCTTACATATCATTATTATCATCATCATGTTACCTTTGAGTCAAACATGTTCACAGAATGCATTTGTTCTTGATTGTTCTTGTGTACTTTGTGTCGCTAATTCTTGCAGACTTCATATGTTTTTGAAATAACAGAATTTCCTGCAAGGAAATTAAATGGATCAACAATAATAGCTTTGGTGGCTGAGTGGTTAATGTGCTCGCTTCCTGATCTGAAGGTTCGATCCCCAGAAGTGGCGGATATTATTTTTAAGACCGGCAAAGCTGCATTGTTCACCCTAAAAATTTGTACCAGAGATTTTGTCTGGGAAGTAAAGGCGGCCTAGCGTGATACCGACCATATTACCAAAATATGTGCCGTGGTCATAGAAAAATATGGTTACTAACACAAAATTCCCCATACACATAGTAAGGCGGGGGAGGGGGGGACCTGTAGTGTTTACTTATCTGGTAGATCACGCTAGTGATATCACATTGCTGATTATAACTAACTAACCTGTTATAGAATGACAGTCTCGCCCATAAATGACGCAGACATTATCCAATGACGAGACTAGCTTTGGTGATTTTGTTGACTCTTTTTTTCTTGTGTCATTTTTGTTCTTGTTGTGATCGTTGTCTTGTTGCGTCTCATATATTCTTATCACATTTTGCAACTACTGGCCATTTCTGTCTACCTGTGGCACATGTGTCCAGATTTTCACTGTTGATATTAAGCCTGTTGAACAATTGGGGGTCTGGGTAGTCTAGAAATGTGACGTGGACTCAATATAGAAAGGACCCGTGTTCAAATCCCACCAGAAACAGTAACGATATTTCCAAAATATGAAAACTTAATCCGTGGTTTCTTTATGACGTTACTCTCCCCTGATCTCTTGGGTAGTGAGATCTAATGTTTATCTCTCTTGGATAACTGCAAAAAAAACAGGAGCTCCCGTGTGCACTCGCGCACGTTAAACACCCTTGACAATTGAAATCGAAAAGAGCAGCCATAAATATGGCCGCCTCCAGGGCAATATGTTAGCAGAAACCTACCCACACCGTGGGTCTCAGGCCTTGCTACGGTTTTTTGCGCACGTGGACCAGGTTTCCCTTCGGATTTTGTCCAAAAGTGTATCGCACCACACATGGATGTTTCCGTGTGTGGCGATGATGATTCTAATAATAACGAAAACATGTTGTGCTAGCAGACCGGTTAGATCATCGGTCTATAGGTTGTCCATCTAGTTTGTTTTACAGAAAACTCTTTGGAATTCTGCTGTCTTCCATACAGGTCACGTGCCCCAAACATCTCAAGCTATGCTAGCTGAGCCAAGAATTATGTTGTTTTTTTAAAACAAAAATGGTGAAACACTTCAGAAATTTGAGTGTAAAATATTTTTTTAAACTGACATCATCGGAATGCGGGTATAAACGAGCCCAACCGACGATCGACATCTCGTGCTTTCTCGTGGCAGCAAAAACTGACCTCGTTTTAATCATCAGCCATTCCTAAACTTGCTATAGCAGAGATGATGACAATGTGGCTTTCGTCGACATCAATAGATGGATATACACAGCGCTGATTGACAACCACCTACTGTTCAGTCTTCTGTAAGTTGATCTCTGTGACAGAACAGCATTTTTGCCTGAATACCCCCTGTATCCATCTGTAACGGCGCCATGTTCCTTATATACACAGACATATCAGGGATGCTCAGACACAACAGAGACACTCACAGACATATCAGGGATGCTCAGACACAACAGGAAGCTCATACACACAACAGGGATGCTTACAGACACAGCAGAGACGCTCATAGACACTCATAGACACAACAGGGATGCTCATTGACACAAGAGGTAAGGTCTTGTAACAGAGAATACATATTTTACAACGACAGTGTTTGTCCGCTCTCCTGAGTTGTGCAACAGTCATCTCTGTATATCTGCAGTTCAAGACTGTCCTACGTGACTGCTTCATGTCCAAACTATTTATCGTACATTTACGTTATTCTATATTGAACTTGACAAGTCTCACTTTCTATTTCTCTTATGTGTTTTATTTATTTTATTTCTAAACTTCCTCTTCTACCTCTTCGGGTGTCGAGGGAGATACAAACTTCTGTTTTATTTATTTTCTTTCTACACTTCCACTTCTACCTCTTCGGGTGTCGAGGGAGATACAAACTTCTGTTTTATTTATTTTATTTCTAAACTTCCTCTTCTACCTCTTCGGGTGTCGAGGGAGATACAAACTTCTGGTTCTCCTCATATTTGGCCTTTTCACTTGATGTTTTGATGACGTAAATTGATTTTGATGTAGCGCTTCTTTGATGTTGCCTGTCCATCTTATTCTTGGTCTGCCGCTTTCTTATCTCCTTTTCTTCCCTTTAATATAAGCTTTCTATGGTAGGGAGTCTCGCAACATTCTTTCTAGATGGTTAAACCAGTTTATTTGTTGTTTCTGTATGTAGCTTATGATTTGATTGATACCTAGTCTTTCTCCTATAATTTCATTTCTGATTCTATATTTTCTGGACACTCCAAGCGAATTTCTCAGACATCTCATCTCTGTTATGACAAGCTATCTTGTATACTTAGACGGAACTGACCATGTTTAGCATCGCTAACACATTTGCATTGTTTGTTTAGTTGATGTTCACACTTTTTCGTATTGATCTTTGTATTTTTAGTAATTTCACGTCTTGCTTTGATCTCAATATCACACTTACCATCTTCCCTCTGTCGGCTCAAAATATGAAACTTTATATTTTCTCTAATGATTCGATGTTTCTTTTTACGTTTAATTTTTTTACTCCATTTTAAATTTTCCTAATTGATATAGAGTGTATTTTTCTCAATATTTGTTTCAAATCAGTTTTTATAGTCGTATGCGACCTTTCAAATAGTGTTTTATTTACAAATTAATACTTTTAAGTGCCTTTTTAAAAAAAAATGTTTTCCAAATAAAAATAAGTTTTCTCACGGATGTTTGGTAGTGACCTCCTGAGTGCAGCACACAAGTTTTCTCACGGATGTTTGGTAGTGACCTCCTGAGTGCAGCACACAAGTTTTCTCACGGATATTTGGTAGTGACCTCCTGAGTGCAGCACACAAGTTCTCTCACGGATGTTTGGTAGTGACCTCCTGAGTGCAGCACACAAGTTTTCTCACGGATGTTTGGTAGTGAGCTCCTGTGAGTGCAGCACACAAGTTTTCTCACGGATGTTTGGTAGTGAGCTCCTGTGAGTGCAGCACACAAGTTTTCTCACGGATGTTTGGTAGTGAGCTCCTGAGTGCAGCACACAAGTTTTCTCACGGATGTTTGGTAGTGAGCTCCTGAGTGCAGCACACAAGTTTTCTCACGGATGTTTGGTAGTGAGCTCCTGTGAGTGCAGCACACAAGTTTTCTCACGGATGTTTGGTAGTGAGCTCCTGTGAGTGCAGCACACAAGTTCTCTCACGGATGTTTGGTAGTGACCTCCTGAGTGCAGCACACAAGTTTTCTCACGGATGTTTGGTAGTGAGCTCCTGTGAGTGCAGCACACAAGTTTTCTCACGGATGTTTGGTAGTGAGCTCCTGTGAGTGCAGCACACAAGTTTTCTCACGGATGTTTGGTAGTGAGCTCCTGTGAGTGCAGCACACAAGTTTTCTCACAGATGTTTGGTAGTGAGCTCCTGTGAGTGCAGCACACAAGTTTTCTCACGGATGTTTGGTAGTGAGCTCCTGTGAGTGCAGCACACAAGTTTTCTCACAGATGTTTGGTAGTGAGCTCCTGTGAGTGCAGCACACAAGTTTTCTCACGGATGTTTGGTAGTGAGCTCCTGTGAGTGCAGCACACAAGTTTTCTCACGGATGTTTGGTAGTGAGCTCCTGTGAGTGCAGCACACAAGTTTTCTCACGGATGTTTGGTAGTGAGCTCCTGTGAGTGCAGCACACAAGTTTTCTCACAGATGTTTGGTAGTGAGCTCCTGTGAGTGCAGCACACAAGTTTTCTCACGGATGTTTGGTAGTGAGCTCCTGTGAGTGCAGCACACAAGTTTTCTCACAGATGTTTGGTAGTGAGCTCCTGTGAGTGCAGCACACAAGTTTTCTCACAGATGTTTGGTAGTGAGCTCCTGTGAGTGCAGCACACAAGTTTTCTCACGGATGTTTGGTAGTGAGCTCCTGTGAGTGCAGCACACAAGTTTTCTCACGGATGTTTGGTAGTGAGCTCCTGTGAGTGCAGCACACAAGTTCTCTCACGGATGTTTTGCAGTTAGCTCCTGTGAGTGCAGCACACAAGTTTTCCCACGGAAGTTTTGCAGTGAGCTCCTGTGAGTGCAGCACACAAGTTTTCCCACGGAAGTTTTGCAGTGAGCTCCTGTGAGTGCAGCACACAAGTTTTCTCACGGATGTTTGGTAGTGAGCTCATGTGAGTGCAGCACACAAGTTTTCCCACGGATGTTTGGTAGTGAGCTCATGTGAGTGCAGCACACAAGTTTTCCCACGGATGTTTGGTAGTGAGCTCCTGTGAGTGCAGCACACAAGTTTTCTCACGGATGTTTGGTAGTGAGCTCCTGTGAGTGCAGCACACAAGTTTTCTCACGGATGTTTGGTAGTGAGCTCCTGTGAGTGCAGCACACAAGTTTTCTCACGGATGTTTGGTAGTGAGCTCCTGTGAGTGCAGCACACAAGTTTTCTCACGGATGTTTGGTAGTGAGCTCCTGTGAGTGCTATTTTTATGCTACATGATGATGATGACTGCTTCTTCGATATGACCATTACTTCTGTTTTCTTACTATTCAGACTGAGACCTTTCTTGTCGCTCTATTCAACTATTATGTCTATCATTACTTGTAGTTCATATGAAAGCCATCAGTATTCAAATGAACCAATTCGGGCGTATCCATCTATGGCGACGTTACCTCGCTCGTTGCCAACTGAATTAGTTACTAGTAGGGCCCACAAGAAACTTTAGTCCATGTCGTCTTGTCTGACGGAGACGGAGTCGAGTCGCTGACTCAGACCATAGAGTAGGGCCCACAAGAAACTTTAGTCCATGCCGTCTTGTCTGACGGAGACGGAGTCGAGTCGCTGACTCAGACCATAGAGTAGGGCCCACAAGAAACTTTAGTCCATGTCGTCTTGTCTGACGGAGACGGAGTCGAGTCGCTGACTCAGACCATAGAGTAGGGCCCACAAGAAACTTTAGTCCATGTCGTCTTGTCTGACGGAGACGGAGTCGAGTCGCTGACTCAGACCATAGAGTAGGGCCCACAAGAAACTTTAGTCCATGTCGTCTTGTCTGACGGAGACGGAGTCGAGTCGCTGACTCAGACCATAGAGTAGGGCCCACAAGAAACTTTAGTCCATGTCGTCTTGTCTGACGGAGACGGAGTCGAGTCGCTGACTCAGACCATAGAGTAGGGCCCACAAGAAACTTTAGTCCATGCCGTCTTGTCTGACGGAGACGGAGTCGAGTCGCTGACTCAGACCATAGAGTAGGGCCCACAAGAAACTTTAGTCCATGTCGTCTTGTCTGACGGAGACGGAGTCGAGTCGCTGACTCAGACCATAGAGTAGGGCCCACAAGAAACTTTAGTCCATGCCGTCTTGTCTGACGGAGACGGAGTCGAGTCGCTGACTCAGACCATAGAGTAGGGCCCACAAGAAACTTTAGTCCATGTCGTCTTGTCTGACGGAGACGGAGTCGAGTCGCTGACTCAGACCATAGAGTAGGGCCCACAAGAAACTTTAGTCCATGCCGTCTTGTCTGACGGAGACGGAGTCGAGTCGCTGACTCAGACCATAGAGTAGGGCCCACAAGAAACTTTAGTCCATGTCGTCTTGTCTGACGGAGACGGAGTCGAGTCGCTGACTCAGACCATAGAGTAGGGCCCACAAGAAACTTTAGTCCATGTCGTCTTGTCTGACGGAGACGGAGTCGAGTCGCTGACTCAGACCATAGAGTAGGGCCCACAAGAAACTTTAGTCCATGTCGTCTTGTCTGACGGAGACGGAGTCGAGTCGCTGACTCAGACCATAGAGTAGGGCCCACAAGAAACTTTAGTCCATGCCGTCTTGTCTGACGGAGACGGAGTCGAGTCGCTGACTCAGACCATAGAGTAGGGCCCACAAGAAACTTTAGTCCATGTCGTCTTGTCTGACGGAGACGGAGTCGAGTCGCTGACTCAGACCATAGAGTAGGGCCCACAAGAAACTTTAGTCCATGTCGTCTTGTCTGACGGAGACGGAGTCGAGTCGCTGACTCAGACCATAGAGTAGGGCCCACAAGAAACTTTAGTCCATGCCGTCTTGTCTGACGGAGACGGAGTCGAGTCGCTGACTCAGACCATAGAGTAGGGCCCACAAGAAACTTTAGTCCATGTCGTCTTGTCTGACGGAGACGGAGTCGAGTCGCTGACTCAGACCATAGAGTAGGGCCCACAAGAAACTTTAGTCCACGTCGTCTTGTCTGACGGAGACGGAGTCGAGTCGCTGACTCAGACCATAGAGTAGGGCCCACAAGAAACTTTAGTCCACGTCGTCTTGTCTGACGGAGACGGAGTCGAGTCGCTGACTCAGACCATAGAGTAGGGCCCACAAGAAACTTTAGTCCATGTCGTCTTGTCTGACGGAGACGGAGTCGAGTCGCTGACTCAGACCATAGAGTAGGGCCCACAAGAAACTTTAGTCCATGCCGTCTTGTCTGACGGAGACGGAGTCGAGTCGCTGACTCAGACCATAGAGTAGGGCCCACAAGAAACTTTAGTCCATGTCGTCTTGTCTGACGGAGACGGAGTCGAGTCGCTGACTCAGACCATAGAGTAGGGCCCACAAGAAACTTTAGTCCATGTCGTCTTGTCTGACGGAGACGGAGTCGAGTCGCTGACTCAGACCATAGAGTAGGGCCCACAAGAAACTTTAGTCCATGTCGTCTTGTCTGACGGAGACGGAGTCGAGTCGCTGACTCAGACCATAGAGTAGGGCCCACAAGAAACTTTAGTCCATGCCGTCTTGTCTGACGGAGACGGAGTCGAGTCGCTGACTCAGACCATAGAGTAGGGCCCACAAGAAACTTTAGTCCATGTCGTCTTGTCTGACGGAGACGGAGTCGAGTCGCTGACTCAGACCATAGAGTAGGGCCCACAAGAAACTTTAGTCCATGCCGTCTTGTCTGACGGAGACGGAGTCGAGTCGCTGACTCAGACCATAGAGTAGGGCCCACAAGAAACTTTAGTCCATGTCGTCTTGTCTGACGGAGACGGAGTCGAGTCGCTGACTCAGACCATAGAGTAGGGCCCACAAGAAACTTTAGTCCATGCCGTCTTGTCTGACGGAGACGGAGTCGAGTCGCTGACTCAGACCATAGAGTAGGGCCCACAAGAAACTTTAGTCCATGTCGTCTTGTCTGACGGAGACGGAGTCGAGTCGCTGACTCAGACCATAGAGTAGGGCCCACAAGAAACTTTAGTCCATGCCGTCTTGTCTGACGGAGACGGAGTCGAGTCGCTGACTCAGACCATAGAGTAGGGCCCACAAGAAACTTTAGTCCATGTCGTCTTGTCTGACGGAGACGGAGTCGAGTCGCTGACTCAGACCATAGAGTAGGGCCCACAAGAAACTTTAGTCCATGTCGTCTTGTCTGACGGAGACGGAGTCGAGTCGCTGACTCAGACCATAGAGTAGGGCCCACAAGAAACTTTAGTCCATGTCGTCTTGTCTAACGGAGACGGAGTCGAGTCGCTGACTCAGACCACAGAAGTAGGTCTACGGGGACAAATGATGGCTACCGAGAAATGACCCCCAATCGCGCCGCTCTGCTTTGGCCCTTGTTATGGTCTGACGAATAAGAAATATGACCTCTAGAAATATGAATATATGATGAAGAAGATGGAGGATAGAAGGAGGTGGAGGTAGAAGATGGAGGATAGAAGGAGGTGGAGGTAGAAGATGGAGGATAGAAGGAGGTGGAGGTAGAAGATGGAGGATAGAAGGAGGTGGAGGTAGAAGATGGAGGATAGAAGGAGGTGGAGGTAGAAGATGGAGGATAGAAGGAGGTGGAGGTAGAAGATGGAGGATAGAAGGAGGTGGAGGTAGAAGATGGAGGATAGAAGGAGGTGGAGGTAGAAGATGGAGGATAGAAGGAGGTGGAGGTAGAAGATGGAGGATAGAAGGAGGTGGAGGTAGAAGATGGAGGATAGAAGGAGGTGGAGGTAAAAGATGGAGGATACAAGGAGGTGGAGGTAGAAGATGGAGGATAGAAGGAGGTGGAGGTAGAAGATGGAGGATAGAAGGAGGTGGAGGTAGAAGAACGAGAAGAAGGAGAAGATGGAGGATAGAAGGAGGTGGAGGTAGAAGAACGAGAAGAAGGAGAAGATGGAGGATAGAAGGAGGTGCAGGTAGAAGAACGAGAAGAAGGAGAAGATGGATGATAGAAGGAGGTGGAGGTAGAAGAACGAGAAGAAGGAGAAGATGGAGGATAGAAGGAGGTGGAGGTAGAAGAACGAGAAGAAGGAGAAGATGGAGGATAGAAGGAGGTGGAGGTAGAAGAACGAGAAGAAGGAGAAGATGGATGATAGAAGGAGGTGGAGGTAGAAGAACGAGAAGAAGGAGAAGATGGAGGATAGAAGGAGGTGGAGGTAGAAGAACGAGAAGAAGGAGAAGATGGAGGATAGAAGGAGGTGGAGGTAGAAGAACGAGAAGAAGGAGAAGATGGAGGATAGAAGGAGGTGGAGGTAGAAGAACGAGAAGAAGGAGAAGATGGAGGATAGAAGAAGGTGGAGTAGGAAAAGAAGAAGAAGAAGAAGATGGAGGATAGAAGGAGGTGGAGGTAGAAGAACGAGAAGAAGGAGAAGATGGAGGATAGAAGGAGGTGGAGGTAGAAGAACGAGAAGAAGGAGAAGATGGAGGATAGAAGAAGGTGGAGGAAGAAGAACGAGAAGAAGGAGAAGATGGAGGATAGAAGAAGGTGGAGTAGGAAAAGAAGAAGAAGAAGATGGAGGATAGAAGGAGGTGGAGGTAGAAGAACGAGAAGAAGGAGAAGATGGAGGATAGAAGAAGGTGGAGGAAGAAGAAGGAGAAGATGGAGGATAGAAGGAGGTGGAGGTAGAAGAACGAGAAGAAGGAGAAGATGGAGGATAGAAGAAGGTGGAGTAGGAAAAGAAGAAGAAGAAGAAGATGGAGGATAGAAGGAAGTGGAGGTAGAAGAACGAGAAGAAGGAGAAGATGGAGGATAGAAGAAGGTGGAGTAGGAAAAGAAGAAGAAGAAGAAGATGGAGGATAGAAGGAGGTGGAGGTAGAAGAACGAGAAGAAGGAGAAGATGGAGGATAGAAGAAGGTGGAGTAGGAAAAGAAGAAGAAGAAGAAGATGGAGGATAGAAGGAGGTGGAGGTAGAAGAACGTGAAGAAGGAGAAGATGGAGGATAGAAGGAGGTGGAGGTAGAAGAACGAGAAGAAGGAGAAGATGGAGGATAGAAGGAGGTAAAGGTAGAAGAACGAGAAGAAGAAGAAGATGGAGAATAGAAGGAGGTGGAGGTAGAAGAACGAGAAGAAGGAGAATTAGAAGACGTCAATTTGATGTTCTTGATCAGAAACATGTGGTATTCAGGAAAGATTGTAAAGAGCATACTCACCCACAAGATCCTGTGTAGATTTGGTGTCTCTTTTCATGCAGAATTCAAGGCAATTAAAGAAGCGCCATCTTGCATCGAGAGGGTTTTGCAACGAAGACATTAATTATCAGCAGGGGAGATAAATATGGATCAATGAGTGATCAGAGTTGTCCAGGGAACAGAAATGACAGGAAGCAGAGGCTGCCAGATATAGGGATGACGTTTAACGCGATTAGAAGAGGCTCATAAGTGGTTGGACAAGGAGAGTAATTAGAGAACGAATGAAATAAACAGTCTATATTTGTTAAGGTCGTTTACTTAGGAGTGTATACAGAATAAGCATACCAAGAGCATACAGGGAATAATAGAAGAAAAAGGTATGTGTTAGCAGTCGGAAAAAATGACAAATAAACAACAACAACAACAAACAAAGAACAATATATGATCCGAAGCAGGACCTTTCCTATTTAATAATCCTGCTTCGGACCATATATTGTTCTTTGTTTTTTTCTGTTGTTTATTTGTCATTTTTTCCGAGTGCTAACACATACCTTTTCCTTCTATTATTCCCTATTATCGCCTCGGAAGTTTCCCTATTTAATGATATTTATTTATTATTATTTGTCTCCATAAGAAGAGCATATACTCCGTCAACCAATGGCGGAGGTCAATGAATAAGGATGTCTGTAGTGCACAAACGCTGACTACGTGCTGTACATGCCAGTGTCTTTTTTGCAATTCCTCACATCATCATTAGGGAGTGCCGTCTCTGCATCAAAGGTTGCCTACCATGGGTGCTATTCTGTTCTGTCTCTTGCTTTGATAGTGCAGGTTGTCATAAGCTGACTTGTACATCTTTTGATGTTACTCGTCCATGTTAGTCTTGGTCTGTCTCTGCTACCTTGTATTTTCCCTTCCAAGATTACTTTTAGTAGGCTGCTATGTCTTTTAACATGCCCCAAAAATCTCATTTGTCTTGTTTGAATTGTGTTTAGTAGTTCATGGTTTGTTTTACTTTCTTTCCATCCAATTCTTCTTTAAATCCACATTTCAACGGCTTCAAATTTCTGTTCTGTTTTCTTGTCTAATATCCATGTTTCTGCACCATATAGGAATGTTAAGAAGTTGTAACATTTTGCTATTCTTAGTTTTAGCCCTGGTGTTATTTGTTTTGATATTAGTATACTTTTCATGTTATTAAAATTATTATTTTTTTTTTTGCAATTCCCATTCTTTTGTCTATTTCAATGTTAATTTTCCATCACATGTTTTTAGTATGTCCAAGGTAGTTATAGCTCTGAACTGTCTCCAGGTATTTGATAATTGCTTGTGGGCTTTGAGTATTATCTTTGTTTATGATCAAAGTTTTAGTCATTCCCACATCCAACCTAATTCTTCTTTTTTTCTTTCTTTCCTCATTTGGCTTTCAGTGCCAAGGGAAGATATAATTTACTATCTTTGCTTGACAGCTGGTGGCCTCTTCTGTTTTGTTTTCTAGCGTTTCAATGTTCCATCAATCCATCTTTTTCGTTTGGATTTTCCAAAGTCCTTGATTTTGGTGCTCTTGTAAAGTTTATTAAAGACTCGTTGTGTCGTGTTTTGATCTTTCCGTCTTGTCACATGACCAAACAATTTCATCTGTTGTTTCTTAAAGCATTCTACGGCGAGACTTTTTCTTAGCTTTCTTCTCAGTTCTCCATTTATGATTTTATCTCGCAGGCTCTTTTCCGTCATTCGTTGAACATATTTCATCTCAGTAGTGGTTATTTTATTTTTGTTCTTGAGTCTGGAGACCAGGTCTGACTTTAGTAGCACAACTTTGGAAGATGATAGTGTTGTAGAGTCCCAGGTTTACCTCTAGTGTTATTTCTTTGTTCGACAACAGTGGCGATAGTTGTCAGATGATTTGACAACAGTGGCGATAGTTGTCCGATGATTTGACAGCAGTGGCGATAGCGGTCCGATGGTTTGACAACAGTGGCGATAGCTGTCCGATGATTTGACAACAGTGGCGATAGTTGTCCGATTATTTGACAAAAGAGCTGACAACAGTGGCGAAAGTTTTCCGTTGATTTGAAAATTGGCGATAGTTGTGAGATGATTTGACAACAGTGGCGATAGTTGTCAGATGACTTGACAACAGTGGCGATAGTTGTGAGATGATTTGACAACAGTGGCGATAGTTGTCAGATGACTTGACAACAGTGGCGATAGTTGTGAGATGATCTGACAACAGTGGCGATAGTTGACAGATGACTTGACAACAGTGGCGATAGTTGTCAGATGACTTGACAACAGTGGCGATAGTTGTCAGATGACTTGACAACAGTGGCGATAGTTGTCCGATGATTTGACAACTGTGGCGATAGTTGTCCGATGACCTGACAACAGTGGCGAAAGTTTTCCGTTGATTTGAAAATTGGCGATAGTTGTGAGATGATTTGACAACAGTGGCGATAGTTGTCAGATGATTTGACAACAGTGGCGATAGTTGTCCGATGATTTGACAACAGTGGCGATAGTTGTCCGATGATTTGACAACAGTGGCGATAGTTGTCCGATGATATGACAAAAGTGGCGATAGCTGTCTGATGACTTAACAACAGTGGCGATAGTTTCCGATGATTTGAAAACAGTGGCGATAGTTGTCCGATTATTTGACAACAGTGGCGATAGTTGTCCGATGATTTGACAAAAGTGGCGATAGCTGTCTGATGACTTAACAGTGGCGATAGTTGTCCGATGATTTGACAAAAGTGGCGATAGCTGTCTGATGACTTAACAACAGTGGCGATAGTTTCCGAGGATTTGAAAACAGTGGCGATAGTTGTCCAATGATTGGACAACAGTGGCGATATTTGTCCGATAATTTGACAAAAGTGGCGATAGCTGTCCGATGACCTGACAACAGTGGCGATAGTTGTCCGATGATTTGACAAAAGTGGTGATAGCTGTCCGATGACCTGACAACAGTGGCGATAGTTGTCCGAAAATATGACAACTGTGGCGATAGTTGTCCGATTATTTGACAACAGTGGCGATAGCTGTCCGATGACTTGACAAAAGTGGCGATAGCTGTCTGATGACTTGACAAAAGTGGCGATAGCTGTCTGATGACTTAACAACAGTGGCGATAGTTGTCCGATTATTTGACAACAGTGGCGATAGTTGTCCGATTATTTGACAACAGTGGCGAAAGCTGTCTGGTATTGTAATTACGGACTTTTATTGTAATTGTATCTTGATGCTATTGTTCACATCACTTCTATTTTTATTTGATTACAACATGTAAATCATGACAGCCTCTTTTTCTCTCATTATAAAATTATAATCAAGTTTATTGATCTCTAAGCACAATGATCGACTAGTGGTTCATGCACTTATCTTAAATTAATGTTAATGGACTGACGTCATGGGACGCACCAAAATGGACGCTTCTTGCGTCCAAGCCATGTAAACAATGTTGACTTTCCTTGTCTCCAACGGTTTATCTAATTCTATTAGAGAATTTCACGCTATCTGTTACCACAGTGAGATGGCGGATTTTTAAAAATGTAATCACGGGTTTGATAATAAATGTGTGTACACAGTTCGTTAACCATCGCTGTAGATCAAGTCTTTATTCGCTGGCTTCGTTAGCAACCATGGAAGATAATGACCTTACTTGTGCCGACGGTTGGTTTGGGGCAAATTGTACGTTACAATGTCACTGCTATAATGGCTTCGTTTGTGACAAAACTACAGGGACATGCCCAAACAATGACAGTTGTCAGCACAAAATTTTCGGACACCATCAATTTTTGCCGTGCTCCTGGTTTAGGATTTATGCGAATGACTTAAAATATCCGGACAGTTTCACAGTAAAACTGAATGGTTCTGCCTCATGTAACAATGTATCAAGGTTTGTAGTTAGTCCGCACGAGATTGATACCTTCTGCCCTGGGGCTGGTCTGATCAACAAGTTACGGATTGAAAGGGCAATATTTGCAAATATCTACTCCACCTACATTGGTGGGGGTTGGAAACTCGCTCTCAAATAGATCACAAACCAGACCGACAAATTTGATGATTGTTATACAGGAGACGGATGTGGACCAGAGGCCGCAGCTAATAGCAAAACAAAGACCGATCTCTATGACAATGACTGCACACACACACACAATGGAGAAGTGGAACCAATTCTGTTTTTGGTATCTGAACTTTGCAACGCCCCAGAAGACTCATATCATTCGAATCTATCATCGAGCTAGCACTATGATTCGGGTAAAGAATGCCACTCTAAAGGCTTTCTCTGACAGTGGCGGAGTAGTGTTCCAGTATAATGATATATCATACCTAATTTATCTGTGAACACTATTGTAGTCAAAACACAAACGTCAATGGCACACATTAAGATTGAGTTCTCACCGACCATTTCGCAGGCCGACAGTGCACTGACGGTATGTGAGGTGCAAACATTTACAGTCACCTATTGTCTGGACGAGCATTCTTGGTCGTTTTGTGCAGTGTGTAGTGGGTGTAGTAAAGGCTGCAATGTCATCATCGGTACTAGTCACGGCTACTGTTCACATGGGATCTATGGACACGACTGTTCCGGGTCTTGTCTCAGTGTCTGTCCTTTATTTGAGGAAAAATCTGGAAAATGCCTACAATATAAAACATCTTGGCTATACCTGTAATGACACTTGTCCCGATGGTAATTTTGGGCTACAGTGTGAACAGATGTGTTCTGATGGCTGTGACATCATATGTACTCTCAAATGTCGGACAACTGTTTCAACGATACCTGTCAACAGTCGATCGGGAATCTGTACATGCAAGAGAACGTTCTATGGGTCAGACTGCACTCTCAAATCTCCGGACAACTGTTTAACGAAACCTGTGATTCCCACGTTCAGAAGAGTCTGCCGACTACAACAGGCCCAAGCATATGGACACTTTAATGTGTTTCTGTGCTAGACATAGTTCATTTTTTGGTGTTTTTTAGTGAAGCCATGGCTCATATCTTGCTGTGTTTCTGTCCTAGCCATGGCTCATATCTTAGCTTGTGTGTGCTGGCCATGGCTCATATCTTGGTGTGTGTCATGTTAGTCATATCTCATATCTCGGTGTGTCCGTGTTAATCATGTCTCATATCTGTATGTGTGTCTGTATTCAGTCATATCTCATATCTTAGTGTGTACCAGTGTTAGTCATATGTCATATCTTTGTGTGTGCATGTCTGGGTTAGTGATATCTCATATCTCTGTGTGCATGTTTATGTTAGTCATATATCATATCTTTGTGTGTGCATGTCTGTGTTTGTCACATCTCATATCCTTGTGTGTGCATGGCTATGTTAGTCCCATCTCATATCTTTGTGTGTGCATATCTATGTTAATCATATCTCTTATCTTTGTGCGCATGACCACGTTAGGCATATGTCATATCTATGTGTGTGCATGTCAATGTCAGTTATATCTCATATCTTTATGTGCATGTTTATGTTAGTCATGTGTCATATATCTTGATGTGTGTCAGTGTTAGTCATGCCTCGTATCGCTGTGTGCATGTCTGTATTAGTCACATCTCATATCTTTGTGTGTGCATGTCTGTGTTAGTCACATCTCACATCTTTGTGTGTTTGTCTGTGTTAGTCACATCTCACATCTTTGTGTGTCCGTGTCTGTGTTAGTCACCTCTAGTGACTCGGGCAGATGGTGCTCGTAAACCTGGTAGGGCCTACCATCTAAGGGCAGAATCCCCCTACAGAAAAGACAATCTGCTGCCTTGCAGGAAGATGGGGACAATCAAAGGCTAGGGAAAGCAAACCCGAATAAAATGCTGGCTGAAATCGGATGCACTGGGCCACTGGCGCAGAACACAGTGCAACGTATTAACGGGTGTTCAATCAGAGTGGATCTGACAGACTCTAATTGTAATGTTCTGTCTGTGGGGGCGATCAACACACTTAGCCTGACAGCTGACTTCATATGAGAGTCTGGAATCCTTACTCTGATTGAGTCCTGAACGCAGAGAGAGAGAGAGAAATTAATGTTAATTAATTCGGGACACACAAGAGACTATCGTCGGTAACTATTTGAATGTCCGTAAGTGCTTATCTTGCATACAGAATTATTCAACTTACGTTCATGAGGAATGTGAAACACAACTTGAAATACTCTTAAAAACACTTCACAGCTTAAGTTCATAATACTCTCTATCAACTTGTACAAATAACTTCTCAACTGACTTGAACTACAACTTGGAGATTCTAACT
Source organism: Megaustenia siamemsis (assembly GCA_032433765.1). Lineage (NCBI taxonomy): Eukaryota > Metazoa > Mollusca > Gastropoda > Stylommatophora > Ariophantidae > Megaustenia > Megaustenia siamemsis. Next base: position 12,162,472 of record JAVIAB010000124.1, read on the forward strand.
TCCTAACTAACTGGCTTCACTTTCTAATCTTAACTTTCTAACTATTCTGACTGTTCTAACTCTATCTAACTATAAAAATATGGAGATTAGAGTACAGTTAGATATTCACAGTCTATATGTATCTTGTACCCACTTCTCATAATTTTAGAACTCTTCCGATTTATTTCTCACCTAACTATCTGGTCAGTGAGATATACAATTGATCAGCCCGCCCACCTATTTTAGTTCAATCAGTGGCTGCCTACGCATTGCACTACTGGGAAGTGATTTTTGTGTCCCTTTCTTGAGTACCTAGCATATTATCACCATGTAATTAGATTTGTCTATATATCCTTATATATATATATATATATATATATATATATATATATATATATATATATATATATATTTGTGTCGTTGTTTGTTGTTCTAGCTGAAGGCCTACTTGACCGAAACGTCGACTTTTATTTTGTTTCTCTCCTATGTAAAGCTATACCATGCGACATTTTTCTCCTTTTTTTAAAATTGCCATTATTTGACTGGTACTTTTCCATATTTCTACGTTAGTCATTTTGTCCTGCCATTCCCATACAGCGCAAGCATCCATTCATGAAGGTCTGCATCTTCATGATTGTCGTCTTTGTTGTTCTCCATGTTTCACAACCATATAATATGACTGACTTAGCATTGGGTTCTCCATGTTTCACAGCCATATAATATGACTGACTTAGCATTGGGTTCTTCATGTTTCACAGCCATATAATATGACTGACTTAACAATTGGTTCTCCATGTTTCACAGCCATATAATAGGACTGACTTAGCATTGGGTTCTCCATGTTTCACAGCCATATACTATGACTGACTTAGCATTGGGTTCTTCATGTTTCACAGCCATATAATATGACTGACTTAACATTGGGTTCTCCATGTTTCACAGCCATATAATATGACTGACTTAGCATTGGGTTCTCCATGTTTCAAAGCCATATAATAGGACTGACTTAGCATTGGGTTCTCCATGTTTCACAGCCATATAATATGACTGACTTAGCATTGGGTTCTCCATGTTTCAAAGCCATATAATAGGACTGACTTAACATTGGATTCTCCATGTTTCACAGCCATATAATATGACTGACTTAACATTGGATTTGAACATTTTTATTTTTGTATTTAACCTAATTTAACTTTTTTTCATACGTTTCGACGCACCATACGCCATGTCAATTTCAGTCACATACGTCACATACATAAGCACAGTGCGCCACTTTAAATTTGATTAGTGTAGGCTGTCATCAAACCATATATTATTTCTAGGTTTTGTATCATCCTGGCGTTGTTGAAATCCAATTCCTTGTTTAATTATCTAAATAAGCAGATATCATATATTATCTATTTATCTATCTATTGACCTTTCGAGCCGTAGCCGGCCCATAGGGCGTAGACCAAGATACTCCTAGGTCAATAAATATAAACATGAAGATTGATATTTGAAAGCATGAACAATTTTGTTTCTGAAATCTGTATCGTTGGATTGTTAAAACATTCCGTACTGAAAGAGTTAAATTTAAATGTCCAATATTAGAACTAATGTGTTACTTTGAGATAAAAACAAACAACTGTGCACTGCATCTTGCGTCTGTTCTTGCTGTTTGTTCGTCGATTCTTCAAATCGGTTAAAAAATTAAACATGCAATGAGCGGAAGAAAAAATCTCGGCGGAGGCATGTTGGCAGCTTTGCATGTCTTTGCTATAGATTCTTGAGAACTAATCGTTAACAAATTCAATGCAAAATTATTGCTGTTTCACTTAATGTCGACGTTACAGCTCGGCAGTGGTATCATTACTGCTACCATCTAGAATGTCTTATTTTGAAAGAATAAAAAGGAATTCTCGGCATTCTGTCAAGGGGAGAACACTGATTAACAAATCATGACATTTTATCAAGGGGAGAACACTCATTAACAAACGATGACATTCTATCAAGGGGAGAACACTGATTAACAAACGATGACATTCTGCCAAGGGGAGAACACTGATTAACAAACGATGACATTCAGTCAAGGGGAGAACACTGATCAACAAACGATGACATCCTTCAAGGGGAGGACACTGATTAACAAATCATGGCATTTTATCAAGGGCAGAACATTGATTAACAAATCGTGGCATTATTTGGTAAATAGATGTGAGGAACCATGATACCTGCAAATATCCTTCCAGATACTTTCTAGCTGTGAGGAACCATGATAGCTGCAAATATCCTTCCAGATACTTTCTAGCTGTGAGGGACAATGATACCTGCAAATATCCTTCCAGATACTTTCTAGCTGTGAGGGACAATGATACCTGCAAATATCCTTCCAGATACTCTCTAGCTGTGAGGGACAATGATACCTGCAAATATCCTTCCAGATACTTTCTAGCTGTGAGGGACAATGATACCTGCAAATATCCTTCCAGATACTTTCTAGCTGTGAGGGACAATGATACCTGCAAATATCCTTCCAGATACTTTCTAGCTGTGAGGGACAATGATACCTGCAAATATCCTTCCAGATGCTTTCTAGCTGTGAGGGACAATGATACCTGCAAATATCCTTCCAGATACTTTCTAGCTGTGAGGGACAATGATACCTGCAAATATCCTTCCAGATACTTTCTAGCTGTGAGGGACAATGATACCTGCAAATATCCTTCCAGATACTTTCTAGCTGTGAGGGACAATGATACCTGCAAATATCCTTCCAGATACTTTCTAGCTGTGAGGGACAATGATACCTGCAAATATCCTTCCAGATACTTTCTAGCTGTGAGGGACAATGATACCTGCAAATATCCTTCCAGATACTTTCTAGCTGTGAGGGACAATGATACCTGCAAATATCCTTCCAGATACTTTCTAGCTGTGAGGGACCATGATAGCTGCCTTGTTTGCGAGTGAAGTCTTTCTTCTCCAGAGGTACATGAACCGCCATCTATTTGGAAGTGATTCCAGAGACACAACGATCAATATAGACATGTTCGCTGTGCTCGTGTTCTTATCATCTTGAGTAGACACCATTGGAGTGTGCTTTCGGTGAAAGAGGATAAGTAGAGATAAGATAACATGATAAGAGAGAAGAAATGTTACAAGAAGATGTAAGGAAGAAAGTAGTAGTAAGGAAGGAATGAAAAAACAATATATAAAGTCGAGTGGGAGTGGCTGAAAGAGAATAATTAGAGGTGAATTTATGGAAACAAAAGAGAGAATGAGGTAGGGACAGGAGAGAGAGAGAGAGAAAGAGAGAGAGAGAGGGACAAAGAGAAAGAGAGAGAGAAAAGCTGCATACAATTATAATTAAATATTTCATTTGTGTGAATGTGTGTATGCACGCACTTTTTGTGTGTAAATGGAGGAGTGTGTATGTGTGTGAGTTCGTGAGTTAGTGGTTTGTTACCACACCTGCTGACATACATCATGAACTCTATCAAAGCAGTCAGTGCCTGCTGACATACATCATGAACTCTATCAAAGCAGTTAGTGCCTGCTGACATACATCATGAACTCTATCAAAGCAGTCAGTGCCTGCTGACATACATCATGAACTCTATCAAAGCAGTTAGTGCTTGCTGACACACATCATGAACTCTATCAAATGGAAGCATTTAATCATCACTGATATATTTTTTTCTGGTCGAAACTAATATGCTATGTACAAATAAATCCCAGGGCTTGTCTCTAATTTTCTCTCATGTGTGTAGTTTTTTTATATTTCTAACTCTTTCACTTAATTTTCTAGCAACCTGTGGGCATTAATTTATAAATAACAGTGACATCTCCCAACAGGGAACAGCCAGATAATTGCAGTGCTGCGGTAAAGCTGATATCTAGGGAATGAGTTGAAAATAGTGTATGATGACTACCTTACAGAAGAGAAGAGTAAGACCTCTCGTCAATATGGCGAATAAGCGGCAGGAACCGTTGAGGCTCTGTCTGAAAAGTGTTTCTTGTTGCAGTCTCCTCATATTCTAAGTCCGGCTTGCTGCCGGAGCTACTGAGTTTAGTGCTCTGTGCACACTGTGAGCTGTGTGTTTCATCCTGATCGTGTTTGAATATTCCGATTGCTTATGATGAATGATGACGAAGGACAATTTGGTTACGTTCACTTTCGGTGTTGAGTCGCGATAGCTCAGTGGTTAGTGAACTGGACTACAAAGGACAAGGGGTAGGGTTCGATCCCAACCGACGGCTTCCGGGTTCACCCAGCCTTGAATGGGTACCGTACTTTTTTCTGGGAAGGTAAAGCGGCACGGGCGTAATACCGACCACATTACCCCAAAAATCATGTGCTGAAGGTCTGTAAAATTTATGGTCACTAACACCATATTCCCTATACGCCACTTGGCGTGACGGGGACTCTTTACTTTTTTTACTTTTCACTTTCGGTGCGACTAAGCCTTATGTCTTTTGGCGTGTGCTGTAGCTGCTATGATGTGGACTGCAGCTGCTTTTCTTTGGTTCCTTCAGTGAAATGAGATGTTAATTCGGATTATTCCAGTGGCACGGGCGGTTGAACAACTATGGTTTTTTTTTTATTCGTTTGCATTGGTACTGCGGCTTTCAACAAATTACAAACTACAACTACACACAACAGAGAACAAAACAGAATATTAACATTTCGGCCTACATTTGGCCTTCCTCAGAAAAAAAAAATGGTAACAAAAACTAAGGGACAGCACAAAAGGAACATGCAATACTACACGTTAGAAAGTAAATACAACTTGTAATGCAAAGAAAGAGGAAATATAATAGTTGTCCCAACAGATAATCACTAACCAACGACAGCACAGTTTATCTTCTCTCCAAGATTAGAACACTCACCACCGGTGAGCACATAGACAAAAATGGTATGATTAAAGCTTTACGTAATAAGTGGACGGCACAAATTAGAACAACTTGTCAGCTCGAAAGGCCTTCAGCAGGAACAAACATACAACACACACACAGATAAACACGTAGTACTATCTACAAACATACACTACACAAAAACAGATAAACACGTAGGTCGGTCTACAAACATACAACACAAAAACAGATAAACACGTAGGACGGTCTACAAACAGACAACACACACAATGATAAATACGTGGGACGGTCTATAAACATACAACACACATACAGATAAACACGTAGGACGGTCTACAAACATACAACACAAAAACAGATAAACACGTAGGGCAGTCTACAAACATACAACACAGACACAGATAAACACGTAGGACGGTCTATAAACATACAACGCACACACAGATAAACACGTAGGACGATCTACAAACGTACACCACATACACAGATAAACACGTATGACGATCTACAAACATACAGTACACACACAGATAAACACGTAGGACGATCTACAAACATACAATACACACACAGATAAACACGTAGGACGATCTACAAACATACAGTACACACACACAGATAAACACGTAGGACGATCTACAAACATACAATGAACACACAGATAAACACGTAGGACGATCTAAAAACATACAACACACACAGATAAACACGTAGGACGATATACAAACATACAACACACACAGATAAACACGTAGGACGGTCTATAAACATACAACACACACACATATAAACACGTAGGACGATCTATAAACATACAACACTCACACAGATAAACACGTAGGACGGTCTATAAACATACAACACACACACAGATAAACACGTAGGACGATCTACAAACATGGTCCCTAGTCTAAGTCCCTAGAGACTAGGAGCTGAATTTTGTTTAATGCTTGACGCTATAAGTGGCCTTTAGATCCGAAACGCCGGATCTAGTTTGTGTCGTCCACTTATTACGTAAAGCTTTAACTAGGTCGGTTTTTTTCTTTTAATTTTGTTTCTATATATCAGCTGACAAGACAGTGATCAAAACACAACATAACGAGCCCTGAAAAAACGTCGCGAGAATACCAGACCAAAGGGCCGACCACGAAAAAGATGGACGGAATATTAGAAGCACTAGGAAACATAACAGCAGCAGAGGCGAACAGAAGAGCAGAAGACCACAAATTATATCTCCCCTCGACTCTGAAAGACAAATAAGAAGAATCCATATTAGTTTTACTGCAGTTTCGCATTGATATGCATTTATTTGCCTTGACCCTACCGGTGAGTACATATTGTTTGTATGCCATGAACGAAGTTTATTCTCACGAAATGGGATCAACTCATTTAACTGTATTTTCTTTGTTCCTCAGAAAAAGTCCCATCTGATGCTACATTCTTGGGAACCCAGTACTTCTCCTACAACTTGTCAAACAAAGTTGAGGTAATGGTCAGCAATCAGGACCAGATCATGCTGGACTTCAGGACCAAACAGCCCAACAGCTTGCTGTTCTACACAGGTAAGAAGCTTATCTAACTTCCTCTCATCATCATCATCATCATTGGGCGCCGTCTCCGCATCGAAGTTTGGCTACCATGGAGCGCCATTCCGCGGTCTCTTATTTTGAAGGTGCAGGTTGTCATTATAGGCTGACTTGTCCATCTTTTCATCTTACTCATCCATGTTAGTCTTAGTCTGCCTCTGTTTCTTTCACCTTGTATTTTCTCTTCCAAGATTACTTTTAATTCCCTGCTGTGACTTTTAACATGCCCCCAAAATCTCATTTGCCTTGTTTAACTTGTGTTTAGTATTTCTCTTTTCATTTCTGGACCACTTTCTCTAACGTGGATTATTTTATTTGCTGTCTCAATGAGAAGGTTGGTGGTTCTACTCCACATCAAGACGATTCACAGTTTGGGTTTAAATAAAATGTTCAATCAGAGACGACCGATGAACACTGAGGATCAATGCACTCGATTTGCAAGTAATAACACGCTGATTGCTATGAGCAAGTAATAACACGCTGGTTGCTATGTGCAAGTAATAACACGCTGGTTGCTATGTGCAAGTAATAACACGGTGGTTGCTATGAGCAAGTAATAACACGCTGGTTGCTATGAGCAAGTAATAACACGCTGGTTGCTATGAGCAAGTAATAACACGCTGGTTGCTATGTGCAAGTAATAACACGCTGGTTGCTATGTGCAAGTAATAACACGCTGATTGCTATGAGCATGTAATAACACGCTGGTTGCTATGTGCAAGTAATAACACGCTGGTTGCTATGTGCAAGTAATAACACGCTGGTTGCTATGTGCAAGTAATAACACGGTGGTTGCTATGTGCAAGTAATAACACGCTGGTTGCTATGTGCAAGTAATAACACGCTGGTTGCTATGTGCAAGTAATAACACGCTGGTTGCTATGTGCAAGTAATAACACGCTGGTTGCTATGTGCAAGTAATAACACGGTGGTTGCTATGTGCAAGTAATAACACTCTGGTTGCTATGTGCAAGTAATAACACGCTGGTTGCTATGTGCAAGTAATAACACTCTGGTTGCTATGTGCAAGTAATAACACGGTGGTTGCTATGTGCAAGTAATAACACTCTGGTTGCTATGTGCAAGTAATAACACGCTGGTTGCTATGTGCAAGTAATAACACTCTGGTTGCTATGTGCAAGTAATAACACGCTGGTTGTTATGTGCAAGTAATAACACGCTGGTTGCTATGTGCAAGTAATAACACTCTGGTTGCTATGTGCAAGTAATAACAAGCTGGTTGCTATGTGCAAGTAATAGCACTCTGGTTGCTATGTGCAAGTAATAACACGCTGGTTGCTATGTGCAAGTAATAACACTCTGGTTGCTATGTGCAAGTAATAACACGGTGGTTGCTATGTGCAAGTAATAACACTCTGGTTGCTATGTGCAAGTAATAACACGCTGGTTGCTATGTGCAAGTAATAACACTCTGGCTGCTATGTGCAAGTAATAACACGCTGATTGCTATGTGCAAGTAATAACACGCTGATTGCTATGTGCAAGTAATAACACAGTGGTTGCTATGTGCAAGTAATAACACGCTGATTGCTATGTGCAAGTAATAACACGCTGATTGCTATGTGCAAGTAATAACACTCTGGTTGCTATGTGCACGTAATAACACGCTGATTGCTATGTGCAAGTAATAACACGCTGATTGCTATGTGCAAGTAATAAACACTCTGGTTGCTATGTGCAAGTAATAACACGGTGGTTGCTATGTGCAAGTAATAACACGCCGGTTGCTATGTGCAAGTAATATCACGCTGGTTGCTATGTGCATGTAATAACACGCTGGTTGCTATGTGCATGTAATAACACGCCTGTTGCTATGTGCAAGTAATAACACGCTGGTTGCTATGTGCAAGTAATAACACTCTGGTTGCTATGTGCAAATAATAACACGCTGGTTGCTATGTGCAAGTAATAACACGCTGGTTGCTATGTGCGAGTAATAACACGCTGGTTGCTATGTGCAAGTAATAACACGCTGGTTGCTATGTGCGAGTAATAACACGCTGGTTGCTATGTGCGAGTAATAACTCGCTGGTTGCTATGTGCGAGTAATAACACGGTGGTTGCTATGTGCGAGTAATAACACGGTGGTTGCTATGTGCGAGTAATAACACGGTGGTTGCTATGTGCGAGTAATAACTCGCTGTTGTTATGTGCAAGTATATTTTTTCGTTCGCCAGCTTTTACCTCTGACGAAGTACCTAGAGACTAGGAGCTGAATTTTGCGTGTTAATCCATTTTTCCCTGGCAGCCGTGTTCATAGGGGTCCCTCGCCGCAGAGGCAGATAACTCCGTCTTCGAAGGTACTCGTGTTTTCCGTCGATGAGTAATTGACGTTTCAAGCCGGGCCCTGTTGCTGAGACCAGGGGTGGTTGCCGCAGAGAAAAATCATAAATAAAAATCCGAACTGGTGTAGCCGGGATTTGAGCCAACCAGTCCCCCAGTGCACGTAATAAAGCGCTGGTTGCTATATGCAAATAATAAAGCGCTGGTTGCTATATGCAAATAATAAAGCGCTAGTTGCTATGTGCATGCAATAAAATGCTGGTTGCAACACACCGAAAAGAGCCCTCTGCATACAAATGCTTACATTTTAAAAACAGCATTACTGATATCACTTCAGAAGCGTTACTGATATCACTTCAGCAGCGTTACTGGTATCACTTCAGCAGCGTTACTGGTATCACTTCAGCAGCATTCCTTTCATGGCCTATGAGTTTAATGCCAGTATTCGGAGTGGCCAGATTAAGGAGGAGTGGCTACACAGCTACTTACTACCGCTACTGAAGCCAAACAAGGACCATTCTCAGATCAGTGCATACAGAATCATCACAATGCATAACACTGCTGGCAAGCTGCTGGAGAAAATAGTTGCCCGTGTCCTCACCTGTCGCCTTGAACAGAAACGTGTATTCCCATCCACACTCGGAGGTTATAGATATAACAAAGAGACATGGCTCAATGCGGCAGTATTTGCCTATGACGTCTTCGAAGGCTTCCACAGACGAGAGGAGACATGCGCTGCTGCTATAGATCTGGAGGATGCATACAACAGGGTACCAATTGAATATAATATATGCATATGCTTCTCAAACTGGCGGTGAACCCCTTCCTCATTAGATGGATCGCCGCGGCACTGTTTCAGAGGAAGGTGATACTCAGATGTGGAAGTTGGTCTTCCGAGCCAACATCCATTTGTCCAGGGCTGCCACAAGGCTCACCATTGTCACCAGTTCTATTTAACGTGTACACAATAACGATCACGGCCCAACAGCTGTATGGGAGGGGAAGAACTATGACTTTTGCTGATGATATTCTGGTATATCAACAGGGAAGAGACAGACGGGGAATCGCCTCCACAATGCAAGACGAACTCGATCGCATTTCTTCCTGGTGTGGGGTTTCAGGTGCCTTGGTTAATCTTAATAAAGCATCAGTTTCATGGTTCTCCCTTAACAATCATATCGTTAATACGACCACACCGGTAGTACGAATGAGAGCTGATGATGTGACCAGGGACAAGTTGATGACATAACTCGGAGTTAAGTTTGATCGCAGCCTGTGTTTTCGGGACCACGTCGACCATGTGATAACAAAATCCCGCAAAGGATTAGCCGCCTTGAAGGTCATGGCAGCTGCCAACATCGAGCAGAGGCTACTTACTCTTCTGTTCCAGGGATTAGTCCTCGCACCAATCGAGTATGCCCTGGCCATTCTTACTGTCAGTACGACTCAAATTGATAGGCTGGAGAAAATACAAAATGAAGCCATGCGCATTATCCTGGGATGTACGAGGGACACTCCCTGTGTAGCAATGAGGTATCTTCTTGACTTTCCAACCATGGATGACAGAATCAAGATCTGGAGAGCAGGAGCATACCTGAAGATTAATACAGATACAGAGCATCCATTGCACCACGTGCTCAACACAGAGAAAGGTACCAGGCTAAAAAGAGGCAAATCATGGGTGGGCCGAGCAGAAGATGTCATCAAACAGGTCTGTGGGCTTACCAATATCAGCGTTGGTGAGGAGTGGATACCGGTGCCTACGTCATTCAAGGGGACTTTCTCATGTATTGTCACACTCGACAGGAAAAGTAGGGAACAGAACCCGGTCGTGGTTAATGCTGAGGTCAACGGTCTCATCTGCGATAACACCAATGAGAAAGATGCAGTCATCCATACAGACGGATCTGTAAGACGACACGAAAGAAGTGCATGGGCATTTACAGCACGCTCGGCAGGCAGAATAGCCAAGGAAGACAGTGGTGCATACGCCATGACCACGAGTAGCATGATAATGGAGGTGATGGCAGTGACCAAGGCATTCAAATGGTTAGAGTCACAAGACTACATCCACGCATGTATACTGAGTGATTCGATGAGCATGATAAAAAAGTGGAGGCGGGCTTTGTACGCATGCAATGGGTAGAGTCGTTACAGAAATCCAAAATACGTAAGGTCACCTTTGTCTAGTCCTTGGACATGCGGGAGTACGGGGAAATGAGAGAGCGGACAGGTTGGCTAGCTGCGCTGTCGTTTTGGACGGGCAACCGATGGATCGGGCGGACATCATCAATGCACTTCGAGATGTGGGAAGAGCACAGGACTTCGACAAACACGGATCAACGTCACTTCTTCGGATGATGGAAATGGGAGTTAAGATGGGCACATCCAGAAATGAGAAACTTGGTCTAATGACAAATGATCTAGTGACATATTGTTTGGCTACAACCCTACACCACATCCCACGAAAAAAGCCACCTTGATTGGTACGTATACCATACTTCATAGGAGACTCTAAGTCTGGTCCACACGGTGAATCTCTGTTTCCATTGCTCATATTCAGTGTGCACTTCTCCTGTCTATTATTTTTCTTTCTTGTGAAGTCCACTCATGGTAGTTCGTGGATTAGTTCTGAACTTCTTAGTCCGTCATCTACCCGGTGCTGCCCATTTCTGTTATCGCTTTGTGGATGTGTTATTCATGCGTCTGGTGAGCAGTTATCCTGTTGAGCAGTTCATTTGCTGAAGAGTTATCCTGTTGAACAATTCTGTCGTTGAGCAGTTCATTTGCTGAAGAGTTATCCTGTTGAACAATTCTGTCGTTGAGCAGTTCATTTGCTGAAGAGTTATCCTGTTGAACAATTCTGTCGTTGAGCAGTTCATTTGCTGAAGAGTTATCCTGTTGAACAATTCTGTCGTTGAACAGTTCATTTGCTGAAGAGTTATCCTTTTGAACAATTCTGTCGTTGAGCAGTTCATTTGCTGAAGAGTTATCCTGTTGAACAATTCTGTCGTTGAGCAGTTCACTTGTATATAGAACAATTCTACAACAGAGCAATTCTCCTGTTGAGTAATTCTCCTGTTGCGTAATTCCCCTCTTGAGTAATTCTTTTGTTCAGCGATGCTCATGTTAAGCAATTCTCCTTTTCAGTAATTCTCCTGTTGTGTAATTCTTTTCTTCATCAATTTTCCTGTTGAGTAATTCTCTTGTTCAACAATTCTCCTATTGAACAATTCTCCCGTTGAGCAATTCTTGTTGAACAATTCTCATGTTCAGTAATTTTCTTATTCAGCAATTCTCCTGTTTAGCAAATATTGTTTCTAAACCTCTTTGGCCAATATGTCTTGCAGACAATCTGTAGGCTGTTAATTATTTGTTAAGATAATTCCTTTGACCGGCTCTCTGCTTTCCGATACAAGCATGAAAGTGTTCTGCTCTCAAGTAGCAATATTTGATTTGCGACTTGTAAACATTTGCATTAGCAAAACGTTACTTCATCTTTATTGTTCAATCTTTCTGACATCACCTTCGGCGGTTCCCACATCTAGTGTTACTATGTTTTCAAAAATACCGACGTAAGTGCAGCTGCTAGCTTTTGATTCTCTACGCTAAATGATGATGGCTTCCTTCAGTTTAACGTCATAGCATGTGTTTCTTTCCTATTGGTTTACTTCTTACACTCATTTCAGAGAGTTCATGGGTGTTTATTTCTTACACTCATTTCAGAGAGTTCATCTGTGTTTATTTTTTACACTCATTTCAGAGAGTTCATCGGGGTTTATTTTTTACACTCATTTCAGAGAGTTCATGGGTGTTTACTTCTTACTCATTTCAGAGAGTTCATGGGTGTTTACTTCTTACACTCATTTCAGAGAGTTCATGTGTGTTATTTCTTACACTCATTTCAGAGAGTTCATGGGTGTTTATTTCTTACACTCATTTCAGAGAGTTCATGGGTGTTTATTTCTTACACTTTTCAGAGAGTTCATGGGTGTTTACTTCTTACACTCATTTCAGAGAGTTCATGGGTGTTTACTTCTTACACTCATTTCAGAGAGTTCAGGGTGTTATTCTACACTCATTTCAGAGAGTTCATGGGTGTTTATTTCTTACACTTGTTTCAGAGAGTTCATCGGGGTTATTACTTACACTCATTTCAGAGAGTTCATGGGTGTTTATTTCTTACATCATTTCAGAGAGTTCATCGGTGTTTATTTTTACACTAATTTCAGAGAGTTCATGGGTGTTTATTTCTTACACTCATTTCAGAGAGTTCATGGGTGTTTATTTCTTACACTCATTTCAGAGAGTTCATGGATGTTTATTTCTTACACTCATTTCAGAGAGTTCGTCGGTGTTTATTTCTTACACTCATTTCAGACAGTTCATCTGGGTTTATTTCTTACACTCGTTTCAAAGAGTTCATCGGTGCGATATAGAACCAATTCTGACCTATGGAAGCGAACAATGGACAGTAGATAAACAATTGAAAAGACGATTGAGGCCACAGAGATAGGATTTCTCAGAAGAATGTTGAAAGTTTCCTGGACAGCTAAAAAGATCAATGAGGAAATTATCAAGGAGGCCAACACAAAAAGGAGCTCCTAAAAAATATCAGAAAGAAACAATCAACATTTTTTGGGGGCACGTCATAAGAAGAGGAAAGTTGGAATACTTGGTTACAACAGGCAAAATAAAAGGAAAGAGAGATTGCGGACGACACAGAGAGAAAATACTTGCTAGCTTGGTGTTATGGCATGGAAAACTGTCAACAACAGAACTGATACGATACACTGTAGGAAGGACATGATCGCCTACGTCAACCGGTATGGAACATGATGATGTTTAGCATTCTCTGAACAAGAGTTATGTCTACTTTCATGAACAAGTCCAGACCTAATGCATTTCTAATTGATTGCAATCATTTCAAGACTACTCTCATGCTCACGGTGACCATAGTGGGCACGTACACATCGAAAGTGTAACTAATGTCTTCTCATCAATTTAACTCCATTGAGAATCTGCGGGAACACAAGGAACGAAGGTTTAGAAATTATAAAAAAAAGATTGTGTGGTAAATTGTGATAACATTAAATAAGATGAAACAGAAATATAAGGTGGTAAAATATAACGATTAAAGATAAAAAGACAAAATATAAATAAAATGTGGCATAGTGTGAAACTATTAGGTCTCATGAGCCATATGACGAAAATATTACTACGAATCATCATGAGACGTGTAAGGAACAAAATAAAACCAGAAATAAGTGAGTAACAATGTGGATTTGTGGAAGGAAAGGGCGCCAATAATGCAATATACATCTTAAGAACATTGATTGAAAGAGCTATAGAGGTAAAGAAAGATCTATATATGTGCTTTATAGATTGAACAAAAGCATTTGATAAAGTAAAGCATGTGGAAATAATCAATATGCTGGAGAAATTAAACATTGATGGCAAAGTTCTGCGAATCATCAAAAAAATATGTACTGGCAACAAACAGCAGCTATACAAATTAGCAACCAAACAGGACAGTTCCAATATATAAACAAGGAGTAAGACAAGGCTGTGTTCTGTCGCCGAATTTGTTTTCACTTTACAGCGAATATATTATAATATCAATAGTAGACAAAAAAGGAATTGAAGTCAACGGTCACAACATAAATAATTTGCGATATGCGGATGACACAGTTTTATAGCAGAGACAGAGAATGAACTACAAGAAATGATAGATATAATAGTAAAAGAAAGCAACAAGAAAGGTCTCAGTCTGAATAGTAAGAAAAACAGAAGTAAAGGTTATATCGAAGAAACAATCATCACCATCATGCATCATAAAAATAAACGAGACAAATCTGAAACAAGTGCAACGCGTCAAATACTTGGGTACAATAATAACATCAGATGGAAGATGCACCACACAAATAAAAAGCAGAACAGCTCAGGTCTATGAAAAGTACACAGAAATAAACAAACCAATATATGCCTGCTTCATAGACCACACCAAAGCTTTTGATAGAGTACACCACAAACAACTTATAGAATGCCTAAATGAGATACATCTAGATGACACGGGCATCCGACTAATATGTAATGTATAATGGGAGCAAACAGCAATAATAAAATATAACAGAGCTCTACACCCATTGATATAAAAAGAGGAGTAAGACAGGGATGCATCCTATCACCAAGCTTGTTCAATCTATACACTGAGCAAATCTTTAAAAACATCACAGAGATGCCAGGCCTACAAATTAATGGAAAATAATCAATAACATAAGATATGCTGATGATACTGTACTACTAGCAGAAAATCCTAAAGATCTACAACAATTACTTAATGAAATAAACATGACAAGCAAAAAATATGAACTAGATATGAATATCAAAAAGACTAAAACTATGATCATAAACAAAGAAAATACTCAAAACCCACAAATGGATATCAAAATTGAAGGAATAGACCTTGAGACAGTTCAGAACTACAACTACCTTGGACATACTATAACCAGTGATGGAAAATGTACAACTGAAATAAACAAAAGAATAGGAATGGCAAAAAGTAATTTTAATGTCATGAAGAAAATACTAACATCAAAACAAATAACACCAGGGTTAAAACTAAGAATAGCACAATGTTATGCCTTCTCAACATTCCTATATGGTGCAGAAACATGGACATTAGACAAGAAAACAGAACAGAGAATTAAGCCTTTAAAATATGGATATATAGCAGAATAGGTAGAATTGGATGGAAGGAAAAGAAAACAAACGATGAAGTCTTAAAACAACTAAAAATGAAAAGAGAACTACTAAACAGAATTCAAACAAGACAAATGCAATTTTTGGGCAATGTTAAAAGACACAGCAGCCTACTAAAATAATCCTGGAGGGAAAATACAAGGTAAAAGAGGCAGAGGCAGACCAAGAATAACATGGACGAGTAACATCAAAAGATGGGCAAACCAGCCTATGACAACCTGCACCATTAAGCAAGAGACAGAGCAGAATGGCGCTCCATGGTAGCCAACCTTCGTTGCGGAGACGGCACTAGATAATAATGATGATGCTACAGATTACACGAAAACTGTATATATATATATGGCACTCGATGATGATGATGAGCTCAGGCCAAAATAACATTTCAGATAATGAAATATAGATATCTGATGCAACAAATATATTTCAATAGAAGTGAGAAAGATAGTCCATCGGTGCTATATAGAACAAATTCTGACCCATGGAAGCGAATCCTGGACAGTAGACAAACAAATTGTGGAAAGACATGAGCCAACCGGTATGGCACATGATGATGATGATATTGTGAAATTGCAGACAACAAAACAAGAAGTGTTGCCACTACAGCCCAACCAAAAAATAACTCTAGAGGCAAAACGGGCATAACCATTTTGTTAAGTGCTGTGCTACCAGTACCAGACATGGACACTAGACTCAAGAACGATGTGAAAAATTACCACCACAGAGATGAAATGTGATACAAGACTCACAACTTAATCATAAGTTACTGATAGCTGGAGGGAACTCTTCATCATCGATTTTCTTCCAGTTGTTACAATATATTACAGCTGTTCCCTTCCCATGAAATGACAAAAAAATTACGATTGTTTGTTTCTGATATTGCATATCAGCTCTCTTTTTGCTCTGGCCTCTTTCAGAAAGTTTTCATTACTATTCTTAGTTGCCCATGGTATTCTCAACATTCTTATGTAAAACCACATTTCTACAGCCTCCAGTTATTTTCTTGTCTATTGTCCTATTTTTCATGATTCACGTCCATATGTTAAGACAGATAGAATATAAATAAATACTAAAATGCATAATAGCAGAGAGGCAAACAGAAGGAAAAAAAAACAGAATATTGTGTCTCCCCACGACGATGAAAGATAAATAGTGAATACAAGAAGAGGAAGATATTAAGACAAACTAGACATTTAAGACGGTAAAATACGACAATCTTTAAGTAAACAAAATATAAATATAAAGTGATAAAATATGACAGTATTAGATAAGTAAACAAATAGAAATATGTGACAAAATATGACAATATTAGATAAGAAGAGTGGCGCAGCAGTGCTATAACAACCTGCAAACACGAGTTAGTCATATATGATTGCTCTTTTAACTGTAAACAGCTGTATATACACACACACTTGATCTTATTAAAACCGTGCAAATAAATGCATAAGGAATCTCAGATATTTAGCTGGAGAGCTACTTGCAGTCTAGGCTAGAGTATCTCTAACTACGGTCCGCACCCCCGCACCCCCCCCGTCCCTGTTCCAGCGGTTCGAGATGACGTCATAGTGGGTCCGCGAAGCTTGAAGAATAGTTTGATATTTTGTAGTTAAATAGATTCGTAGGAGAGTTTCCAAATGGATTCGTAGGAGAGTTTCCAAATGGATTCGTAGGAAAGTTTCCAAATGGATTCGTAGGAGAGTTTCCAAATGGATTCATAGGAGAGTTTCCAAATGGATTCGTAGGAGAGTTTCCAAATGGATTCGTAGGAGAGTTTCCAAATGCCAATGTGACATTTATGAAAGTTGTTCAAATAAAATGGTTGATGCACGTTTGGGTTTAAAATTTTGAGTTGAAGTTGAACCTTTTGGGATCCGCGGCTACAAAATTATTTAATGGGGGTCCGCGGCTACGAAACTTATTTAATAGGGGTCCGCGGCTACAAAACTTATTTAATAAGTGTCCGCGATTACAAAACTTATTTTTTGTGGGTCCTCGGCTACAAAATGTATTTCATGGCGGTCCGCGGTACAAACCTTATTTAATGGGGGTCTGCGGCTACAAAACTTATTTAATGGGGGTCTGCGGCTACAAAACTTATTTAATGGGGGTCCGCGGCTACAAACTTATTTAATGGGGGTCTGCGGCTACAAAACTTATTTAATGGCGGTCCGCGGCTACAAAACTTATTTAATGGGGGTCCGCGGTAAATTAAAGTTTGAAAATCGCTTGCCCAGGTTGTTCACTAACTTCTATATCTCGTTCCAACGTGCCATCACTGAACTGCAATTGTGACTCTTTCGACATCAACGAACAACTTAAAATGACCTAAGAACTTCTGGCGTCAGTAAAATTAAATAATATCTCGAAAAAGATATATCATGAACATTATTATCTTTAGACATTCCTCCGCATTCTTTCTGTACCACCAGCTGTCACTGTCTAATCTCTATTTTCTGGACACAGTGACAGGTAATTGGTTGTAGCCATTGGTTATCCCAAGGAGCCGCGATAGCTCCGTGGTTAATGAACTGGACTATAAAGGACAAGAGGTAGGGTTCGATCCCAATCGACGGCTTCCGTGTTCACCCAGCCTTTAATGGGTACCGGATTTTTTTTTTCTGGGAAAGTAAAGCAGCGTGGTAGTAATACCGACCACATTACCCAAAAATCATATGCCGAAGGTCTGTAAAATGTATGGTCACTAACACCATATTCCCTATACGGCACTTGGCGTGACGGGGGCTCTCTCTCTCTCTCTCTCTCTCTCTCTCTCTCTCTCTCTCTATCTCTATTTGTTATCCCACTCATGATATATAGAGTCATTCTACTTCTCTCTAACTGAACCACCACCAGCAGTAACTGTCCCGAGAGTATGTGATTAACTTCTGCCTAATCTAATATTGCCTCCGTTGAACAGTTACCATTGTCTACTATGTCTACAATTATTTATATCTTCCTACTTCTAATACGATCTTTCTGTTAAAATTCTCCTAGACTATCCCTGGTTCTAAGCAATCGTTGGCTTTCCTACAGACGATCCGTTTCTGTGGAATAAAACTGTCAATTCTGTGCTGGAGTCATTCCAGAATTTTCTAGCAAACGAGAATTATTTTCACCAAAATGTATTTTTGGCTATCAATTTCCACATTTTACGGGCAATTCGGTTCCAAAATGACTCATCCGCTCTTATCCAGCCGCTGTCGCACTAGCTTGATCGTTCGCTCATGACCTCTTACTGTAACGGTTTCTTGGGAAATAAGCTTCAGTCATACAATGGTATGTTGACAACATTCAGAAGAGATCCACACACAAAAAAAAAACAACAAAACAGAGAAGAACAGATAGCCGGAGATAGGGTGAAACCTTACCAGCTTGACCGTGGGGAGGGGTGTGGTGGGGGTGGAGGGATGGAATAGGTAGTCTCCTTTTACTGTACATGTTAGGTGGTCGCCTCATAACATGAAGGTCCCATGTTCGAACCAGATCTACAGCTCTATGGGTGTTTTTTTTTTAATTCTCCAATGACTCCTCATATCAATGTAAATTACATCGAACACTTAGTTTGTTTTCCCAATGACTCCTCATATCAATGTAAATTACATCGAACACTTAGTTTGTTTTCCCAATGACTCCTCATATCAATGTAAATTACATCGAACACTTAGTTTGTTTTCCCAATGACTCCTGCTTTCAAAGTAAATACGATCCAAGATTTATTTTGTTTCCAATGACACCTTATGTCAATGTAAATGAGATTGAACGACTAGTTTGTTCTTCCAATGACACCTTATGTCAATGTAAATGAGATTGAACGACTAGTTTGTTCTTCCAATGACACCTTATGTCAATGTAAATGAGATTGAACGACTAGTTTGTTCTTCCAATGACACCTTATGTCAATGTAAATGAGATTGAACGACTAGTTTGTTCTTCCAATGACACCTTATGTCAATGTAAATGAGATTGAACGACTAGTTTGTTCTTCCAATGACCCTTCATGTCAATGTAAATCTGACAGAGCGCTATTTTTTCTTCTGCGAGACATATAATACATTCCTCCATCTTTAACAAAAATGTATTTGATCGTGAGCTTTCATAAATTAACCCTGTGGACACTCATCGGTACTGTATTTAACTATTCTTTCTTGTATTTAATTGTTTCTGAGTTACCAGTAAATAAATCAAAATTGTATTAAATACAGTAATTTTACAGAAATGATAATCTTAATAAAAGACAAAAACCAAGTGACATGGCTGTCTATTTTTTTCTTGTTTACAGTTGTTGATGACTCACCAATTGATTTCTTTTTGGTAACAACATTTGAACGCGTCATTTTTCTATCATTTAAGTTGTACCGAGTCACTGTCAATAATCTATCATTAATCAATAGCTTAAGATATGCTGATGATACTGTATTATATGCTGATGATACTGTATTATATGCTGATGATACTGTATTATATGCTGATGATACTGTATTATATGCTGATGATACTGTATTATATGCTGATGATACTGTATTATATGGGGGCCTCAGTAGCCTAGTTGGGAAAACCACCCGACTAGACTACCGACGTTCGGACAACCCGTGTTCAATTCCCGCTGGGAGCAGTGTGAATTGTACTCGTGGTTGGAATAAAAAAAAAAATAATACCCCCACGGTCGACCCAGCCGTTGGCAGAAATGGGTACCAGGGTATATTATCCTGGGAAGGTGAGGAATGTCGCTTCGCATCTGAGTTTCGATGCTTGAGGCTACACTATACAGAAATATCCGAACATTTCTGGATAGGCGGCCGAGCACATATGGGTATATACTCGCGTGCTAAGACGCCGGTTCAAGTCTCGTACTTTACTTTACTTTACTTACTTACTGTATTATATGCTGATGATACTGTATTATATGCTGATGATACTGTATTACTAACAGAAAATCCTGAAGATGTAAAACAAATACTTAACGAAATAAACATGACAAGCAAAAATTATGGATTAAATATGAATATAAAAAAAAGACTAAAACTAGGATCATAAACAAAGAAAATATTCAAAATCCACAATTGGATATCAAAATGGAAGAAATAGACCTGGAAACAGTTCAGAGCTACAACTACCTTGGACATACAATAGACCAGTGATGGAAAATGTAAACTGAAATAAATAAAAGAATATGAATAGCATTTTTAAAATGTATGCCATGAAAAATATACATATAAAATAACATCACGACAACTTCTCAACATTTGTGTATGGTGCAGAAACAAGGACATTAGACAAGAAAATAACAGAAAATTGAAGCCCTTGAAATGTGGATTTATAGAGGAATAGGAAGAATCGGATGAAAAAAAAATATTTAAATGATGAAGTCTTAAAACAATGAAAAATTAAAAGAAAACTACTAAACACAATTGAAATAAGACAAATGAGATTTTGGGGGCATGTTAAAAAACACAACAGACTACTAAAAGTAATCTTGAAAGGGAAAATAAATTCAAAGTAAAATAGGCAGAGGCAGACCAAAACTAACATGGACGAGTAATATCAAAAGATGGACATGTCAGCGTTTGACAACCTGCACTATCGAAGCAAGAGACAGCCCGGAATGGCGCCCAATGGTAGCCAACCTTCAATGCGGAGACGGCACTCAATGATCAGAATCACTATCTGTAACACCAGGCTTCCTCTGACTTTCAGTTGACCTGGCCCTTACATGAATCACATTAGTCTGGCAATTAAGTGTTTTAATAGCCAATAGCAAATGGGCTACTCTGTTACGTGATTGCTGACGTAATCGTCAGAGCTTGTCATCGCCTTAGTCTGCTTCACGTAGTATTTCTAAACTTAGACTTATCTAGGAAAATATTCGATTTCAAACCATCCCACCCCACCCCTCCCTCCCTTTTAGAAAAAAAAAAGAAGTCAATGTTCTTGACCACATGGAGTAAACATACTCTCACTGTCCACAGGTATTTGCCATTGATACTTTAGTTGAATTATGTCCCCCATGTGTTTATGAGGACGATCTCACGACTACACTAAACTCTAGTTGATATGTGAGTATTTCCGAGAAGATAAAATGTACAAACTTCTTCTCTTACACATTCAAAGTGATTAGAAAAATATCTATCTCAAAGTGTAACAATCTTTTGGGGTAAAACAATTAATATTGGATACTCAGATCTCTCAAATGTGTGGATATTTGATGTTTTGGTTAAGATTATTGCTAGCTACTAATATGCAGGAGAATTTTGAGAATACCATGAACAGCTAAGAAGAGTTATGAAAACGTTCTGAAAGAGGCCAAAGCAAAAAGAGAGCTCATTTCCAATATTAGGAAGAAACAATCATCATTTTTTGGTCATGTTATGAAAAGGGAACAGCTGGAATATATTGTAACAACTGGAAAAATCGAGGGACGAAGAGATAGAGGGAAGCAAAGAGAAAAGATACCAGCCAGCTTAAGAGAATGACTTGTCAGAAGGTCAACAATGGAAATGATAAATAACTGCCGAGATCGAAAGTTGTGGAGAGACACGATCACCTACGCCTGCAGGCACGGTACTTCATGACTAATATAACACATATAGATAACTTTTTTCTGTAACTAAAACCTTCGCGTTTCTTGTATGAAAACACATATTAAAACCACTTCCATAAAATATCAATTTTAAGAATAATAGGAATGTGTTAGAAAGGGGGTAAGGCAAAGAAATGCAAATGAATGCATAAAAATGCGAAGCTGCAGTAAAGCTAAATGTGAGGGAAAATTGAAAAAAAAAAATAGAAAAAAATTGTATGGTAAAAGCTTTAAGTGATAAGTAGACGACACAGATTTGAACGACGTTTAGGCTCAATAGGCCTTCAGCAGGGACAAACAAACAACACGCACACACAGATATGTAAGTAAATAAAACAAATCCTACTAATCCTTTGGAATGCGTTAGACTCTGGACATCTTCGTCCATAAAACCAGCTACATTTCTCACATCAGACCTAAAAATACTTTGCCGATATTTAAGCGGAATATGATTTATTCTTCTTTGTGTCGTGTGTTCGCGGTTCGACAGGCAAGCACATAGTTTTCGACAACAATGGCGCCAGGCGGGTATGTCCAACCCGAATGTGAAAAGTCTGTGACGGTGGATGGGGCGGAAGAAACAGAAACGATCAACGTCCTAGAAAGCGAAAACAGCAAAGTGTGTGGTACACATAAGGCATATCCATGACACGAAAGACGAATATGGCAGACCACCGTGAAAAAGATTGGAGCCTCATCATGTAACATTTCAAAGAAAGCCATGGAGAGAAGTATATAAAACAACTAAAATGAAAAGTGAACTACTAAACACAATTAGAACAAGACAAATGACATTTTTGGAGCATTTTAAAAGACACAACAGCTTACTAAAAGTAATATTGGAAAAAAAATGTAGAAGGTAAAAGAGGCAGACCAAAACTAAGATGGACGAGTAACATCAAAAGATGAACAAGTCAACCTACGACAACCTGCACCATCAAAGCAAGAGACAGAGTGGAAAATGGTGCTCCATGGTAGCCAACCTTCGATGCGGAGACGGCACTCGATGATGATGAGATCTAAAATGCTACTTTGAGGTGAAAATCAACAACTGTGTGTTGACTGTGACACGGGATCACCAACGACCTTTTCATGCCAAACAAAAAAGACACTGAAAGGCAAGGAGCGTCATCTCGTCAAAAGGATCGTCACTTTCCCTAAGAAACAAGTAGGTGGGTAATAAGCGCACCAAATACTGAACCACCGCAACTTCCTTTGTGGTAATAGCTTGCAAATATATTCTATGGATTTGTGTGTGTGTGTGATTCTGTCAGACAGAGTCGTGAAAGAACATTCTTGTTAATAAAATCATTATTTCAAATCAACCATGTTTTTTTCTATTTATATTTTGTCCTCATATGTAATTTATGACGTATCACACTAATTCAATCACGCAGGAGCAAGTTGTTAGCGGCTGTCTATTCCAGATCACGCGACGGTCTTAGACTTGTGCATGAATCGTATCGCTTTCAAGTTGATGGGTATACCTTCTCTGTACTTGAATGTTCTTTGTCTCTAGCCTGATGAATCGTGTAGTGCTGATTTCTGCCCTATTGTCTCTAGTCTATGCAATGGCTGGTGATTCCCACGTTCGACTATTTGTTTCTGCTACAGGGTAGACGTGAGAATCATAATTGCAAGTTCACGAAGTCCAGGCGTGGCTTGTTCTCGATCCGATCCTGTCCGGCGCTATGTTTCAAAATAATTGTTTATCAGTGGGGCGTTATTTTATAAACCAATTAGACTTCCATTTTCTACCACATTTTCTAATTTATCTCTCTTCGTCATTATCCTTTTTTTCTCTACTACTACTACTACTACTACTACTACTACTACTACTACTACTACTACTACTACCAATGCTACTACTACAACTACTGCTGTCATCACTGCTCCTAGTACTATAACTACTGCTACCACCACTGCTATTACTACTGCCTACACCTAACACCGCTACTATTGCTACTACCACTATTGCTTCTACTACTACCTACACCAACTGCTACAATTACTACTGCTACTATCGCAGATATTATCACTACTGGTGCTACTACGACTACTACCTACTACCTACGACTACTATTATTATTACTACCTACCTACTGCCGACTATTACTGCTGCTTCTACTACGACTACTACTACTACTACTACTACTACTACTACTACTACTACTACTACTACCTACTACTACTACTACCTACATCTACAACTAATACCACTGCTACGACCTACTACTACTACTACTATTACTACTACTACCTACTACTACTACTACTATTACCTACATCTACAACTAATACCCCTGCTACGACCTACTACTACTACTACTATTACTACTACTACTAACTACTACTACTATTACTACCACCACTACTGCTACTACCTACTACTACTACTACTGCTACTACTACTGTTAGTACTACTACTACTATTACCATTACTACTACTACTGCAACCATTGCGACTAAAAATACTACTACTGCTACTGCCATTGCTGCTATTACAACTATTACTGCTACTACTGTTACTACTACTACAACAACTACTACTACCGCTATCATTACCACTACAGCAACTAGTGCTACTACTACTTACTACTACTTACTACCACTACCACTACTGCTACTACCGATACTCATGCTATACTCCCACTGTTACTACTGCTACTACTACTGCAACTTTTATCATCAGTACTATTACTACTACTTCCACCATTACTACTACTACAATGGTATGTATACTTTGTTGTCTTTTGTTAGATATAACAGACATCCATACCAGTTTTAGCAATATGTTTCACGGTGCTCTCGCAAGTATCTAACAGCGCCAGTTAGTCTCATTCAGGCCAAGATAGTGCAATTCAGGGCAAAGATCTTGTCATTCCGAGCCAAGATCATTTCATTCAGCACAAAGATTGTTTCATTCTGAACTTTGATCGTGTCAATCAGCGCCAAGATCGTGTCATTCTGAGCAATGTTCGTGTCAGTCAGCGCTAAGAACGTGTCAGTCAGCGCTAAGAACGTGTCATTCAGCGCTAATATCGTGTCATTCAGCGCTAAGATCGTGTCATTTAGCGCTAAGAAACGTGTCATTCAGCACTAAGATCGTGTCAGTCAACGCTAAGATCGTGTCAGTCAGCGCTAAGAACGTGTCAGTCAGCGCTAAGAACGTGTCATTCAGCGCTAAGATCGTGTCATTCAGCGCTAAGATCGTGTCATTCAGCGCTAAGATCGTGTCAGTCAGCGCTAAGATCGTGTCATTCAGCGCTAAGAACGTGTCAGTCAGCGCTAAGATCGTGTCATTTAGCGCTAAGATCGTGTCATTCAGCGCTAAGATCGTGTCAGTCAGCGCTAAGATCGTGTCATTTAGCGCTAAGATCGTGTCATTCAGCGCTAAGATCGTGTCAGTCAGCGCTAAGATCGTGTCATTCAGCGCCAGGATCGTATTATACTGAGTCAAGATCGTGTCAGTCAGCGCTAAGATCGTGTCATTCAGCGCTAAGAACGTGTCATTCAGCGCTAAGATCGTGTCAGTCAGCGCCAGGATCGTATCATACTGAGTCAAGAACGTATCAATAAGCAACAAGATCGTATCATTCTGAGCCAAGATCGTGTCAGTCAGCGCTAAGATCGTGTCAGTCAGCGCCAGGATCGTATTATACTGAGTCAAGATCGTGTCAGTCAGCGCTAAGATCGTGTCATTCAGCGCTAAGAACGTGTCATTCAGCGCTAAGATCGTGTCAGTCAGCGCCAGGATCGTATCATTCTGAGTCAAGATCGTATCAATAAGCAACAAGATCGTATCATTCTGAGCCAAGATCGTGTCAGTCAGCGCCAGGATCGTATCATTCTGAGTCAAGATCGTATCAATAAGCAACAAGATCGTATCATTCTGAGTCAAGATCGTATCAATAAGCAACAAGATCGTATCATTCTGAGCCAAGATCGTGCCAATTAGCAACAAGATCGTATCATTCTGAGTCAAGATCGTATCAATAAGCAACAAGATCGTATCATTCTGAGCCAAGATCGTGCCAATTAGCAACAAGATCGTATCATTCTGAGCCAAGATCGTATCAATAACCAACAAGATCGTATCATTCTGAGCCAAGATCGTATCAATAAGCAACAAGATCGTATCATTCTGAGCCAAGATCGTATCAATAAGCAACAAGATCGTATCATTCTGAGTCAAGATCGTGCCAATAAGCAACAAGATCGTATCATTCTGAGCCAAGATCGTGTCAATAAGCAACAAGATCGTATCATTCTGAGCCAAGATCGTGTCAATAAGCAACAAGATCGTGTCAGTCAGCGCCACAATCAGAATAAGTCTTGAATAAAATAATATATTTCCGCAATTTCTGACAAACCGACAGAATCTTAAAACTGTATTTACTGTTGTGGAGAGCGGATGGCCGCAATGATATGAATCCCTCGTTTTTCAGACGAGCCTGTATGTGGGTTAGTCGGTTCTTGAAACGGTAGGTTATTTTTTCCATTCCGAGAGAGCGGGGGTTCGAATCCCGGTAGGGTCAACATTTTGTTTTTTCAATCATAGGTGAAAGAAAAGCTTAGATCCGAACACCTCGGGACGATTGCACTGGACATGCGGCCTTTATTCTCCGATCCTACAAGTCCACCCCTCTCTCCCCCCGCCCCCGGCAAACTCAGTAAGGAGAAAGTGACGTAAAAAGAGTTTTATTTTTTTCCCCTTATTTGACTGCGAAATGAAAACCTTGGACTGTTCACCTCTGTCCTGTGACTTTCTTTCAACTCCCTGTGGAGCATAGATCTTCAACAAAAACATTTTCCAAGCTGTTCTGTTTCTTGCCATTCTTTTAAGAAAATTGCATCTTTCCCATCATCTTCATCTATATTTCCGTTTACTCCGTGGATATTTTGGTCTTCTTCATTGTCTTTTTCCTTGGGGATTCCAAAAAAGGGGCCTGTCGTGTAATACTCTAAATTGGCTTTCGCAGAGTGTGTCCTATCCAGCGTCGTCGTCTTCGTTGTATATCTTTGTCATCTGGTATCTGAATGGTACTTTTCAATAATTCTATGTCAGTGATTTTATCCTGCCATTTCCATCCTTTTATTCTGTGGAAACATCCACTAATAAAGGTACGTATCTTCTTTTCTCCATATCTCACATCCATATAATAGGATTGACTTAACATTTTATCTATCTATCTATCTATCTATCTATCTATCTATCTATCTATCTATCTATCTATCTATCTATCTATCTATCTATCTATCTATCTATCTATCTATCTATCTATCTATCTATCTATCTATCTATCTATCTATCTATCTATCTATCTATCTATCTATCTATCTATCTATCTATCTATCTATCTATCTATCTATCTATCTATCTATCTATCTATCTATCTATCTATCTATCTATCTATCTATCTATCTATCTATCTATCTATCTATCTATCTATCTATCTACTACCTACCTACTACCTACCTACCTACCTACCTACCTACCTACCTACCTACCTACCTACCTACCTACCTACCTACCTACCTACCTACCTACCTACCTACCTACCTATCTATCTATCTATCTATCTATCTATCTATCTATCTATCTATCTATCTATCTATCTATCTATCTATCTATCTATCTATATATATTATCTATCTATCTATCTATCTATCTATCTATCTATCTATCTATCTATCTATCTATCTATCTATCTATCTATATATCTATCTATCTATCTATCTATCTATCTATCTATCTATCTATCTATCTATCTATCTATCTATCTATCTATCTATCTATCTATCTATCTATCTATCTATCTACCTGTTACACCTAGTATAGGTATATCTTCTATTTTTATTTGCTTATTGTCAACTGCATTTATTCTCATAATGTTGGTCTTATCTCTGTTTGTTTTCAGTCCCAATTGCTGTGATCTCTCATCAAGTATGTTCATTTTATCTTGCATCTGTTGATAGTTATGTGGCATTCATTCTCCAACCCTACACATTTCCCGTGGCAGATTCCCACAAAAGAAAGGACACTCCGTAAAAGATGGGTTCATAAGAAAAAAATGTATTTGCTCTTCAGCATGTCCCTTCTCTGCTTCAAGGCACTTCGTCCTTGCAATCTATTTCAAACCTTTTTAAGATCGACTAGACTCGATCAATGAAAATGGTGCCTCACATCGTTATAAAACCATAAAGACTTCCGGTAAATATGGTGGATAGGCAGCAGGAACTAAGACTCTGTCGGGAAAGTGTTCCTTGTTGCAGTTTCCCCATATTCCAAGTTCGCTTGCTGCTGGAGCTACTGAGTTTAGTGCTCTATGCACACCGTGAGCAGTGTTTTCCATGCGGATGGTGTTTCCATATTCCGGTTGCTTGCGATGAATAATGATATCGTATGTCGAAGGACAGTTCAGCTGCGTTCACTTTCAGTGCCGCTTGGCCTTATTTCGTTTAGTGTGTGCTGTAGCTGCTATGATGGGGACTGCAGTTGTATTTCGTTGTTTAGATCCTACAATCAGATGAGTTTTAATGTTTCCAGTGGCACAGGCGGGTGAGCAATTTTTAATTTATTTGTAGTGATGCCGGGGCCTTCGACTAACCATAAACCATAAACCAATGGTTAGGACCAAACAGGATGGGGGTAGCTTAGCACTAATTTCATCTCGTGAATTTAGGATTTCAGTTTATTTGCCTCACTATCTGACTAGTTATTGTCGCGAATTGTTCATTTTCGCTGGTCCCTGATAATAATAAATTTAAACTGTTGAAGAAAACATTCTTGTGTTCTCTTATATTAGTCTATGTTATATGAAGACCATCAGCATAACACACCGGAATATCCCATAGTTGATACAATTTTTCACTCGAAATACCGAGAATCTCCGATGAGACCCCTAACCTACGTGTACGAACTCCGTAGCACGGAATGTGATCCATCAGTGAGGGTGTAATATTTTGCTGCCAATTTTGTATTGACAGCGGTCATTGATTGGCCTACTCTTTTCGATTTTAACTTCCAAGGGTTTTTTTAACGTGCGCAGGTGCACACGAGACCTCCTATTTTTATCCCTTATCCGAGAGGGAAATACATCGGATCTCATTACACAGAGAGATCTAGACATCGGATCTCACTACCCAGAGAGACCTAGACATCGGATCTCACTACCCAGAGACCAGGGGAAGGTAAAGACTCGAAGAAACCACGGATTCAATTTTTGAAAAATACTACCACTAGTGGGATTGAAACCAGGACCTTTTTGTCCAGAGGCTGGCGTCTTACCTCTAGGCCACACTGCCTCTCCTTGAGAGTGAGTCCATCCGGTAGTTTACTGGTTACACTCGCCAATTGTTCATTTCTCCTGATAAATTGCCAGTCACTTCCACTTGGTGAGGAGAAACTTGAGACCAAAAGTTCCTGTAGCTTACTGGTTATAAGCATCCGTGATTCCTAACGAGACTTTATTTCCGGAATGTCTCTTCTCCTTCTTCATCTCAGAGTTCACCCGTTAAGTGGGCGTGAATGCGTTGTGTGGCTAGTTGACGGCAACGCCGTGGTATTTGCGCCTTCGTCCCGACACATCCGTCTTCGACATGGATAAGAATTGCTTAGCAATGTTTGCCGGACAGTGGCCATTTTAGCCTACTCTTTTCGATTTTTAACTGCCAAGAGTTCTTTAACGTGCGCGAGTGTACACGAGACCTGTTTGTCGCCGTTTTCCTAGAGAGTTCTTGAAACTGGATCTCACTGCTCAGAGAACAGGGGAAGGTAAAGCCATAAAGAAACCATGAATTAGTTTTTTGACAAACCCCCACCCGCTATGTTTGGGATGGAACCTTCTTGTCCAGAGGCCGGCTTCTTGCCTCTAGACCACATAGTCAGCGTTCCCCCCACTCGCATATATTTTAGAACCCTTCATACGGTCTTGACCAGCAGGGTATAATTACCGCTACACACGTGTGACTCTCTCTCTCTCTCTTTCCCATTCTGACCACGGTCCATGACACAGGGAAGTCATTGTTCTTTTCTTAAACCAGTTTCGATTATTTTGTTTTGGATGTTTCATTACTAGTTAGCTATGTAGGATTATTTTTATTTACTTACATATCTGTGTGTGCGTGTTGTTTGTTCCTACTGAAGGCCTATTGAGCCGAAACGTCATTCAAATATGTGTCGTCTATCAATCACGTAAAGCTTTTACCATATCATTTTTTCTATTTCTTTTCAGTTCTCCCTCACCTAGTTTCCCCCCCCCCCCCCGGTATGTTTAACTCGAAATATGTTCCGCCTCTGAACCCACCTTACTCCACATGCAGCAGACATTCGAGTCTTCAGGACAGCCTACTCTTCCATCTACCCACTCCCATTCAGTGAACACCAGTCATGTTATCTAAATTATTATTTCTATCTTATCGCCATATTCAATTAAATCACTAGATTTCTCATGCCACTTTTGAACAGTCCCTCCCACATTGCCTTGCTTGTAACTAGTAAATTGAAGTTTCTTGTTCATTTCCAATATTTTAATTTTTCTAAATATATGTAACAAAATATATGTAACAAAATATATGTAGCAAATTATGTGTAACAAAATCTATGTAACAAAATCTATGTAACAAAATCTATGTAATAGAATTTATGTAACAAAAAATATGTAACAAACTATATGTAATAGAATCTAAGTAACAAATTATATGTAACAAAGTATGTAACAAAACATTCATAGCCTAACCACAACTACTACTTTAATTTTTTTTTTATTCAAAGTTCGTTCAAGACCGTTAGAAGTTTAGACAGTGAAATAAATAACATAGGTAGCAGTTGTATACGGTTTTAGCGTTTCCTCTGTATCATCACATAGTATGTACATTAAGTATCATACAGTAAATACATTAAGTATCATCAAATAGTAGATACCTTAAGTATCATACAGTAGATACATTAAGTATCATCATATAGTAGATACCTTACGTATCATACAGTAGATACATTAAATATCATCATATAGTAGATACCTTAAGTATCATACAGTAGATACATTAAGTATCATACAGTAGATACATTAAGTATCATCATATAGTAGATACCTTAAGTATCATACAGTAGATACATTAAGTATCATACAGTAGATACATTAAGTATCATCATATAGTAGATACCTTAAGTATCATACAGTAGATACATTAAGTATCATCATATAGTAGATACCTTACATATCATACTGTAGATACATTAAGTATCATCATACAGTAGATACATTAAGTATCATCATACAGTAGATACCTTACGTATCATACAGTAGATACATTAAGTATCATCAAATAGTAGATACCTTAAGTATCATACAGTAGATACATTAAGTATCATCATATAGTAGATACCTTACGTATCATACAGTAGATACATTAAATATCATCATATAGTAGATACCTTAAGTATCATACAGTAGATACATTAAGTATCATACAGTAGATACATTAAGTATCATCATATAGTAGATACCTTAAGTATCATACAGTAGATACATTAAGTATCATACAGTAGATACATTAAGTATCATCATATAGTAGATACCTTAAGTATCATACAGTAGATACATTAAGTATCATCATATAGTAGATACCTTACATATCATACTGTAGATACATTAAGTATCATCATTCAGTAGATACATTAAGTATCATCATACAGTAGATACCTTACGTATCATACAGTAGATACATTAAGTATCATCATACAGTAGATACATTACGTATCATCATACAGTAGATACCTTACGTATCATACAGTAGATACATTAAGTATCATACAGTAGATACATTAAGTGTCATCATAAAGTAGATGCATTAAGTATAATACAGTACATACCTTAAGTATCATACAGTAGAGACATTAAGTATCATACAGTAGAGACATTAAGTATCATCATACAGTAGATACCTTAAGTATCATCAAACGGTAGATACATTGAGTATCATCATACAGTAGATACATTAAGTATCACCATACAGTAGATACATTAAGTATCATTATACATTACATATACATTAAGTATCATCATAAAGTAGATACATTAAGTATCATCATACAGTAGATACATTGAGTCTCATCATACATTAGATACATTAAGTATCATCATACAGTAGATACATTAAGTATCATCATAAAGTAGATATATTAAGTATCATCATACAGTAGATACAATAAGTATCATCATAAAGTAGATACATTAAGTATCATCATACAGTAGATACATTTACTATCATCATACAGTAGATACAATAAGTATCATCATACAGTAGATACATTAAGTATCATCATACAGTAGATACATTTACTATCATCATACATTAGATACATTAAGTATCATCATACAGTAGGTGCATTAAGTATCATCATACAGTAGATACATTAAGTATCATCATACATTAGATACATTAAGTATCATCATATAGTAGACACATTAAGTATCATCATACATTAGATACATTAAGTATCATCATAAAGTAGATACATTAAGTATCCTCATACAGTAGATACAATAAGTATCATCATACATTAGATACATTAAGTATCATCATACAGTAGATACATTTACTATCATCATACATTAGATACATTAAGTATCATCATACAGAAGATGCATTAAGTATCATCATACAGTAGATACATTAAGTATCATCATACATTAGATACATTAAGTATCATCATATAGTAGACACATTAAGTATCATCATACATTAGATACATTAAGTATCATCATACATTAGATACATTAAGTATTATCATATAGTAGACACATTAAGTATCATCATACATTAGATACATTAAGTATCAGCATACAGTAGATGCATTAAGTATCATCATACAGTAAATACATTAAGTATCATCATACAGTAGATACATTAAGTGACATTATACATTAGATACATTAAGTATCATTATACATTAGATACATTAAGTATCATCATATATTAGATACATTAAGTATCATCATACATTAGATACATTAAGTATAATTATACAGTAGATACATTAAGTATCATCATACATTAGATACATTAAGTATCAGTATACATTAGATACATTAAGTATCATTATACATTAGATACATTAAGTATCATTATACATTAGATACATTAAGTATCATTATACATTAGATACATTAAGTATCATCATACATTAGAGACATTAAGTATCATCATACAATAGATACATTAAGTATCATCATACATTAGATACATTAAGTATCATCATACATTAGAGACATTAAGTATCATCATACAATAGATACATTAAGTATCATCATACAATAGATACATTAAGTATCATCATACATTAGAGACATTAAGTATCATCATACAATAGATACATTAAGTATCATCATACAATAGATACATTAAGTGTCATCATACAATAGATACATTAAGTATCATCATACATTAGAGACATTAAGTATCATCATACAATAGATACATTAAGTATCATCATACATTAGAGACATTAAGTATCATCATACAATAGATACATTAAGTATCATCATACAATAGATACATTAAGTGTCATCATACAGTAGATACATTAAGTATCATCATATAGTAGTCTACGATGATTGGGGCATGTCCAACGAATAGAAGAAAAACTAATTCCCAGGCAAATACTATATGGTGAACTAATTCACGGAAAAAGACAAATCGGCTGAGCTAAACTACGATATAGAGATATCTGTAAATCATCTCTGAATGATTTCTCCATACGTGAAAATGATTGGGAACATCTGGCAAGTGATCGCATATCATGGAGAGCATGTATAAGGAACGGTATAACATCATTTGAGACTGTGCTAAGGCAACACTTAGAAGAGAAACGACTCATGAAAATGGATGGAAAACCCTGTGGATCAGTGGGCCTGACTTGTTCATTCTGTGACTGTGTGTGTTTGTCAAACATTGGTAGAACTTTCGACGAGAGAAGCTGTTCGATAAAAACAAATCCTCACAAAATACACGATAGCCTCCACTATACCGTCTGACAAGACGAAATGGGCCACACACAGTAGATACATTAAGTATCATCATACAGTAGATACATTAAGTATCATCATACAGTAGATACATTAATTATCATCATACAATAGATACATTTCTTCTGACTTTAACACTAAGACATCATTTTTCTTGAGTACATAAAATGACTTTATGATTTCACATGTCATGATTTTATTTTTTTCAAATATTTTCTGATAGTAGCTCTCTTATTTGGAAACAAATATTTCTCATCAATGTAACCCATTCTTTCATTGTTATCTCTGGGACGTCCAATCTCATTTCCATACTCACAATGGAAACTAATCCATGTCTTCTGCTCTAGTCTGTATTTCATAACATTCTGTAATATTATAAATTGATGTACATCATTTCTTGTAACAAGAAAAAAATATTGCAGATACACACATGCATTTCTTAAATGCAAGATTACAACTTTGAGGATTTGCCGTTTTGGAGTGAAGAAATAATGAAAGCAGAAGCTTAAAAGAAAAGTGCATGCTGTTAATGTATCAAAGTGTAGAATAGAGACATCGATGAGGCTACAAAAACATACGTTTAAAGAAAATTATATGAAAATCTAAAATACAAGTTTCTGAACGGCTTAAAATATGTTTTATAAAAAAGTAAAGCGCAGTGTTTTTTGTTATGAGAATCAATGTTGTTTATTGTTATTAAAGATTTAGTCTCAAAAAAAAAGAATCATGGAAAACTTTTAGAATGAAAGAACAATCAGGTTTTCTTGCTGTTATTTCAGGATTAAAATTGTTTCTTAAAGCAAAAGATGTCAAAAACTAATCACTGACCTTGACATGTGAGAGAAAGAACAATGTAACTGATCTTCTCTTCTAATGGAGGCAGAATTGGTCAGGGCAACCAGGGATTCTATCCAATATTGTTCTTATAGTGTGTGTGTAAGGAACCCCGTCACGCCAAGTGGCGTATAGGGAATATGGTGTTAGTGACCATAATATTTTACAGACCTTCGGTACATGATTTTTGGGGTAATGTGGTCGGTATTACGCCAGCGTCGCTTTACGTTCCCAGAAAAAAATCCGGTACCAATTTAAGGCTGGGTGAACATGGAAGCCGTCGATCAGGATCGAACCCGACCCCTGTCCTTTATAGTCCAGTTTACAAACCACTGAGCTATCGCGGCTCCCAATACTCTTCTTATATAGGAGGAATATCTTTGTACAGTATACCATTCTGGTACTATTGTCATGCTCAAAACGGTGATTTCCCATGAATACATTAGTTTGTCTTTATCGTTGATCACTTCACAAAATGTAACTTGCAAGTGTTTTTATACAGATGATGCACATCTATTAGAAGAAGTGTTCGTTGTCCGTGTAATAACACGTGATATGAAATATATGACACCAGAAAGTATCAAATTAATCAAATGTATTCTTTTATGAGCATGAATGTACTAAAATATCACTATCACAGATATGGAATCAGTTAGAAAGTGGACATTTTGTGTGCGGTGTCAGAATTGGGAAGAACTGCCATCAAATGTCTATAGAATGATTGAAACATGTAGCAGGTCGATGATTCTCAACCTTTTACAACCCGTGACCGCCTTACAACCTTGTTTCTTGTGTGCCCCACTTGTCCTTTCATATAGATCGTGTTTATATAAATAATTATTTATATATTGTATGTAGTGTTTCCTGTGTATTACCAGGGCCTCATTATGAGGGAAGTAAAGAATAGTGACACTGTGACCTTTCAGGCATGTCGTAAGAGGCGACTAAGGAGATTGATCGATCGATGGCTTGATGAGCTGTCATTGTAAAAAGTATTGTTATGGAAACAGCGCCATATATTTTAGAGCAGTGATCTCTGCAATATATGCCACTTTGGCACGCAAGGTTTCTGTTTTTGAGATTGTGGTTCTGCCCTATACGCCGTCTTCGGCTCGAAAGGACAATAGATAGATATAGTGTATATTATATGCACAAAACAATTACATAAAAATATATGCTTAAAATACGACGGCTGTAATAACATTATGGCCCTTTTGGCCATTTTCGTCTTGTCAGACGGTCTAGTGGAGGTTATTGTGTATTTTTTTTAGGTTTTTTATTTGTCGAACAGCTTCTCTCGTGTCTAATTCTAATAATGTTTGACAAACACACACGGCCACAGAATGAACAAGTCATGCTCACTGATCCACAGGGTTTTCCATCCTTTTTCACGAGTCTTTTCTCTTTTAAGTTTTGCCTTAGCACAGTCTCAAATGATGTTATACAATTCCTTATACATGCTCTCCATGATGTGCGATCACTTGCCAGATGTTCCCAGTCATTTTCATAGATGGAGAAGTCATTCAGAGATGATTTACAGATATCTCTATATCGTGGTTTAGGTCCGTCAATTTGTATTTTTCCGTGTGTAACAACTACAACATTTCCTTGTTGTAATAACAATAGATGGCAAAATCAAGGATTCCCCTATTCCTGTACATGATTTTCCTTCTTTGAATATGTATTTTGATATTAAGTAAGGAGCGATTAAACCTTTGTCATTTAAATGTGTAGATTTTCTCAACGAACATTTCATTATTTTGTCACCGTAGGTTTATCTGGTGGCATACTTTCATTGGAAAGTGTATTATCTCAAATTAAACACATGGATTTTGTGTGGCCTTGCAGTAATGGGATACATCCATAACCAAGATACTCGACTGAGTATTGTCGACATATCTTCTTTGTCGAGGTAGCCATGATGTACTCAGTAAATATGTGGTTGGAATGGGAACAGAAACCGAAATAGACGGAGACATATTGTATATATGTTTGCAGCTGCACAATTATAATAATCAATTTTCATAAATCTAGCAGCATTAGATCTTCCTAATCAAAGACAACAAAAGATTAGACCGTTGCAATACTTATATCATTATCATCAAGTGCCGTCTCCGCAACGAAGGTTAGCTACCATAGAGCGCCATTTTGCTCTGTTTCTTGTTTTGATGGTGCAGGTTGCCATAGACTG
The DNA here is from genome assembly GCA_032433765.1 of Megaustenia siamemsis. Lineage (NCBI taxonomy): Eukaryota > Metazoa > Mollusca > Gastropoda > Stylommatophora > Ariophantidae > Megaustenia > Megaustenia siamemsis. The sequence continues at coordinate 12,199,588 of JAVIAB010000124.1, forward strand.
ATTTGTCCATTTTTTTGTTACTTGTCCTTGTTAGTCTTGGTCTGCCTCTGTTGCCTTGTATTTTCCCCTCCAGGATTACTTTTAGTAGGCTGTTGTGTCTTTTAACATGGCCCAAAAATAGCATTTGTCTTGTTTGAATTGTGTTTAGTAGTTCTCTTTTCATGTTTAGTTGTTTTAAGACTTCATCGTTTATTTTCTTTTCCTTCCATTCAATTCTACCTATTCTTCTATATATCCACATTTCAAAGGCTTCAATTCTCTGGTCTGTTTTCTTGTATAATGTCCATGTTTCTGCACCATATAGGAATGTTGAAAAGATATAACATTTTGCTATTCATAGTTTTAACCCTGGTGTTATTTGTTTTGATGTTGGTATGTTCTTCATGACATTAAAATGACTTTTTGTCATTCCTATTCTTCTGTTTGTTTCAGTTTTCCATTTTCTATCACTGGTTATAGTATGTTCAAAACTGATATAGTTATCTGTATACTTTCAGTGTAATTCTATCAATATATTTTTGTGTGAAGACCTACAAAAACACTTAAATAGACTCAACAGTACAGGCACAAAATACAACATGAAAATCAATATCAACAAAAGAGAAATGATTATCGCAAAAGAGAAACAGATTATCAACAAAACTATAGACGGTAGACAACTAAAACAAGTAGAGGAATTTTAATACCTAGGAAGTCTAGTGACAAACAACAATTCACAAACAGCAGATATAGACTCAAGATGCAACAAAGCTTGTCAAATCACCGGACAGTTATCACCACTATTGTCCAACAAGGAAATAACTCTGGAGGCAAAACGAGCACTATACAATTCAATCTTCATCCCAACGTTGTGCTACTAATGCCAGACCTGGACCCTAGACGCAAAAACAATAAGAAAAATAACCTCTACTGAGATGAAATGCGTTAGAAGAATGACAGGAAACAACCTGAGAGATAAGATCAGAAATGAAGAACTGAGAAAAACGCTAGAAATAATCCCCGAATATATAAAGAAATAACAGACAAAATGGTTTGGCCACGTGATAGGGCAGAAAGGTAAAAAAACCATCGAGCCTTCATTAAACTTTGCGAGAACACCATACCCAATGGTCGACAGCAAAAAAAGTGGATTGACTGAATATTAAAAACACAAGGAAACAACAGCAACAGCCGAGCAAAAGCCAGCAAATTATATCACCCCTCGTTGCTGAAAGGCAGATGAGGAATGAAAACAGAATTCATTTTTAAAAACAAAATGTAAGACTATATGTGTGTGTATCCTCACAAGTCAAGGGTTATGTTGGTCACGATATATTTCTGTGATACAAAGAAATGAAACAGCAGCCGCGTAAGGACTGACAGTTTGTGTTCTGTAAAACTTGAATTTGACAAACTTGTCAGTCTAATTTTACCACTTCGAAGTTCGTCCACATGTGACATACCGGTTGGCGTAGGCGATCATGTCCTTCCACAATCTTCTATCCACTGTGCATTGTATGAATTCTGTTGTTGACCGTTTTCCAGGCCATGACACCAAGCTATCCAGTATGTTCTCTTTTTGTCGTCCGCGATCTCTGTTTCCATGTGTTTTGCGAGTTGTAACCAAATATTCCAACATTTCCTCTTATCATGACGTGCCCGAAAAATGTTGATTGTTTCTTTCTGTTCATTTTTGGAGCTCCCTTTTTTAAGTTGGCCTCTTTGAGAATTTCCACATTGATCTTTTTAGCTGTCCATAGAACTTTCAGCATTCTTCTAAGAAACCTCATCTTTGTGGTCTCTAATCGTCTTTTCATTTGTTTCTTTACTGTCCATGATTCCCTTCCATAGATCAGAATTGGTTCTATATAGCACCAATGAACTCTCTTTCTCACTTCTTTTGACATTGATTTGTTGCATACGATATTTTTTTTCATTTTCTGAAATGCTATTTTGGTCTGAGCTATTCTGCTTTTTATTTATGTGGTGCATCTTCCAGGTGATTTTATTATTGTGCCCAAGTATTTAACGCGTTGCACTTGTTTCAGATTTGTCATGTTTATTTTTATGCTGCATGACGGTGATGATTGTTTCTTCGATATGACCATTACTTCTGTTTTCTTACTATTCAGACTGACCTTTCTTGTTGCTTTCTTTTACTATTATGTCTATCATTTTTTGTAGTTCATTCTCTGTCTCTGCTGTTAAGACTGTGTCATTTGCATATCGCAAATTATTTATGTTGTGACCATTGACTTCAATTCTTTTTTTGTCTACTATTGATCTCATAATATGTTCGCTGTAAAGTTAAAACAAATCCGGCGACAGAACACAGCCTTGTCTGACTCCTTGTTTTATATATTGGAATTGTCCTGTTTGGTTGCTAATTCGTATAGCTGCTGTTTGATACCAATACATGATTTTTTTTATTATTCGCAGATTCTTGCCATCAATGTTTAATTGTTCCAGCATATTGATTATTTCCACATGCTTTACTTTGTCAAATGCTTTTGTGTAGTCTATAAAGCACATCTATAGATCTTTCTTTACCTCTTTAGCTTTTTATATTAATGTTCTTAAGATGTATATTGCATTATTGGTGCCCTTTCTTTCCACACATCCATATTGTTCCTCACTTGTTTTTGGTTTTGCATTGTTCCTTATACGTCTCATGATGATTCTTAGTAATATTTTAGTCATATGGCTCATGAGACTAATAGTGCGATGGTTTCACAATCAGTGGCGCCTGACTTCTTCGGTACGGCTACAAAGATAGATTTTAGTAGATCTTCAGGTATGTGTCCAGTGTTATATATGTCATTGAGTAGTTTTGTTATGACTTGTACTCCCAGCTCTCCTAATGCATTTATCTCTTCGACTGTTATATTGCCGGGACCTGGAGCTTTGGCTCTTTTCGTGTGTTGAATTGCCTCCTCCACTTCACTTTGCATTATTGGTGGGCACTTGTCTTTGTTAGATAACACATCGTCCACAACACTTTGCATTATTGGTGGGCACTTGTCTTTGTTAGAAAACACATCGTCCACAACACTTTGCATTATTGGTGGGCACTTGTCTTTGTTAGATAACACATCGTCCACAATACTTTGCATTATTGGTGGGCCCTTGTCTTTGTTAGATAACACATCGTCCACAACACTTTGCATTATTGGTGGGCACTTGTCTTTGTTAGATAACACATCGTCCACAATACTTTGCATTATTGGTGGGCCCTTGTCTTTGTTAGATAACACATCGTCCACAACACTTTGCATTATTGGTGGGCACTTGTCTTTGTTAGAAAACACATCGTCCACAACACTTTGCATTATTGGTGGGCACTTGTCTTTGTTAGATAACACATCGTCCACAACACTTTGCATTATTGGTGGGCCCTTGTCTTTGTTAGATAACACATCGTCCACAACACTTTGCATTATTGGTGGGCACTTGTCTTTGTTAGATAACACATCGTCCACAACACTTTGCATTAATGGTGGGCACTTGTCTTTGTTAGATAACACATCGTCCACAACACTTTGCATTAATGGTGGGCACTTGTCTTTGTTAGATAACACATCGTCCACAACACTTTGCATTAATGGTGGGCACTTGTCTTTGTTAGATAACACATCGTCCACAATACTTTGCATTAATGGTGGGCACTTGTCTTTGTTAGATAACACATCGTCCACAACACTTTGCATTAATGGTGGGCACTTGTCTTTGTTAGATAACACATCGTCCACAACACTTTGCATTATTGGTGGGCCCTTGTCTTTGTTAGATAACACATCGTCCACAACACTTTGCATTATTGGTGGGCCCTTGTCTTTGTTAGATAACACATCGTCCACACTTTGCAAATAACTAAAGAGAAGAGGACATCTAGGTTAAACAGTAGACGAATTTTTTTTTTGTGTTTTTTTTTGGGGGGTGGGGGGAGTTTGAAAAAGAGAGGTAGGGAAAGGAAATAATGCTGCCGCAGAAATCAAAAGTGTCTCACCATCGAGAGTGATAACTTTTGACGTCCACCAAATACTTCTGATGTGGGGTTATCTTTGGCGCTCTTAATGGAACAGTTCGCGGCGATATCTGCCACTGTATTCTACAGGCATTTGTATTCTGCAAGTATCTATATTCTACAAGCATCTGTATTCTACAAACATCTGTATTCTACAAGCATATGTATTCTACAAGCATCTGTATTCTACAAGCATTTGTATTCTGCAACCATTTGTATTCTACAAGCATCTGTATTCTACAAGCATCTGTATTCTACAAGCATATGTATTCTACAAGCATTTGTATGCTACAAGCATATGTATTCTACAAGCATTTGTATTCTGCAACCATTTTTATTCTACAAACATCTGTATTCTACAAGCATATGTATTCTACAAACATCTGTATTCTACAGGCATATGTATTCTACAAGCATCTGTATTCTACAAGCATCTGTATTCTACAAGCATTTGTATTCTGCAACCATTTGTATTCTATAAGCATCTGTATTCTACAAGCATTTGTATGCTACAAACATATGTATTCTACAAGCATCTGTATTCTACAAGCATCTGTATTCTACAAGCATCTGTATTCTATAAGCATCTGTATTCTACAAGCATATACATTCTACAAGCATTTGTATTCTACAAGCATTTGTATTCTACAAGCATTTGTATTCTACAAGCATTTGTATTCTACAAGCATCTGTATTCTACAAACATCTGTATTCTACAAGCATCTGTATTCTACAAGCATCTGTATTCCATAAGCATCTGTATTCTACAAGCATCTGTATTCTATAAGCATATGTATTCTATAAGCATCTGTACTCTACAAGCATTTGTGTTCCACAAACATCTGTATTCTACAAGCATCTGTATTCTATAAGCATATGTATTCTATAAGCATCTGTATTCTACAAGCATCTGTATTCTATAAGCATATGTATTCTACAAGAATCTGTACTCTACAAGCATTTGTGTTCCACAAACATCTGTATTCTACAAGCATCTGTATTCTATAAGCATCTGTATTCTACAAACATCTGTATTTTACAAATATCTGTATTCTACAAGCATCTGTATTTTACAAACATCTGTATTCTACAAACATTTGTATTCTACAAGTAACTGTATTCTACAGAGCATCTGTATTCTACAAGCATTTGTATGTTACCAGCATTTGTATTCTACAAGCATCTGTATGTTACAAGCATTTGTATTCTACATGCATCTGTATGTTACAAGCATTTGTATTCTACAAGCATCTGTATGTTATAAGCATTTGTATTCTACAAGCATCTTTATGTTACAAGCATTTGTATTCTACAAGTATCTGTATTCTACAAGTATCTTTATTCTACAAGTATCTGTATTCTACAAGTATCTGTATTCTACAAGTATTTGTGTTCTACAAGTATCTGTATTCTACAAGTATCTGTATTCTACAAGTATCTGTATTCTACAAGTATTTGTATTCTACAAGTATCTGTATTCTACAAGTATTTGTGTTCTACAAGTATCTGTATTCTACAAGTATCTGTATTCTACAAGTATCTGTATTCTACAAGTATCTGTATTCTACAAGTATCTGTATTCTACAAGTATCTGTATTCTACAGAGTATCTGTATTCTAGTTGTATCTGTATTCTACAAGTATCTGTATTCTACAAGTATCTGTATTCTACAAGTATCTGTATTCTACAAGTATCTGTATTCTACAAGTATCTGTATTCTACAAGTATCTGTATTCTACAAGTATCTGTATTCTAGTTGTATCTGTATTCTACAAGTATCTGTATTCTACAAGTATCTGTATTCTACAAGTATCTGTATTCTACAAGTATCTCTATTCTACAAACATCTGTATGTTACAAGCATTTGTATTCTACAAGCATCTGTATTCTACAAGTATCTGTATTCTACAGAGCATCTGTATTCTACAAGCATCTGTATGTTACAAGCATTTGTATTCTACAAGAATCTATATTCTACAAACATCTGTATTCTACATGCATTTGTATTCTACAGAGCATCTGTATTCTACAACATCTGTATTCTACAAGCATTTGTATTCTACAAGCATCTGTATTCTACAAGCATTTGTATTCTACAAACATCTGTATTCTACAAGCATTTGTATTCTACAAGCATCTGTATTCTACAGAGCATCTGTATTCTACAAACATCTGTATTCTACAAGCATCTGTATTCTACAAGCATCTGTATTCTACAAGCATCTGTATTCTACAGAGCATCTGTATTCTACAAGCATCTGTATTTTACAAGTATCTGTATTCTACAAGCATCTGTATTTTACAAGTATCTGTATTATACAAGCATCTGTATTTTACAAGTATCTGTATTCTACAAGCATCTGTATTCTACAAGCATCTGTATTCTACAAGCATCTGTATTCTACAAGCATCTGTATTCAACAAGCATCTGTATTCTACAAGCATCTGTATTTTACAAGCATCTGTATGTTACAAGCATTTGTATTCTACAAATATCTGTATTCTACAAGTATCTGTATTCTACAAGCATCTGTATTCTACAAACATTTGTATTCTACAAGTATCTGTATTCTACAGAGCATCTATATTCTACAAGCATCTGTATGTTACAAGCATTTGTATTCTACAAGAATCTATATTCTACAAACATCTGTATTCTACATGCATTTGTATTCTACAGAGCATCTGTATTCTACAAACATCTGTATTCTACAAGCATTTGTATTCTACAAGCATCTGTATTCTACAAGCATTTGTATTCTACAAACATCTGTATTCTACAAGCATTTGTATTCTACAGAGCATCTGTATTCTACAGACATCTGTATTCTACAAACATCTGTATTCTACAAGCATCTGTATTCTACAAGCATCTGTATTCTACAGAGCATCTGTATTCTACAAACATCTGTATTCTACAAGCATCTGTATTCTACAAGCATCTGTATTCTACAAGCATCTGTATTCTACAGAGCATCTGTATTCTACAAGCATCTGTATTTTACAAGTATCTGTATTCTACAAGCATCTGTATTTTACAAGTATCTGTATTATACAAGCATCTGTATTTTACAAGTATCTGTATTCTACAAGCATCTGTATTCTACAAGCATCTGTATTCTACAAGCATCTGTATTCTACAAGCATCTGTATTCAACAAGCATCTGTATTCTACAAGCATCTGTATTTTACAAGCATCTGTATGTTACAAGCATTTGTATTCTACAAATATCTGTATTCTACAAGTATCTGTATTCTACAAGCATCTGTATTCTACAAACATTTGTATTCTACAAGTATCTGTATTCTACAGAGCATCTATATTCTACAAGCATCTGTATGTTACAAGCATTTGTATTCTACAAGCATCTGTATTCTTCAAGTATCTGTATTCTACAGAGCATCTGTATTCTACAAGTATCTGTATTCTACAAGTATCTGTATTCTACAGAGCATCTGTATTCTACAAGCATCTGTATGTTACAAGCATTTGTATTCTACAAGCATCTATATTCTACAAACATCTGTATTCTACAAGCATTTGTATTCTACAGAGCATCTGTATTCTACAAGCATTTGTATTCTACAAGCATTTGTATTCTACAAGCATCTGTATTCTACAAGCATTTGTATTCTACAAACATCTGTATTCTACAAGCATTTGTATTCTACAGAGCATCTGTATTCTACAAACATCTGTATTCTACAAGCATTTGTATTCTACAAGCATCAGTATTCTACAAGCATCTGTATTTTACAAGTATCTGTATTCTACAAGCATCTGTATTTTACAAGTATCTGTATTCTACAAGCATCTGTATTCTACAAGCATCTGTATTCTACAAGCATCTGTATTCTACAAGCATCTGTATTCTACAAGCATTTGTATTCTACAAGCATCAGTATTCTACAAGCATCTGTATTTTACAAGTATCTGTATTCTACAAGCATCTGTATTTTACAAGTATCTGTATTCTACAAGCATCTGTATTCTACAAGCATCTGTATTCTACAAGCATCTGTATTCTACAAGCATCTGTATTCTACAAGCATCTGTATTTTACAAGCATCTGTATTCTACAAGCATCTGTATTCTACAAGCATCTGTATTTTACAAGTATCTGTATTCTACAAGCATCTGTATTCTACAAGTATCTGTATTTTACAAGTATCTGTATTCTACAAGCATCTGTATTTTACAAGTATCTGTATTCTACATGCATCTGTATTCTACAAGCATCTGTATTCTACAAGCATCTGTATTCTACAAGTATCTGTATTCTACAAGTATCTGTATTCTACAAGCATCTGTATTCTACAAGCATCTGTATTCTACAAGCATCTGTATTCTACAAGCTTCTGTATTCTACAAGCATCTGTATTCTACAAGCATCTGTATTCTACAAGCATCTGTATTCTACAAGCATCTGTATTTTACAAGTATCTGTATTCTACAAGCATCTGTATTCTACAAGTATCTGTATTCTACAAGCATCTGTATTTTACAAGTATCTGTATTTTACAAGTATCTGTATTCTACAAGTATCTGTATTCTACAAGCATCTGTATTCTACAAGCATCTGTATTCTACAAGCATCTGTATTTTACAAGTATCTGTATTCTACAAGCATCTGTATTCTACAAGCATCTGTATTCTACAAGCATCTGTATTCTACAAGCACCTGTATTCTACAAGCATCTGTATTCTACAAGCATCTGTATTCTACAAGCATCTGTATTTTACAAGTACATCGGTATTCCTATGCCTGGTTTTCTAGTCTTGTGCCGTGCCCTCAAACCTTGTGTCGTAGCTCACCAGTTATGTTTTTTTTTCGGTGCTCCTCTCCTCCAACCACTAAAATATCCTCCGGTTTCCCGATATATATATATTTCTGTTATTGTTTGTTGTTCTAGCTGAAGGCCTTCTTGGCCGAAACGCCTTTCTACTTGTGTTTTGTTTCTCACATACATACATACATACATACATACATACATACATACATACATACATACATACATACAGACGCGCACACACACACACATACATACATACATACATACATACATACATACATACATACATACATACATACAGACGCGCGCACACACACACATACATACATTTTTGCACACCCAAAAAAAATAATAATATGGGTATTTTTTTTTTATGAACTAAACAGAGAAATACATTATTACAGGTCAATTCGTGTAGAAGCAAATCTCCATGACAACTGTTTGTTTATGACATTATTGAATTATTGTCAGTTTCCTGTTGTGATATATGCAGTCATGAATATAAAATGTGGTTTTGCTTGTAGGGCACAGCAAGGACTATATCACAGTCGGCTTGTCTGATGGTGGCATTTTCCTGTCGGTAAACCTGGGCTCAGGGATGTACGAAGATGAGATCAGACCAACCCAGGCTCGGTTCGACGACAATCTATGGCACCAGCTGGTCATTCGTCGAGAAGCCAAAGAGGTGAGGCACTTTGATCGAGAGTGTGGTCTACTTGAGAATCAATCAAATAATATTTCCCTCGCCCCTACCTCGTCCATTACCCCTACAAGTAACTCGTGTTGACATCATTGCACTCTGTTTTATTAACAGGTTGGCTGGAAATAAATACAAAATTTGATTTAGTATTTCCTGGGTTTATTTTTTATGTGGACGCTCCCAAACAAAACTAAAGAATATATCTTAGAGCAACCAAGTTGAATTAAAGAAGTCTTGAGATTCCATATTTTGAGTAGCAGTGTACACTTGTAGATGTGCACATCTGTTTGTTGTCTGTGTGTTTATTATTGAACACATGAGCAAAGCCCAGAGACTTCACGGAAATAGTTTTCCACGAAAAACGAATCTTCAAGGTTTTTCGTTTGTTAAATTTTAAGTGTGCACATTTTTTAAAATAGTTTTTCCGCATTTCGAATTATGTAGAATAGATTCTCAAGCAAGAATGTAAAGATCTCTAGCCAACCGGAATTATTGTTGCAGTTATTGATATTTCTTAGCTTGGGGTTTCATTTTCGTGTATTGTATTTTGTTTACTGTAGAACTTCACATATTCTAAAGCACATGCTTAAATTCATCACTTTTATGTCTCTTTTATATTTATATATCACTATCTTTGACTACTGTAAACAGCCAATTTTTCGCCCAGCAGTGCTCGGTGTTTTCACTCCCATATGCTCATGTCCATTATAGTCATGTAGTCTCCTTGTCTAGATTAGAAGTCGACCATTATGTATCAGTTAATATCAGCTGTTTAAATAGCAAACCTATTTTGTGAGCTCTGAACCATCATTGGACAGCTCCATATATCGTATAGTTTTGATTACAATATTATCCACATCCGAAAACTACATATAATTTTTATGACACAATATAAAATGGTCAAGGGCTATAATCTAGTCTAATTAGCATAATTATATTATATTATAATATATTAAATATATATTATATTAGTATTATAAGTCATATATATATATATATATATATATATATATATATATATAAATCACATTATAATAGACCATTTAGTTTATTTTATTCATGTGTAATTTGAACTTCATCAACGAAAACAAATGTCATGATAATCTCAGCATAATATAAATATTATGTATTTTAAATTATATATTTCTTCGTCATTATACACAGACAATTTAACAAATTAATATTCAGTGAAGCTCAAGTATGTTGGCATATAAATTAATTATACATATACTTACATGAACTAAAATCAATGAACCTTCTAAAATGTTATAGTCGTATTTAATAATATGCTTCATGTGCCTTGCATTATGTGCCAATGTTTTCTTCTATGTCCAACGATATTAAACTACGTACATCCGCTGCAAACAGTCCAATATAAAGACCATTTCTCCACAAAAATTGAATAATAAAATAGCACAAACTCTTTCATTGTGCGAGTTTTGTCGGAAAATATAACCGCAACATTTTGAGCAAGGCAGCACATAATTGCTACGGTCTTAATAATTTGTAGATTATTCTGTGACATGATCCTGGATCCGGTTATTATATATAACGTGGTTAGTGCCTTATTTTCCTTAAAAATCTCGTTATTTGTTCAAGATGATAAAGTTGAATGACACGAATATTTAGTTATTTTGTAAGTCTGTGTGTTTTTTTTTAATTGAGTAACAAATATTTTTGTAAGAATTAATCCAAACGAATGTTGATACATTTATAACGAATATTTCCTGCTTGATATGCAACTGTCATCACGTCATACGTGACCTCTTTTTGAGGTCAGCGGAAGTTGAGGCTCCACAGACAACAGCAGATTGGGCATCAAAAGCTGTATTCCTAGAACTAAACAATGGACTGAGCAATGAACTAAGATTGAACAATAAACTAAGATTGAACAATGAACTAGGATTGAACAATGAACTAGGTTTGAACAATGAACTAGGTTTGAACAATGAACTAGGTTTGAACAATGAACTAGGATTGAACAATGAACTAGGTTTGAACAATGAACTAGGATTGAACAATGAGCTAGGATTGAACAATGAACTAAGATTGAACAATAAACTAAGATTGAACAATGAACTAGGTTTGAACAATGAACTAGGATTGAACAATGAACTAAGATTGAACAATGAACTATGATTGAACAATGAACTAGGATTGAACAATGAACTAGGATTGAACAATGAACTAAGATTGAACAATGAACTAGGATTAAACAATGGATTAGGATTGAACAATGAACTTAGAAGCCAGTCTCTGACTAGGATCTAAGCAAGTCTCTGACTAGGATCTAAGCCAGCCTCTGACTAGGATCTAAGCCAGCCTCTGACTAGGATCTAAGCCAGCCTCTGACTAGGATCTAAGCCAGCCTCTGACTAGGATCTAAGCCAGTCTCTGACTAGGATCTAAGCCAGTCTCTGACTAGGATCTAAGCCAGCCTCTGACTAGGATCTAAGCCAGCCTCTGACTAGGATCTAAGCCAGTCTCTGACTAGGATCTAAGCCAGCCTCTGACTAGGATCTAAGCCAGCCTCTGACTAGGATCTAAGCAAGTCTCTGACTAGGATCTAAGCCAGTCTCTGACTAGGATCTAAGCCAGTCTCTGACTAGGATCTAAGCCAGTCTCTGACTAGGATCTAAGCAAGTCTCTGACTAGGATCTAAGCCAGTATCTGACTAGGATCTAAGCAAGTCTCTGACTAGGATCTAAGCCAGTCTCTGACTAGGATCTAAGCCAGCCTCTGACAAGGATCTAAGCAAGTCTCTGACTAGGATCTAAGCCAGTCTCTGACTAGGATCTAAGCCAGCCTCTGACTAGGATCTAAGCAAGTCTCTGACTAGGATCTAAGCCAGTCTCTGACTAGGATCTAAGCCAGCCTCTGACTAGGATCTAAGCAAGTCTCTGACTAGGATCTAAGCCAGCCTCTGACATATTGGTACAAGAAAATAGGGCCATCTGGCTTGGCTACTTGTAATTATGCCGATGGTCATGAACAATTATTACCCATACTCCATTACCCATTATTAAACCAATCACCATTAATCTTCCACTTCACTTCCCTTGCGAAACAAAATAGTGAAAATACCCGCTTACAAGACATTTTTGTTTAAAGTTCCTTTTGATCTTGTACTCCAGTCTTAATGTCTTTTAAATGCATTTTGATAGATTATAATAATAACACACAAATAGTTGAGTACGTTTACCTCTGGGTCTATAGTCGTGCCTCATTATATCTCCTGGTGATGAGAGGGCGTGTTTTGAACAATAATCACGATGAACAACTAAAGTATATGACTAGTTAAAAAAAAAAAAGTAAAGAGCCCCGTCACACCAAGTGACGTATAGGGAATATGGTGTTAGTGATCATAATTTTTATAGACCTTCGTCACATGATTTTTTGGGGTAATGTGGTCGGTATTACACCCCGTGCCGCTTTACTTTCCAAGAAATAATCCGGTACCCATTTAAGGCTGGGTGAACCCGGAACCGTCAATCAGGATCGAGCCCGACCTCTTCTCCATTGTAGCCCTGTTCTCTAACCAGCGAGCTATCGCGGCTCTCAAAGTCTAGACTAGGCTAGAGTTAAAGTCAGGTGATGACGGTATGCATTTTCACATTTTAAACCAAATTGGGATTTTTATTTATAATTTCTCTCTGCGGCAACCACCCCTGGTCTCAGCAGCGAGGCCGTGCCTTACAACGTCAATTACTCATCGACGGAAAAAAATACGAGTACTTTTGAAGTCGGAGTTATCTGCCTGTGTGGCGAGGGATCCCTGTGCACACAGCTGCCAGGGAAAAATGGATTAACACGCAAAATTCAGTACCTAGTCTCTAGGGACTTCGTCAGAGGTAAAAAGCTTGCGAACGAAAAATAAAAAAATTCTGAAAATTGTTACATATTTTTTAACTGAAAAAGAACGTATTTATAAATAATATAATATATTATAATATTCTCCCAATAAAAAGACTTTTAAGACTTCAAATATTCCCTCATTTTTACATTATGAATCTGTAGAAAGACAAAAAAAGCCCTATTTGGGAAGGTGTTGCGATTGTACCACTACCAAGATTTATATATACTAGAAGTGGACAGAAATATTCACACGGAAAGGGTGTTACAATACGTTATTGTAGGGTTTCAAAGAAGCAGGATTACGTTCAATTTATTCTTACGAATTTATGTATTCTCTATATGGTGTTTGTTTTTTATTACTATTGTTGCTTTTTCCTCTGCTTCGTTCCTTTCTTATTTGCCTTTGCAGTGTCGAAGAAAGATTTAACACGCGGCCTGTCCTGCTTTCTTCTCTGTTCTTATTTTTCCCAGTGTTTCCATAAATCCATCTTTTTCGTAGTGGACCCTTGAATCTGGTGTTCTCGCAACGTTTATTGAAGGCTTGTTGTGTTGTCTTTTGATCTTTCTGCCGTATCACGTAGCCAGACCATTTTATATGTTGTCCCTTTCTGTATTCAACAACTGGGATTATTCCTAGCGTTTTACTCAGTTCGTCATTTCTGATTTTGTCTCTCAGGCGGTTTCCTACCATTCGTCTAACACATTTCATCTCGGTAGTGGTTATTTTTCTTATTATTCTTGCATCTAGGGTCCAGGTCTGGCATTTTGTAGCACAACGTTGGGAAGAAGACTATGTTGTAGAGTGCCGGTTTTGCCTCTAGTGTTAATTCCTTGTTGAACAGTAGTGGTGATAGCTGTCCGATGATTTGACAAGCTTTGTTGCATCTTGAGTCTATATGTCTGTTACTCCTAAATTGTCATTCATCACTTGACTTCCTACATATTTTAATTTGTCCACTTGATTTAGTTGTCTGCCGTCTGTAGTCATGTTCATATTCATTTTCTTTTCTTTTTGCAAAGTTCATGACTTCTGTTTTGCTGGTGTTTATTATTATGTTGTATTTAGTGCCTGTGTTGTTAAATCTATTTAAATGTTCTTGCAGGTCTTCTATTTTTCCATGTATTAGTGTCTGATCGTCTGCGAATAGAGGTTCGTTAATCCCCTCTGTCTCCGATGGGTTAGCTAAATTACATGTCCATGAAAGTAATAAACAGTAGGGGAGATAATACGTACCCCTGTCATACTCCTGTTCTAAAACGAAGTGGGCTATATACACTGCTGCTGTTCTGACTGTGCAGCTGGTTTTGGTGTAGAGACCTTTACATACATTCGTATGTTGTTAGTTCATCCCATAGTTGTTCTGTTTCCTCGGTTGAATGCTTTCTCTTGGTCCATGAAAGGCGAGCACACATTTTCTGCCAGCTGTTTTAGGTTGAATCGTGCGTCAGCACATCACCTATTTTTTTTCCGGAAGCTTATTTGGCAATTGCAGATCTGTGGATCAATCAATAGCTTATTCATTTCTATATTATTTTGGCGCATAGCATTACCACTTGGCTGAGAATGGTCTATATTGGTTGCAGTCTTTCTTGCTACCTTTCTTTTGTCAAACTGGTATGATGATGACCTTTTGCCAATCTTCTGCATGTTTTCTGTTATTGCAAAGCTGAATTGAGTATTCTGTGCAGTCTTGTAACTCCAGTTGTTGCTATTATTTCTACTAGTATGTTGCCTATCACTGTAGCATTATTTCTTGGTGCGTATTTTATTACTTCTATTTCTTTCGTTATCTTATTTGTTTGGGTTCAGGGTTTTTTTGCATTGTTAAATTGCTTTTATTGTATTATTGGTAATTGGTGTCATTGCCAATATGTCTTCGAAATATTATTTCCATCTCTACTGTGTGTTTGCTATCCGTCTTTCTCATGTATGAGTTTAGTGGGATCATAGTTTCCTTTTCTTACTCTTGTTACATTTACTACTTTGTTGAAGTCTCTTGCGACTCTCTTCGGCTGGTATTGTTGAACCAAATAAAAGACTGCTCTGCACACTGCCACGATTATTTATTATTATTTCGAATATTATTATTGTTGTAATTATTATTTGAAGATGCCCCTTCTTTGAACGGTTCGTCGATGTTGTTACCGCGTATTTGAGCTAATCATAAAAAATGTCCCAGTAAAGACAAAATTGCAAACACTTTTACCCTGATCTGGATTTTAGTATTGCTTGGTAGTTAGCTGAACGAACACATTCTAGATAGTGCTAAATATAACTAGTTAGCTGAACGAACACATTCTAGATAGAGCTAAATATAACTAGTTAGCTGAACGAACACATTCTAGATAGAGCTAAATTGTTATTGGTTATTGGTTATGAAAGGCCTCGGCATCACAGCAAACGAATTAAAATCCATAATTGCTCAACCGCCCGTGCCAGTGGAATCATCCGAATTACCAACTCATCTCCCAAACAAAGAAAGGTAACTGTAGTCCCCATCGTAGCAGTCTCAGCACACGCCAAAAGACATAAGGCGAAACCGCGCAGAAAGTGAACACAGCCAACTGTTCCCTGTCATACGATATCATCATTCATCGTAAACAAGCGGGATATCGAAGCAGGATCAAAACGGATGAGACACACAGCTCACGGTGTGCACAGAGCACTTAACTCAGTAGCTCCTGCAACAAGCCGGACTTGGAATATGAGGACACTGCAAGAAGGAACACTTTTCAGACATAGCCTTCAATGGTTCCCGCCGCCTATCCACCATATACCATGGGAGTTCACAACCTCCCGAAATTGATGATCGTCATAGCACTTGATGATGTTAGGCCGTCATTGATGACTCCAATTCCAAACATATAGACACACAGTGGTGGTAATTTGTCATTTCCAATCCAACAGAAGCCACATGACCTGTAGTTAGTAAAACCACAGAGAGAATATGATTTTGTGACCTTCACTGATTCACTCTTAGATGTGAATGTGTAATTTACACAAGAGGAGAAATTTTCAACTACAGTGATTCCATTTAAGGCAATTCTGGGATAGCAAGGCAAGTCTCCTTTATAGCAGCAGAACTTGATGTTCTCCGCTCCCTTCTTGTAGCTGCTGCCACACGATTCTGATGTCTCATTAACTTGAACATCATTCAAGAACAATGTCAGATTAACATTCCATAGATATGGCTCCGCTGATGAAGTGCTTGGTGCAACAGTTGTATCAATCATACTGGGGGCTCCTGGTCTGTGGTCATTAATATCACAGACGGAACATGGTGTTGTTATATTCAGTATTTCTTTCTGGGGTGTAAATATGTGGCACACACATGGAGAGTGGTTTGTGGTCACAGTAATCCCATTAAAGGCAATTCTAGGGTAGCATGGCATAGCTGTTTCAGAACAGCACAATCCTATGATGTTTTCTGTGTTCGCTATAAAGCTGCTGCTGCTACACAATCCTGACCAATTATAGGTGTGGACATTATTCACTTGCAATGACAAAACTGCTTTGTTTACATCATAAACCTCTGGAAGCGAATCATTTATGGGACTAATAGTATAATTTTTTCTTCCATCGGGGATATCTTCATTGAGTCCCCCAAAAAAGGTCTTTGGTTAAAAAGCACATATGCTTTTGAGTTAAACACACAATGAGCCCACTTCGTAGATTCAAAATGATCCTTGCCAATGCCATCGGTTTGCACAAGTTAGGTCCTTAGCCTTAGCTACCAACGTCAAAAATGTCTGAAACGAAGCCATCCAATTAACGACTTTATCTGCAGCGAAGGTTAACGAACTGTGAACAAACATTTATGTTCAAACCCTT
Organism: Megaustenia siamemsis; assembly: GCA_032433765.1. NCBI lineage: Eukaryota > Metazoa > Mollusca > Gastropoda > Stylommatophora > Ariophantidae > Megaustenia > Megaustenia siamemsis. Next base: position 12,216,772 of record JAVIAB010000124.1, read on the forward strand.
GAAAACATTTTCAAAAATCTGCCAACTCGCAGCAATAACATTTATCGTGTTGTTCAATGTAAACATTGCTTGGTCCATAGCTCGAATATAAATAAGCTGCCATTTTGGTGCGTCCCATATATATATAGAGCTAAATATAACAAGTTAACTTCAACTACCTCAAACGATTAACCTCATGGTAAAGAAAATATATAACATCTCGAAATGGGGAAACAAATATTCTAGCTTGTGCAGCAAATCACACAGTTTAATTACAAAATGAAGAACCTTAAGTAGTACTAATATATCAAACTAAGCAAAATTTATCTGGACAATTACTATTGCAACTATTGTTACCATTAATGAATATACAAGCAGCAAATGATATCCGTTACTCTTACATACACTGTAAGGAAAATGCCACTTAGTTTAATTTTTTTCGCTCATGTGATCATTTTGAAGGTCATTTTACCACCCACGCGGCGAGGCCATCTTGTATTTCTACGGTTATTTATTAGTTATCGCTTGTTTTCTTAAATGAAAGATTGTGTTATGTGTTTAGTTTAGTAGTAGTTACCATTACTCAAACAGTGCGAAGTGATGAACGTTTATCTACTGATCAGATCAGCAAATGTGCGTGTGTAACAGACTTTCAACAACAAATTAGGTATTTACAATACTTACAATTAAGATATTTCCAGTTCGGGAATCCACTCATTAAAGAAAGTGAAGAGTTCAAAGGTTAAAGTAAGCAGAGGTTCATTCTCATTGGCTGTGTGCTCTTCCCTAGCTTACTAGGGATGAGGGTGTCTGCTATGTAAGTAACGTTTTGCATGGCCCACCATAACTGTAGCTTTGCAACTAAACACCCATTTTTGTCGTGTGTGGTGTATCTAATGAAATGCATTTTATTGTTTTATTTTGCAATGGATTTTTTATATACATTATTTCAAAACTGAAAAGTCATTATATATATATATATATATATATATATATATATATATATATATATATATATATAAAGAATTCGACTATCTACATACAGCGCATGCATTTGACCTAGCATTCAGTGACCATTTTTTTCTCATTATTTTCGGGGACATTTGTCATATTTTTTACATTTCAGAGGATTTTTTTGCTTATTTCTGAGACTGTCCCACAAAATCGGGGACGAACGATATATATATATATATATATATATATATATATATATGTGTGTATACATATATATATATTTATAATATGTGTGGGTGTGTGTGTGACTGTGTGTGCGCAAGAAATTTTGTAGATGCCAAAAAATATAACTTTAAATTTCATAATAACTGTGTTTATTTGCTGTTTTATTTTATTCTTGTTAATATTCACGGTACTTATGCGATACACGCACTTAATGTAATTACAATAGCTAGTTTTGTTTCTCAATAAAAAAAAAAAGTTTTAAATAAAAAAAAATTTAACAACATATAGATATCAAATGCAATATTACAGTAATGTTTACAGTACCTTATTTCTACTGAAGAGGTTGTTGCCTCGGCGTGGTACTTGTTTTTTGAGAGTATCTTTCTCAAGATCTCATGATTTGAAGCAAGTTTTTCACTGAAGCTTTCACACGATAAATTAATGTTAGTTTTACTGTTAACATGGCTTGCACCGTGCTCACATTAATCCGTGATTTCTCTTCGGACCAGACGTAGTTCATTTGAGAAAATAGTCTTTCTACGGTTGCATTGCTGCCAGGTAAACACATAAAAAGTTCAAGAATTCTCTTCACATTAGCATGTGGTACATTATTTTCTTTCAAGTACCTGAGCCCTTCATTCCATTTTCTACATGGGGGCTTGTTACTGAACCACTCACATTCTTTTTGCAACAGATGGCCTCGCAAATAAGTAAATTCATCAAAGCTCATCACGATTGACGTTTACAACTTCATGACACTTTGAAGATATCTGTTCTACTGCATTATCAAAATATTTCCTTTCAGGCACATTATCCAAGAGAAGGCAGCTCAGTTGTGACAAGTCCTCATTGTGCTTGTTCCAAGACTGCAAGTAATGTACAGCAGTATTATAGAATTCTTTACTTATTTGGAAATACCTTTCCATTTGGATGTCACCACTTTCTACTAAATCAGTCAGCAAACTCTTTACCATGTGTGGGATGAAATTTTCATCGCGTCGAGTTTCTAATTTGATAATGAGATTATTCACAGCTAGTGCTGATTCTGTTGCACTCTTGTCGTCGCCTTCAATCGCCTTAATTGTTTCATGGAAGAGTGATGCGTGAGAATGAGCAAAGCTGAGCCAAAGCTCTGATTCACTGTTTTCAAAGAATTGTTTCAATATTGTAGGACAATGTGTTTCTGACAAGAAGAAAGATCTCAGTGATTGATACAGTTTCAATATTCTTTCCAAGGCTGGAAGTAATGACAAGCACCTTATATTCGAATAACCTAATAATTGCTTAAACTCCTGTCCAGCAAATTCACAGAAGTCTTTTAGGCGTTCTACACGAACGGTGTAAATGTGAAAGTATCCAAATATTTTTGTTACAATCACTTCCATATTTACAATGTGAATTATGTGTGCATTGCAACCAAGACCCATTATGTGTCTGTTTAACTTGGACTTTATTTTAGTTATGACATTATTTCTCCCTTTCCTCAACAAGCTTCCAAAGTTTGTATTTGTACTGTCTGCTGAAAGTCCAATAATCTTTTTGTTTAAGTCAAAAATATCAATTGCTTTCAACAATTGTTCAGATATTATGTCGGACGTTTCTCCTGGGATATCTATGAAAGCAATCAGTTTGGTCTTTACTGGAGTTTCCAGCTCATAAGCCTGAAAATAACGAACTAAAATAGGAAGTAGCTTAACATGTTTATGATTAGATGTATCGCAAGACAATGTTACGAAGCTGACATATTTGAGGTCATTTTTTAGTTCATCAATAGCCCAAGGAGCAAAAACATTGGTAATTATGGATTCACACTTTGTTCTTGGACAGGAAAATTGTTTCGTTGAAAATTTCTTTTGTAGAATTAGTGTACAATCCGTACTGCAGAAACTATGATTATGAAGTACAGTATGATATGTGAAGGTTCCTTCATGAACAGCTAGAGTGTGTTCATCTTTTGAGGGTTCTGTTTTACAAAAATAATTTGTCATACACCCAGAGTGAGACTTGAAAAGCAGCGCATCCTTATGCTTTTTTGCCTGTAGATGATCAGTTATTGATGTCCTTCCACCACTTGCTATAGAACAATTTGAACTACATATATTACATTTCACTAGCGTTCCATCCTCTAAAATTGATTGTATAATAAATGGAAATTCAGCTTTCAGCTAATCACTAAAATGGCACTTACGTTTTTTGGAAAGCATTGTTTTTATGCAACAGACGTCCAATGATCACAAATAGAAAACACGACTGCACTGTACTGTCATTACACTCGGACTGATTTGAAAATTGGCTGGGAAAGATACTTTGGCGGGAGATGTCCGGAAAGGCAGGGGTGGGGAGAGAGAGAGAGTGTGTGTGTATGTCTGCTTTTTTTAAAAATTAAACCCATCCCAATAGAAGTGAGTGGTGGAATAGAAGTGACGTAGCACCGCGCTTCAAGAGTTCAAAGAGCTATCTCCGACACAACGCGTCCAAGTCTTCTCTTTTATCTTCCTGCTAATGCCGCTCAGTCTGGGATAAAGAAACAACTCAGTAACGTCCTGAGTCCTAATGATTATTTTAAAAGAGAATAATGGTAATAGGGGAATTATGCTACTATCAGTGACAGGAGAAATATTAAGCAGAATCATTCTGGAGAGACTAAACGAAGCGTTAGAGAAACATTTGAGAGATGAACAAGCAGGTTTTAGGAAGAACAGATCATGTGCTGATCAAATAACTACTCTACGTATAATAGTTGAACAAAGTTTAGAACTAAAATCCCCACTTTATATTGGATTCACCGATTACGAAAAGGCATTTGATAGTTTAGACAGAAGAATGCTTTGGAAGTTGCTGAGTCATTACGGAATCCCCATAAAGTTTATTAACCTGATAAAAACAATGTATGAAGGAACGAAATGTAGTATGGTGCATGAAGGACAGCTTACAGAAGCATTTGAAATAAGAACAGGAGTAAGGCAAGGATGCCTCCTGTCTCCATTTCTCTATCTACTGGCCATAGATTGAATTATGAAAATAACTTAAAACAACAGAAATGGAATCCAGTGGTCACTGACCAAACAACTTGATGATTTAGACTTTGCTGATGACATAGCTCTCCTATCACACAGCCATCAACAGATGCAGGATAAAATGAACATTCTTGATGACATATCACAACAGCTAGGACTGAAGATTAATAGAGATAAGACCAACATTATGAGAATTAATACAGTTGGAAATAACCAAATAAAACTAGGAGAAATTCCACTATTAGATGTACAATCTTAATATAGATAAAGAGAGAGGAACAGGAAATGATACAAAAATAAGGATATCAAAAATAAGGATATCAAAAGCAAGAGTAGCTTTCATTGCACTGGGAAACGTATGGAAATCCAAATAAATTAGGTTAAATACAAAAATAAAAATTGTCAACTCAAATGTTAAGGCGGTCCTATTATATGGCTGTGAAACATGGAGAACAACAAAATTGACAATCACGAAGATACAGACTTTCATTAATGGATGCTTACGCAGAATAAAAGGATGGAAATGGCAGGACAAAAGCACTAATATAGAATTATGGAAATGTACCAGTCAAATACCAGTGGATAAAGAGATACAGCGAAGACGATGGATAGGACACACACTACGGAAGCCAACTGAGAGTATTACACAACAGGCCCTTTTTTGGAATCCCCAGGAAAAAAGACAAAGAAGAAGACCAAGGAATTCTTGGAGAAGACAAATAGAAGCAGAGATGAAGATGATGGGGAAGACATGGAATGATCTTAAAAGAATGGCAAAAAACAGAACGGAAAGTGTTCGTTGAAGACCTATGCTCCACTGGGAGCTAAAAAGGACTGTGAGTAGAACAGATATCTTCAAAGCGTCATGAAGTTGTAAACGTCAATCGTGATGAGCTCTTTGATGAATTTACTTATCTGTGAGACCATCTGTTGCAAAAAAGAATGTGAGTGGTTCAGTGTCAAGCCCCCATGTAGAAAATGGAAAGTAGGACTCAGGTACTTGAAAGAAAATAATGTACCACATGCTAATGTGAAGAGAATTCTTGAACTTTTTATGTCCTTACCAGGCAGCAATGCAACCGTAGAAAGACTATTTTCTCAAATGAACTACGTCTGGTCCGAAGAGAAATCACGGATTAATGTGCAAGCCACGTTAAAAGTAAAAACTAACATTAATTTATCGTGTGAAAGCTTCAGTGAAAAACTTGCTTCAAATCATGAGATCTTGAGAAAGATACACTCAAAAAACAAGTAACCACGCCGAGGCAACAACCTCTTCAGTATAAATAAGGTACTGTAAACATTACTTTAATATTGCAATTGATATCTATATGTTGTTTAATTTTTTTTTATTTTAAACTTGTTTTTTGTTATTGAGAAACAAAACTAGTTATTGTAATTACATTAAGTGCGTGTATCGCATAAGTACCGTGAATATTAACAAGAATAAAATAAAACAGCAAATAAACACAGTTATTATGAAATTTAAAGTTATCTTTCTTTTTTTTTGTATCTACAAAATTTTTTGCACACACACACACACACACCCACACATATTATAAATATATATATCTCAGAAATAAGCAAAAAATCATCTGAAATGTAAAAAAATATGACAAATGTCCCCGAAAACAATGGGGAAAAAATGGTCACCCTAGTGTATGAACATTTATTTATTCACTGAAATCGGGGACAAAATCAGGGACAAATTTATTTCGGGGACAATTTCTACACTTGGGGGGAGGGGGGGGGACTGTCCCCGAAAATCCGGGACGAATGGTCATCCTAACCTAGCATGTCTCCAAATATTCATTAATTTATACACATATATTTTTTTTATATACAGTGTATAATACAATAAATGATTGCCTCAAGAAGACATTAATTTATACACATATATTTTTTTTATATATAATACAATAAATGATTGCCTCAAGAAGACATTAATTTATCCAAATAAGACATCATTTAACACCCGAATAATAAAGCACAAAGTGCTTTCTGGTAGCATATGGCATTGACAGGTATTTGAGACTAGATGTTGACAGCGGACTCAATCTAATGTTTAGTGCAGGCTACGGTCTCAATCTAAAGTTTTGTGCAGGCTACAGTCTCAATCTAAAGTTTTGTGCAGGCTACAGTCTCAATCTAAAGTTTTGTGCAGGCTACAGTCTCAATCTAAAGTTTTGTGCAGGCTACAGTCTCAATCTAAAGTTTTGTGCAGGCTACAGTCTCAATCTAAAGTTGTGTGCAGGCTACAGTCTCAATCTAAAGTTTTGTGCAGGCTACAGTCTCAATCTAAAGTTTTGTGCAGGCTACAGTCTCAATCTAAAATTTTGTTCAGGCTAGTCTCAATCTCGGTTGGCTTACCACGGCAACAGCCGGGGTTCGTACCCTGGCGAGGACACCTGGGTTTTACTAATTCCCCAAAAATTAGTGGGAGCCGCGATAGCTCAGTGGTTAGTGAACTGGACTACTACGGACAAGGGGTAGGGTTCGATCCCAACCGAACGCTCCGGGTTCACCCAGCCTTAAATGGGTACCGGATTTTTTCTGGGAAAGTAAAGCAGCACGGGCGTAATACCGACCACATTACCCCAAAAATCATGTGCTGAAGGTCTGTAAAATATAGGGTCACTAACACCATATTTCCCTATACGCCGCCACTTGGCGTGACGGGGGGTACTTTACTTTACTTTTTTTTAGTCTCAATCTAAAGTTTTATGCAGGTAGTTTCTGGTAGCATATGGCATTGACAGGTATTTGAGACTAGATGTTGACAGCGGACTCAATCTAATGTTTAGTGCAGGCTACGGTCTCAATCTAAAGTTTTGTGCAGGCTACAGTCTCAATCTAAAGTTTTGAGCAGGCTACAGTCTCAATCTAAAGTTTTGAGCAGGCTACAGTCTCAATCTAAAGTTTTGTGCGGGCTACAGTCTCAACCTAAAGTTTTGTGCTGGCTACAGTCTCAATCTAAAGTTTTGTGCAGGCTACAGTCTCAATCTAAAGTTTTGTGCAGGCTACAGTCTCAACCTAAAGTTTTGAGCAGGCTACAGTCTCAACCTAAAGTTTCGAGCAGGCTACAGTTTTAACCATTCTGGTAGTACAGTCTAACGTTCTATTCAGCGAGGGCATTTCGCGAACTTCCTGGCTCGAATGGAGTAGATGTTCGACGTATGGTAGACATAAATCAGGCGGGTTGAGGCACCTTAAAATGTCTAGAGGGCACAGCACTGAAACACTTGCGCAATGGGGTATCATTTCTGATGATCACATCACCCCCTGCTGCTGAGCTTTGTATAAAGAATATCATATCTTTGTTTAATTTTGATTGTTTCTTTTTCTAAAGTTCAGACTTCAGACATTGAGTAAATGTCGTACGGACAGACAAACAGAGAGTCAGTCAGACAGACAGACAGTCAGTCAGTCAGACAGAGTCAATCAGACAGACAGACAGTCAGACAGATAGTCAAACGACAGTCAGACAGACAGTCAGACAGAGAGACAGTCAGACAGACACCTGAAGCATTTCACAGCTGATTAATAATTTTAAAAATGTATGTACGTTTGTGCTCTCTTGATCTAGTTCTCCTAAAATATACTTCGATAATACAAGAGAAAATTGAGAGAACACTGAGAAAGTATTGAGAGAACACTGAGAGAACAATGAGAGATCATTGGGAGAAAATTGAGAGAACATTGAGAGAACACTGAGAAAGTATTGAGAGAACACTGGGAGAACAATGAGAGAACATTGGGAGAATATTGAGAGAACATTGAGAAAATATTTAGAGAACATTGAGAGAACAATGGGAGAACGTTGAGAGAACATTGAGAAAACGTTGAGAGAACATTGAGAGGACAACGAGAAAACGTTGATAGACATTGAGAGAACATTGAGGGAACATTGAGACAACATTGAGAGAACATTGAGAAAACGTTGAGAGAACATTGAGAGGACAACGAGAAAACGTTGATAGACATTGAGAGAACATTGAGGGAACATTGAGAGAACATTGAGAGAACATTGAGGGAACATTGAGAAAACGTTGAGAGAACATTGAGAGGACAACGAGAAAACGTTGATAGACATTGAGAGAACATTGAGGGAACATTGAGAGAACATTGAGGGAACATTGAGAGAACATTGAGAGGACAACGAGAAAACGTTGATAGACATTGAGAAAACATTGAGAGAACATTGAGAGAACATTGAGGGAACATTTAAAGAACATTGAGAAAACCTTAAGAGAACATTGAGAGAACATTGAGGGAACATTTAGAGAACATTGAGAAAACCTTGAGAGAACATTGAGAAAACATTGAAAGAACAATGCAAGAACATTTAAATTACATTGAAAGAAAATTGAGGAAACGTTGAGAGAACAATGCGAGAGCATTGAGATAACATTGAGGGAACATTTAGAGAACATTAAGAGAACATTGAGAAAACGTTGAGAGAATATTGAGTGAACATTAAGAGAACATTGAGAAAACGTTGAGAGAACATTGTGAGAAAATTGAGAGAAAATTGAGAGAACATTGAGATACCATTGAGAGAACAATTAGAGAAAATTGAGAGAACAATGCGAGAGCATTGAGATAACATTGAGGGTAAATTTAGAGAACATTGAGAGAACGTTGAGAGAACAATTAGAGAACATTGAGAGAAAATTGAGAGAAAATTGAGAGAACATTGAGAGAACATTGAGATAACATTGAGGGAACATTTAGAGAACATTGAAAGAATATTGAGAAAACGTTGAGAGAACAATGCGAGAGCATTGAGATAACATTGAGGGAACATTTAGAGAACATTGAGAAAACGTTGAGAGAACATTCAGGGAACATTAAGATAACATTGAGAGAACAATTAGAGAACATTGAGAGAACATTGAGAAAATGTTGAGAGAACATTTAGAGAACATTAAGATAACTTTGAGAGAACAATTAGAGAACATTGAGAGAACAATGCGAGAACATTGAGATAACATTCAGGGAACATTTATAGAACATTGAGTTATTGAGTTATTGAGTTATTTGCGGGTCATCATCATTGCACTCCGAACATGTCCATAGGTGCTCAGATCCCCTCCTCAGCAATTCCCTCAGTGTCCAGCGACTGACGACTCCAGTTCTATGTTGGTTGATAAGTCTTCTTACACGGCCACCAAGTTTCTCATTTCTGGCTGTGCCCATCTTAACTCCCATTTCCATCATCCGAAGAAGCGACGTTGATCTGTGTTTGTCGAAGTCCTGTGCTCTTCCCACATCTCGGAGTGCATTGATGACGTCCGCCCGATCCATCGGTTGCCCGTCCTCAACGACAGCGCAGCTAGCCAACCTGTCCGCTCTCTCATTTCCCCGTACTCCCGCATGTCCAGGGACATAGACAAAGGTGACCTTACGTATTTTGGATTTCTGCAACGACTCTACCCATTGCATGCGTACAAAGCCCGCCTCCACTTTTTTTATCATGCTCATCGAATCACTCAGTATACATGCGTGGATGTAGTCTTGCGACTCTAACCATTTGAATGCCTTGGTCACTGCCATCACCTCCATTGTCATGCTACTCGTGGTCATGGCGTATGCACCACTGTCTTCCTTGGCTATTCTGCCTGCCGAACGTGCTGTAAATGCCCATGCACTTTTTTCGTGTCGTCTTACAGATCCGTCTGTATAGATGACTGCATCTTTCTCATCGGTGTTATCGCAGATGAGACCGTTGACCTCAGCATTAACCACGACTGGGTTCTGTTCCCTACTTTTCCTGTCGAGTGTGACAATACATGAGAAAGTCCCTTGAATGACGTAGGCACCGGTATCCACTCCTCACCAACGCTGAGATTGGTAAGCCCACAGACCTGTTTGATGACATCTCCTGCTCGGCCCACCCATGATTTGCCTCTTTTTAGCCTGGTACCTTTCTCTGTGTTGAGCACGTGGTGCAATGGATGCTCTGTATCTGTACTAATCTTCAGGTATGCTCGTGCTCTCCAGATCTTGATTCTGTCATCCATGGTTGGAAAGTCAAGAAGATACCTCATTGCCACACAGGGAGTGTCCCTCGTACATCCCAGGATAATGCGCATGGCTTCATTTTGTATTTTCTCCAGCCTATCAATTTGAGTCGTACTGACAGTAAGAATGGCCAGGGCATACTCGATTGGTGCGAGGACTAATCCCTGGAACAGAAGAGTAAGTAGCCTCTGCTCGATGTTGGCAGCTGCCATGACCTTCAAGGCGGCTAATCCTTTGCGGGATTTTGTTATCACATGGTCAACGTGGTCCCGAAAACACAGGCTGCGATCAAACTTAACTCCGAGGTATGTCATCAACTTGTCCCTGGTCACCTCATCAGCTCCCATTCGTACTACCGGTGTGGTCGTATTAACGATATGATTGTTAAGGGAGAACCATGAAACTGATGCTTTATTAGGATTAACCAAGGCACCTGAAACCCCACACCAGGAAGAAATGCGATCGAGTTCGTCTTGCATTGTGGAGGCGATTCCCCGTCTGTCTCTTCCCTGTCGATATACCAGAATATCATCAGCAAAAGTCATAGTTCTTCCCCTCCCATCCAGCTGTTGGGCCGTGATCGTTATTGTGTACATGTTAAATAGAACTGGTGACAATGGTGAGCCTTGTGGCAGCCCAGGACAAATGGATGTTGGCTCGGAAGACCAACTTCCACATCTGAGTATCACCTTCCTCTGAAACAGTGCCGCGGCGATCCATCTTATGAGGAAGGGGTTCACCGCCTGTTTGAGAAGCATATGCATGAGATATTCAAATGGTACCCTGTTGTATGCATCCTCCAGATCTATAGCAGCAGCACATGTCTCCTCTCGTCTGTGGAAGCCTTCGAAGACGTCATAGGCAAATACTGCCGCATTGAGCCATGTCTCTTTGTTAAATCTATAACCTCCGAGTGTGGATGGGAATACGCGTTTCTGTTCAAGGCGACACGTGAGGACACGGGCAACTATTTTCTCCAGCAGCTTGCCCGCAGTGTTCTGCATTGTGATGATTCTGTAGGCACTGATCTGAGAATGGTCCTTGTTTGGCTTCGGTAGCGGTAGTAAGTAGCTGTGTAGCCACTCCTCCTTAATCTGGCCACTCCGAATACTGGCATTAAACTCATTGGCCAGTGTTGTCAAGTCGTCATCAGCTAAATCGCCTATGTCATCATACCGAACACCATCTGGACCAGGAGCAGTGTTGTGTGACCTTTTAAGTGTCGTGCGAATGGTATCGGTTGTGATTGTGAGATCTTCTTCCAGCCCTACATCCTCACACAAATTTGACAAAGATCCCCGTTTCCTCATTCTTACAGCCTCATTTCTTTGGTCCGTCTGCTCAATGTAGCGGGCAAGCAGGGCCTTCCCTTTGCTCTCATCAGATTTGTGCCATATCTGGTCTGTGCTCTGAAAGTCTGGTATACCTCTGTGCCGTGGTGTGCCATTCATGCACTGATGAAGGCGCCAGAATGTGGCTAGCGATTTTTCTGAGCACACTTTTTTACAGAAGTCATCCCATTTGGCATCCTTAGCCTGCTTAGCGCATAGTTTAAAGTGCATCATTTTTTGGTCGACCTCTACTTTCAGACGCTTCAAGAGCTCAGGTTGTGTTCTACCATACCTTCTGGCTTTCTGCCATGTCTTGACCGTTTGTCTCTTGCTCCGCCAAGCTTCCTCGACATCTACGTTCCACCAGGGTGGCTGCGTCCATCTCTCCTGCCTCCTACGAGGGGCGCTCTGTTTCCTATGTCTGATTTTGCTAATGACGTCCTGGTCTGTTTTCTCGTAGTTGAATGTGTGGAGCTTTCTTCTCTGGCGTTTATTTCCGCTTTTCTCAATTAGGAGGACACATGGATAGTGATCACTTCCGTGGAACCCAGTGCGCTCCACCTGCAAACCGGTGTGAAGGTGGAAGACACCAGTGCCAGGTCTATGACACTATCAGAGTCCCCTGTTCGAGTGGCCATTCTTGTTGCCCTTCCATCATTCAAGCACACTAAATCGGCCGATACCAGTGCCAGGTCTATGACACTATCAGAGTCTCCTGTTCGAGTGGCCATTCTTGTTGCCCTTCCATCATTCAAGCACACTAAATCGGCCGATACCAGTGCCAGGTCTATGGCACTATCAGAGTCCCCTGTTCGAGTGGCCATTCTTGTTGCCCTTCCATCATTCAAGCACACTAAATCGGCCGATACCAGTGCGTTCTCTAGGTCTTCTCCCTGCTTGTTGGTTATGACGTTACCCCACTGGTTTCCTCTAGCATTAAAGTCTCCGCAGAAAATGACATTCTCTTCATCGAACTCGAAGAGATTCTGCCATTGTTGTGTGTTCACCTGCCCATTACAGGCATACACATTTACAATCACGAAATGAACTGGGGTCTGCACCCTAACCGCATGTACCTGCAATTCTGCGTTGTTCCACGCAGACATATCAACCTCAGCTGCCACCATATTGTGGCGCACAAGGATGGCCTGCCCAAGGTGTCGTCTATTGTAAAAGCAATGAAAGCCAGGAGTACTTACTGTCCTGTCACCAAGAAGAGTTTCTTGCAAAACCATTATATCGGCGCCGCACAGCAGCTTATCAAGAATGGGCCGTCGTTGATTAATGGACCCACAATTCCAATAAGTAACGCGCACATACTTTAGGCCTAGCCTCTCACACTTTGATAGTTTAGTGCCACCCCTCTTGCCCCGTCGTGTTTTCCTTCTTCGATGATGTAGTTTGGGCTGCATCTGAAAACTTACACTTCTTACCGTCGTCTTTAAAGATGAACGTCGCTGAACGTTGTTGCTTTGGATGGCCTAGACTCACGTGCACTTGCTCAGTCGCACGGCCTAGAACCCGTTCCACGCTATAAACTGGCCAGCTCCAGTAACTTGCTCAGCAGCACGCGGAAACACTGTGAGCTTTCTACAAATTAAAAGAACATTGAGAAAACGTTGAGAGAACATTTAGAGAACATTAAAATAACATTGAGAGAACATTTAGAGAACATTGAGAAAACGTTAAGAGAACATTTAGAGAACATTGAGAAAACGTTGAAAGAATGTTGAGAGAACATTGAGAGAATGTTGAGAGAACATTTAGAGAATGTTGAGAGAATGTTGAGAAAACGTTGAGAGAACATTGAGAGAATGTTGAAAGAATGTTGAGAGAACATTTAGAGAATGTTGAGAGAACATTGAGAGAATGTTGAGAGAACATTTAGAAAATGTTGAGAGAATGTTGAGAGAACATTGAGAGAATGTTGAGAAAACATTGAGAGAATGCTGAGAGAACATTGAGAGAATGTTGAGAGAACAATGAGAGAATGTTGAGAGAACATTGAGAGAATGTTGAGAAAACATTGAGAGAATGTTGAGAGAACATTGAGAGAATGTTGAGAGAACATTGAGAGAATGTTGAGAGAACAATGAGAGAATGTCGAGAGAACATTGAGAGAATGTTGAGAGAACATTGAGAGAATGTTGAGAGAACAATGAGAGAATGTTGAGAGAACATTGAGAGAATGTTGAGAGAACTTTGAGAGAATGTTGAGAAAACATTGAGAGAATGCCGAGAGAACATTGAGAGAATGTTGAGAGAACAATGAGAGAATGTTGAGAGAACATTGAGAGAATGTTGAGAGAACATTGAGAGAATGTTGAGAGAACAATGAGAGAATGTTGAGAGAACAATGAGAGAATGTTGCTTCACGAACTATTTAATGGTGTCATCTTCTGAGGCATTTTATTTTCAAACTGAACGTTGTGACATTTATATAAGAGTGCCCACAGTCTGTACATTTGCCTTAAACTCTTCAACATCATCAAAATGAACCGTGGCCGCTGACGTAGATGGTCACGTCTTTCCACAACCATCTATTTCTACAGCTACTTATCATTTCTCTTATTGGCATTCCATGATGTCGTACTCTCTTGTATTTTTGTTTCTTTGTTGCACTTTATTTCTTTTGTCCTCAATTTTTTCCTGTTTTCACAATATGTTCCAGCCGCTCCCTTCCTCTGACATTGTGGCCAGTCATGACTAATTCCATCTGATGTTGGTAATTAACTGTCATTGTCCACTTTGAAAGCGTCCTCATTACGCACTTTAGCTGTTCATGGTTTTCAAACATTCTTCTATGGCTTCCAACTATTTCTTGCCTAATATACGATTCTACATAATTGACATTCATATGACAAGACTATCGCCACATAAATGAAGAGCTCTCTTTTTTTTATTTCAACAACAAAATGCACTACATTACATTTCCTTATTCAATGGAATACCACCTTTGCTTGAGCTTTTATGTACCTCACTTCTATTGTACGGTCACCAACTAAAGCTAACATCGATCTCACGTATTTAAGTTCATTGACCTATTTTGATACTGTCCCATTTACTTTAATCGTGCATTTAAAAGATTTTTGTTTTCTGTGTCGTCACCTTTAATTCTGCTTCATTTTCCCCTAACGAGACGAAGGCAATTATTTTTTTACTTTACATCTCTTGAATGTCAATCATTTTCTAAACTCATCATTCTTAGCCATTAATACCTGGTCATTGGTTTGCTTTAAGCTATTATTTATATTATGATCGTCGATTGATATTCCGGGTATGCATTCTTTCATGGATCTTAATATAATCTTACTATACATATTCAATGAATATAATAATAGTTCACACCCTTGTTTTATTTGTTGAAACATTCCCAACTGATTTCCGGTTGTATGGTTACTTTATGCTGATTCAACTCGTAGTTTCTATTTCAAGTGAAGCTCCTCGTTTGAGGGTGTTGGAAGACATGCTCTTCCCCAACCGACAATAAAAGAAACACATTATAATGATGAGCAAAACAAAGCATAAACAAATGTAGACACACTAACGTAGCAGTAGAACATATTATGTTTAATTTTGTAATTCGCCCGTGCGCGGCCGGGGCCCGAAAGGGGAGTAAAGAATAGCGGCGCTGTACCCACCAGGTATGTTCGTATAAGGCGAGAAAGGAGGGTTGGGCATGGGACATACTGTAAAAAAAAAAATAAGCCGAAAAAAACTTCACAAACATGGACAAGTCAAAGAGAGAAAAAGGTATTACACAACAGGCCCTGTTTTGGAATCCTCAGGGAAAAAGACAAAGAGGAAGACCAAGGAATTCTTGGAGAAGACAGACAGAAGCAGAGATGAAGATGATGGGAAGACATGGTATGATTTTAAAAGAATGGCAATAAACAGAAAGACTTGGAAAGTGTTTGTTGAAGACCTATGCTCCACTGGGAGCTGAAAGTGTTTGTTGAAGACCTATGCTCTACTGGGAGCTGAAAGTGTTTGTTAAAGACCTATGCTCAACTGGGAGCTGAAAGTGTTTGTTGAAGACCTATGCTCCACTGGGAGCTGAAAGTGTTTGTTGAAGACCTATGCTCCACTGGGAGCTGAAAGTGTTTGTTGAAGACCTATGCTCCACAGGGAGCTGAAAGTGTTTGTTGAAGACCTATGCTCAACTGGGAGCTAAAAAAGGTAGAAGAAGAACATATGACTGTTGTACATACGCTCGTGAAGCATACGTCACCAATTATTACATTCTGTCGACGACACTACATAGAAGTTATTAAGCTTACTTTCGCCTTAACTTTCAATGTGCTCATTTGATTTGGAAAAAATTATCAAATAACCGTTGTATTTTGATGGTTACATCTGTCCTTTATCTGAAAGATAACAATTTGGAGATGAAAGTTAGGAAATACAATTTTAACTGCGCGAGCCATAATTCGCTTCGTTTTGGCGGGCAACAGTATTTCATTTAGTCAGGATTGGATGAGATTTGAAAGGACTTCATCAACTGATTGATTCGCTAGCTGTAAAAAAAACTACTATTGATTACTGACTTTGAATATTTGCACTACACATAGGGTGTCTCAAAATAAAAGTTTTCAATGTTCTACTCGGTGGACGTTATGTTAATATTTTATATGTTCTTATATTGCTTTGTGTGATGTTTTGTGCTGCTGTTATGTGTTCTATAGTTGTATTTTATGTTGCGTTGCACTATGGTAGAGTGTTATGTTATAGTATGTTATGTTATATTATATTGTGCAGTGTCATGTAGTGTAATATCAGACTACATTCTAACACGTTGTGATAAGCCACGTCGTGTTGTTATATTGTGTTATGCCATGCATTATTATGCTATTATAAAGTATTTTCTCATGTTGCGTAATGTATTCATATATTATATCTTGTTTTGTGTGTGTTGTACTATGCTATTTTATGCTTTGTTATATTATGTAGTGCAGTGTCATGTTATGTCATATCAGACTATATTCTAAAATGTTATGATAAACCACGTCGTGTTGTTGTTATATTGTGTTATGCCATGCATTATTATATTATAAAGTAATTTCTCATGTTGCGTAATGTTCCCATATATTTTATTTTGTGTGTGTTGTATCATGTCATTTTGTTATATTAGACAAAGTTCTGGTGCACTTTCAGGGAAAGACCGGGAGCAGGTTGATCAAGAACTGCAGACAGAATTTGACCTCTTAAACCCGTGGTATAGTGAGGCAGGGGTACTTTTGTAACACGGTTGTCTCGGGACACCCGGGGGCTCTCAGCACATCAGCATCAACTATGAGTCTACGTTCGGAGGTTGTGGAGAGAGCTAAGATGAAATGAGTATGGGTTGGTCCGATTCTAGCCTTTACCAATCACGTAGACTAACTGATTATGTAAGCTTGAAACCTGCAATGAGCATAATATTCATCCATTAGGTACCGTCTCCACATCGAAGGATGGCTACTATGGAGCGCCATTTTACTATGTCTCTTGTCTTGATGGTTGTCATAGGTTTATCTGACCACCTTTTATCTGCTCTGTTATCTTGCTCTGGCTCATTTGACATGTCCAAAAAATGTCAATAGTCTTATTCGAAATGTGTTAAATAGTTCATTTTTTTCATGTTCAGCTGATTCAGAACTTCCTTGTTTGTCTCCTTTTCCTTCCACCCAATTCTCCCCATTGTTCTATAGATAAACATAAATGAAGATAACAGCAACGACAGACTGTAAACAGCGTCACAATGTTCTTATCAGAGACTGGCCCTTTCTGTGATTAAGCATGCTATTCTCATAGCCATACATGAATAGAAAGACTGGACAATATACAGATCGAGGTTTTGTACATTCATTCTTGGATACGCAAAGGACACATCATGTAGAACCGTGCCTTACAGCCTTGATTTCCCACCATGAAAGACAGGACAAGAATTTGTAGAAAACGTCCCTACCTTTGGGTTAGCACTGCATCGTCTTCTGCACAGTGAGATCATGAGTCAGCGCTGGCACACACCATCCACTGCACACTGAGATCATGAGTCGGCGCTGACACACACCATCCACTGCACACAGAGATCATGAGTCAGCGCTGACACACACCATCCACTGCACAGTGAGATCATGAGTCAGCGCTGACACACACCATCCACTGCACACAGAGATCATGAGTCAGCGCTGACACACACCATCCACTGCACACTGAGATCATGAGTCAGCGCTGACACACACCATCCACTGCACAGTGAGATCATGAGTCAGCGCTGACACACACCATCCACTGCACACAGAGATCATGAGTCAGCGCTGACACACACCATCCACTGCACAGTGAGATCATGAGTCATCGCTGACACACACCATCCACTGCACAGTGAGATCATGAGTCAGCGCTGACACACACCATCCACTGCACACTGAGATCACGAGTCAGCGCTGACACACACCATCCACTGCACAGTGAGATCATGAGTCAGCGCTGACACACACCATCCACTGCACACAGAGATCATGAGTCAGCGCTGACACACACCATCCACTGCACACTGAGATCATGAGTCAGCGCTGACACACACCATCCACTGCACACAGAGATCATGAGTCAGCGCTGACACACACTATCCACTGCACACAGAGATCATGAATCAGAAAGGTAGCGTGTTAAAGAGAGGATGATCTTGGTTGTGTCAGGCCATGGACATTGTTTAACAGTTCTGTTCAATTGATGACATAGAACCTGGCTCAGAATGGGTAAGACTACTAGCCTTTAACAACCTGAAGCTGGGAAACAGAATAAAAACCAATGGCCGTGGAGGTATGTGCACCTGGCTTTGATAGTTTAAGGTTCTTCTGATGGTGAAGAAGCCATACACTCAGATGGTCTATCGTTCGACGTTGACGAAGCTTATGGGCTTTCACAGCTCTGGTCGGAGTGGGGGAAATGTAGAGAGAGAGAGAGAGAGAGAGAGAGAGAGAGAGAGAGAGAGAGAGAGAGAGAGAGAGAATTATCAAGTAAAACAGCGGTGAGTTTGACTTCACTACAAATAGTTTGACGATAGAGGTCATGGCAGTAATTAAAGCAATAGCGCTTGATTTGAGAGACAGACTTTTACTCACGTCTGCTATTTCAGTGATTCGATAAGTAGCTCACGATGATAAAATCTGGCTGTGTTCAAACGTGATGGCTGAAGTCTCTGATGGGGTAAAGGCTGACAAAATCTGCTTCATTTTTGTGCCATGACTTACTAGTTGGTGGAGAGTGGACGGGAAATGGACCGCGCTGACACCATAAATGCTCTCAAGGAGACAGAAAGAGATGTTCGGGCAAATGAATGTGAATCTACAACCTTGAATAGACTACGTGGATGTAGAATTTGAATTGGTGACGTCAGACAAGAGCTTCACGCAAAGTGCCAAAGAGGGCTGGTAACACAGAGTTTGAGTTGTCAATTGCTACACGTTAGGGGGTACAATGAGCAAGATATCCAGGCATTTGTAGAGTTGTTAGTTGCTACACGTTGAGGGTACAACGAGAAAATATCCAGGCATTTATAGAGTTGTTAGTTGCTACACGTTGAAGGTACAATGAGCAAAATATCCAGGCATTTACCGGGGCCTCATTATGAGGGAGGTAAAGAATAGTAACACTGTGACCTTCCAGGCATGTCGTAAGAGGCGACTAAGGAGGTTGATCGATGGCTTGACAAGCTGTCATTGTAAAAAGTATTGTTATGGAAACAGCGCCATAGATTTTAGAGCAGTGATCTCTGCAATATGTGCCATTTTGGCAAGCAAGGTTTCTGTTTTTGAGATTGTGGTTCTGCCCTATGTGCCGTCTTTGGCTCGAAAGGACAATAGATAGTTGCTACACTTTGAGGGTGCAATGAGCAAAATATCCAGGCATTTATAGAGTTGTTAGTTGCTGCACGTTGAGGGTACAACGAGCAAAATATCCAGGCATTTGTAGAGTTGTTAGTTGCTACACGTTGAGAGTACAATGAGCAAGATATCCAGGCATTTTTAGAGTTTTTAGTTGCTACATTTTGAGGGTACAATGAGCAAAATATCCAGGCATTTATAGAGTTGTTAGTTGCTACCTTAGTTGCTATAGAAACTGGGGTTAAACAAGGATGTATTTTATCGCCCTTGTTATTTGGAATTGTTATGGACTTCATAATGAAGAAATGCTGCACTGGTAATAAAGGCATCGAATGGATACAAGGAGACCATTTGGAGGACCTGGACTTTGCTGATGACATAGTTCTCATCAGCAATCAGATAAAAACGATGCAGGAAAACACAAATGAACTATCATCAATAGCCAGCAAAATTGGGCTTGAGGTCAATCATGGAAAGACTAAAGTCATGAAAAGTTAATTCCAACAAGTGACAAAATATACATGGAAAACAAACCAGTAGAAGAGATCGATCACTTCATCTATCTTGGAAGTCACATGATCGAGAAGGGGATACGAGCAAAGAAATTAGAATCAGACTGGCTAAAGCAGCAATGTCTTTCAGAAGCCTTGAAAAGTTGTGGAAATCAAAACTCATTAGCACAACACAAAACTTAGGCTATTCAAATCAAATGTACTATCAACCCTTACGTATGCGTGTGAAAGCTGGAAAACAACAAGAGATATAGAAACAAAGTTGAACGCATTCGAAAATAAATGTCTAAGGAAAATACTTGGTATAGAATGGAACGAATTCAAAACAAACGAGGAAATTAGAGAAATCGCCAATCAACCACTAATATCTTCAGTAATAAAGAAAAGACGATGGTCATACGTTGGACATGTGATGAGAAGAGATAATAATCGAATAGCAAAGCAAGCCCTCATATGGGAAACAACAGGTAAAGAAAAAGAGGAAGACCCAGGGAGACACTGAGAAGAACATTGATGAGAGAGGCAAGAGCAGCAGGAATCGGCTCCCTCAATGAGATAGAACTGCTGCACAGAACAGAGACAGATGGCGAGATTTGATAAAATATCTTTAAAAGAAAACTGCTAGAACAAAAATTCATATAGGAGAAGGTGTATCTTGGTCTACGCCCTATGGGCCGGTTACGGCTCGAAAGGTCAATAGATAGAGATAGATAGTTGCTACACGTTGAGGGCACAATGAGCAAAATATCCAGGCATTTGTAAAGTTCTAAGCTGCTACACTTTGAGGGTACAATGAGCAAAATATCCAGGCATTTGTAGAGTTGTTAGTTGCTACACTTTGAGGGTACAATGAGCAAAATATCCAGGCATTTGTAGAGTTGTTAGTTGCTACACGTTGAGGGTACATTCAGCAAAATATCCAGGCATTTGTAGAGTTGTTAGTTGCTACACTTTGAGGGTATAATGAGCAAAATATCCAGGCATTTGTAGAGTTGTTAGTTGCTACACTTTGAGGGTACAATGAGCAAAATATCCAGGCATTTAGTAAAATTGTTAGTTGCTACACTTTGAGGGTCCAATGAGCAAAATATCCAGGCATTTGTAGAGTTGTTAGTTGCTACACTTTGAGGGTACAACGAGCAAAATATCCAGGCATTTGTAGAGTTGTTAGTTGCTACACTTTGAGGGTACAACGAGCAAAATATCCAGGCATTTGTAGAGTTGTAAAATATGCATTGAGGATGATCTGTCGACTAAAGAATTAAATAATTAGGTTATGATTTTTTTTTTTTTTATCGTGTCCTTATGCTATGTTGTTTTTATCTTCCGTATTATGTAATTTATTTGTTGAAAAATTCCCAATAGATTTCCAGTTCTAATGGCCGCTGTTTTTTGCCAGTACATGTTCATTATTATTCTTAGATCTTTGCTGTCTACGTTTATGCTTTCTAAAATTGTGATTATTTTTGGTGCTTTACTTCATGGACAATAGGACAACAGACAAGAAAATCACTTGAGGTTGTAGAAATGTGGTTTTACAGAAGAATGTTGAGAATACCATAGGCAGCTAAGAAGAATAATAAAAAAAACGTTCAATAAGAGGCCAAAGCAAAAAGAGAGCTGATATCCAATATTAAGAAGAAACAATTATCATATTTTGGCCACGTAATGAAAAGGGAACAGCTGGAATATATTGTAACAACTGGGAAAACTAAGGGACGAAGAGACAGAGGGAAGCAAAAAGAAAATATACCAGAGAGCTTAAGAGAATGGCTTGGCAGATAGTCAACAACAGAAATGATATATAATTGTCGAGATCGAAAGTTGTGGAGAGACATGATCACCTACGCCAGTAGGCATGGTACTTAATGACGATGACGATTATGTGATACCATATTGTACTATGTTATGTTATGTAAATGAGTTAACATTGACATATATGTCTTTATGATCAAACGAGTTAACACTGAGAAGCAAAGAGAAGATTTTTATCGGCCCGAATAATCACCTTTAAAATACATGCGTAAAGAGCATTTCATCATTTTTGGCCATGTAATGAGAAGAGAACAACTGAAATATATTTAACAACTGGGAAAATTGACGGACGAAGAGATAGAGGAAAGCAAAGAGAAAAAATACCAGACAGCTTTAGAGAATGGCTTGGCAGAAGGTCAACAACAGAAATGATAAATAACTCGATATCGAAAATTGTGGAGAGACATGATCACCTACGCCAGCAGGCCCGGTACTTGATGATGATAATGATGATTATTAGTTAAAATATTGAATCAGTTCTAAAATTGTTTGAAACAAATAGTTTGATGTAAATCATGTTGTGAAGGCCTGGTACTTGATGATGATGATGAAAGAGCATTATTATTGTTACTGTCTGGCATGCTGGCCTGGCGATCGTATGGTTGTAGCAGCTCCATTTGAGTCCAACACTCTCGGGTCGACACAGTTGTTAACATAATGGACACCTAACTCGCTGAGTTTATGTTCGGAAACATCCGTTTCACTGCTGGTACACAACAAGATCTGCAGATAAAGCCTTGTCATGAACAAAGCAGTAGTTAGCAATATCATACAGGTACACAGAGCAGACAAGTGATTTCAATTTGATTTACATGTAAAATTATTCCGGATTCTTAACCGATGAACATTTTGTCGTAATACTCTTTCCTTCTTTTTTAAATGTAAAAGTTGTCTACTCAATTAATTTCATAAGTTTAAATACAATGAAAATAGGATGGGAAAGACATCTATTTATTTGTATTCTTTCACGTTCCTTCTTGCTTATATCCCCCCCTCTCCCCTCAATCGACTAGTCTTTCATCGCCCGATATTAGAATGAACTTGAATGGGCGTAAATGCGTTTTGTCGTTGATTACAGCAAGATTTGGTAGTTGTACCTTTCGGCTGAACACATCCGACTTCAGCACATTTGTTAAGGACCTAGATGCATTTCCCTTCTCGCTTGGCTAGACTGCTAGAGGCATCACGGAGAGGTGGAGTAAGCATTGTTCTTGATGATCCAAACTCAAGGAGCTAAATATGATTCGCTAGTCACATAGAGCCCATGTGTTTCAGTAGTGACTTCATCTCCACTTCTACCCAGTCTTAACGTCCTATATTGAGGGCATTCGATGAATGCAAGGGAAAAAACTCTCGGAAACGCATTCGTCCCATAACGTCCAACACTGTAATAACGTTATTTGCTCCTAGGGAGTGATGGCGAATTACTCGGGATGTCCTCGCTAGGGGGTTTGGTTATGAAGCGTCAAAAATACTTAATTACTGCTTTCCTGAGCTTCTTTATTACATTTACTCCAATAAAACATCGCAGTGTTAAACCACGAGGCAAAAATAATCTAATCCTTATACTACCTTCTATTGACGGAGTTTTTAGATATGTTCTTTAACATTCTAATCCTTATACTACCATCTGTTGACGGAGTTTTTAGAGATCTTTAATAATCTAATCCTATCACAGCCTCTTCACAATCATTATGTGCCATGCCCAAAGGAACAAATGGTTGAACACCTCTCAATGAACTCCTACTACAGCTTCCCTTATCACTTCGTTCTACTGTAGATTCCCTTCATCATCATCATGTGTCATACCGGTTGACGTAGGCGATCATGTCCGTCCACAATTATCTATCCACAGTGCATCATATCAATTCTGCTGTTGACTGTTTTCCATGACAGCAAGCTATCTAGTATCTTGTTGACTGTTTTCCATGACACCAAACTATCTAGTATCTTGTTGACTGTTTTCCATGACACCAAACTATCTAGTATCTTCTCTCTTTTTCGTTCGCGATCTCTCTTTCCCTGTATTTTGCCACTTGTAAACAAGTATTCCAACTTTCCTCTTCTCATGATGTGCCCGAAACATGGCGATTGTTTCTTTCTGATTTTTTCTTTTATGGGCTACCTTTTTTTTATTGGCCTCTTAGAGAATATTCTCATTTGTCTTGTTAGCTTTCCAGGGAACTTTCAACATTCTTCTGAGAAATCCCAACTCTTTGGCCTCTAACCGTCTTGTCATATGTTTATCTACTGCCCATGATTCGCTTCCACAGGCCTTCTACACTTCAATATTAAACTGTCTGGCACTTTCCTGCTGTCTTCCTCTGACTCGATTTTCTCCTGTATTTTCTCTATGTTACAGTATTTTCATATATTCTTATCGTGACGTTAACAAATAAGACACGCTTCGTGTTTTCATTTGCGCTTCCAAAGACCTCTTTATGCACGGACCTCACTCACAACGTTTTCTTTACACCTTCGAACTATTCTTAGCACTCCCAACAACCTCCTGTGGAACCACATTTGTATCTGCCTCAACGACATGCTTATTTATTTATTAATGTCCATGATTTACTATCTATCTATTGTCCTTTCGAGCCGAAGACGACACATAGGGCAGAACCACAATCTCAAAAACAGAATACTTGCGTGCCAAAATTGCACATATTGCAGAGATCACTGCTTCTAAAATTTTTTGTTCTGTTTCTATAACAATACTTTTTACAATGACAGCTTGTCAAGCCATCGATCAACCTCCTTAGTCGCCTTTTACGACATGCTTGGAAGGACACAGTGTCACTATTCTTTACTCATAATGAGGCCCCGGTAACACACGGGAATGATTTACTACTGCAGGACATAATGGAATATTTTTATGGTTATGGAAGGCCCAGGTATCAATGCAAACGAATTAAAATCAATAATTGCTCAACCGTCCGCGCCAGTGGAATCATCCGAATTAACATCTAATCTCCCAAACAAAGAAAGGTAGCTACAGTCCTCATCATAACAGTTTCAGCACACGCCAAAAGACATAAACGAAACCGCACAGAAAGTGAACACAGCTATCTGTTTCCCGTCGTACGATATAATTGATCGTAAACAATCGGAATATCGAAACACAATCCAGATGAAACACTGCTAACGGTGTGCACAGACACTTAATTCAGTAGCCACGGCAGCAAGCCAGACTTTGGATATCAGGAAACTGCAACAAGGAACACATTTTAGATATAGCCTTTAACAGTTCCTGCCAACTAGCCGTAATATTGACCGGTATTCCCATCATAGGATATATGTAATATGAATAAATGTGACTTTTCTTGTTCTATATTTGACTGTTATAAATGATCCTCGTGAAGTGGTCTAACAATGCACTTCGGTGGCGATGTTCTTTGTATGCCAGTTCTTGTCAAAGATTCATCATTATTGAGTGCCGTCTCCGCATTGAAGGTTGGCTACCATGGAGCGCCATTCCGCTCTGACTCTTGCTTTGATGGTGCAGGTTATCATTTGCTGACTTATCCATCTTTTAATGTTATTCACTCATTTTAGTCTTGGTTTGCCTCTGCCTCTTTTGCCTTGCATTTTCCCTTCAAAGATTACTTTTAGTAGGTTGAAGATGAGATCTTTTGATATGTCTTCACTTCTCTTGTTCAATATATATGTCGCTGGCGCCTTGCCAGACAGTTGGTAGCAAGCAATCATGATAAGTCGGTAGTTTGGTAGAGATGTTAGGTCTTACGCTGTGTGCTGCTTTGCTGAACAGTTTCTCTCGTGGCTGAATGTGTCAATTATTGGACAAATAGATCGGGCCACAGAATGAACAAGACGTATTTGTCGTGACTGGCTTCGTCTCCTATCTCCTATACCTTTTGCCTTCTGTATTTTATATCAGCGTTGTCTCGAAGGTTGCTGTGCCATTTTTTTTTTATTTGTGTTCTCCATGTGCTACGATCTGCAGCCAGATTTTTCCCAGTTTCTTTCACTGATGGAGAAATCATTTTCAAAATTCATGCTATCTTAAGGGATTTTCTTGGCTGGCATGAATCAATTGTCTTTATTGCTGCTTGCAAAATTGTCCATGATTCACAACAAAATGTTGTTTTTGAGAAGACATATGTCTCAGTAGTTTTAATGTTACTGCCTTCATTTTATTCATATTCTTCATGTTTGTGCTGACGTTGCTAGACTTCCTTTTATCTACTTTGGAAGTCTCCATTGTTAGTTACTAGTAGTCTCCGCCACTGTCAGTCATACTTGACTATAGATTTGCAGCGCCCCAAGGAAATGGGTTTTTTTCTTCTTTCCTTTCGCCGTCTGTTCTCTTTGTCTATGAATCTGTCTACTTTTTGCTTGAGTTGGAGCTTTAGAGTGTGTTGCCAAAGGTTGCTGTGTGCGGCTATGTCTTCCCAGCCAGCTGGGTTTATGTTCGGTGTCTTCATGTCGCGTTTACATATTACAGTAAAGTCTCGATTATGCGGTACTCAATAATCCGGAATTCTCAATTTAACGGACTTTTTTTTTTTTTTTTAATTATTATAGGGAGAAAGCTTGAATCATGTTTTGTTCAGTTAAATTAAATGCCTTTATCCGGAAATCGAAAACGCTACAACACGGTTTGTGCGCTGCGCTTACTTCTACAGGCTCTATCATTACACAATATTGCGTTTACAATAGTGTATTTACAGTAATATACTTCAAATAGGAGCGAACATATTTTATTCAATCCAGACATTGTGTCTCCAAATATTCCAAGTAAAAGCGACAGTCTATATCTTCACTTTTTCCCCCGACTAAATGTTTTTGTCGGGAAATCTTAGTCGTGCCAAAAACACTTATCTACATGATTTTACAAATTTGCTTAATTTTCTCATAGCCTGCTTTAGATCTAAAGTTGGTCATGAATTTGTCAAAAATATGGCGTTTGACAGTCTGACCGAACATTAGAAGCAGACGTATTATTTGTGAAAATTGAAGAGCCCATAACTTTGATGATTATAAATCAAAGGTTGAGCAGCCGGCGTGCAGTGACATAGAGATGGTGAGAAGAAAGGGGGAGGGGTTCAAAAATTACCGACTGGAAATTCAAAAAGAGTAAGATACAGAGTTTGACGTTAGTTTGTCTCAGACATTTGTGCAAGCTGAAATTCGTTCCATCAGTATAAATTATACATGATATGCTATAAACGCATGTGTGCATACTTTTTAACGGAATACATTTTTGTGTTAAATAATGGCCTCTGCGAGTGCAAACCACACCTCAATTTCCCGCAAAGGTAAACGCAAGCGAACTGTATTGACACTGAACCAGAAGATTGAAATCGCTAGTAGACTTGAAAAAGGCGTTAATCGCAACGTTTTGATGACTGAATTTGGCATAGCCTCTTCAACATTATATGACATACGAAATCAAAAAGATGAGTTGTTTAAGTTTGCGTCGGAGTCTGAAAGCAGCAACAATATACACCAGAGACGAAGTATGAAACGGCCAAAATTTGAAAAACTCGACGACGTCCTTTATGTGTGGTTTTTAGAAAGAAGAAGAAAAGGAATGCCAATATCAGGACCCATGTTGATAGAGAAAG
Source organism: Megaustenia siamemsis (assembly GCA_032433765.1). Classification (NCBI taxonomy): domain Eukaryota; kingdom Metazoa; phylum Mollusca; class Gastropoda; order Stylommatophora; family Ariophantidae; genus Megaustenia; species Megaustenia siamemsis. Next base: position 12,244,088 of record JAVIAB010000124.1, read on the forward strand.
CTAGTGAATGTCACACGAATTTAAATATTTCTGAGCATTGCAATTTTTCAATCATGTTTTTTCATAAATTTTGAGTTTGGTTTTCTTACTCTCGATTATCCAGAAAAATTCAATTATCCAGAATGGGTTCTTCCCCGAGCATTCCGGATAATCGAGACTTTACTGTACTATAAATTGGATGGAGTTTTGGACGCCCCCTACTTCTGTTGTTATCTGATAATTGCACATCCATTACTTATTACACATCCGATATATTTATACATTTTCCAAGTCTTTTACACACACACACACACACACACACACACACACACACACACACACACACACACACACGTGACACTCTTTGTGGTATAAATTAATCCACTTTGCCAAAGATCTTCTGTACTTGAGTGCAGAGTTAAATTTGATAACAATTGAACAGGCACATCGTGCGCATACACGGTGTTGCGGCGTTGAAATATAATTATCGACTTTATCGTTTAAATAGCAAAATCACTCCCATATGTGGTATTTGATCAATTTCCAGGTAATCGTTTGTGAAAAAAGTCAAATCAATTTAGTAAATTGATGATCCTCGAGTATTATACAAGAACTCACTGATTTTTTTTTCTCTTTTTTCTTCTTAAATGAAAAGAGAAAATTAGTTTTGAGGGCCCCGCCTGAGTCGTCCATATACATTTGTAATATCAAACAGCACACTGAAAATTGTGGCAAGTGACTAATCTGAATTAACTAAACAGAAAAAGAGAAACTGTCTTACCAAAATCAAACCGTGATTCATAAAGTAGCATAATTCATTGTCCCGCTGAAGGGAGAAAGCTTCAATTTCAGAAACAGAAAAGTCACTTTTGGGGCGGAAACTGACCAATCAAAATTAACCAATTTTCACTTTTTGCACAAACAGTTTGTGTTGCCTAGCAACAAGTGTGCGATGGAAACACACGCTATGTTTGACAAATTATTATGATGATTTTAAAAAAACAAAATTCCATTTTTTTTTCTCCCCTGAAAATGTGATTGCAGTAATGTTTGCTTGCGGTTATGTTGGAGATGAGAAGAAATGAGAGAGACAGAGAGATAGAAGTGGTTGCTTTTACTTTTGACAATTTTTATATGAAAGCCCGAACCGAACTGCAAAATCTAAAAACAACAAACACCTTAACAGCATTTACTGAACTGTTGTCTGTCAAGGTAGAGAGAGAGAGAGAGAGAGAGAGAGAGAGAGAGAGAGAGAGAGAGAGAGAGAGAACTAAAGGATGAAGGGTGCAAATACCAGTGCAGTCGCCACGTGCCAGTGTTGTTATTACATCCCCCATCTCCGTCCATCCCCATCCTCGATAGAAGAATTTTTTCATAGGAATCAAACCCGAGCCCGCTTGATCGAAGAACTGAAGTCTCAGTCGACTCAGCCACTCATTATACATTCACAGCTTTAATTAATGTTATCTGTCTATCTAGTCTGTCTGTCTAATGTCGAGCCAAAGAAAGCACGTAGGGAACAAATCCTAGACTTTACATGTCCGACGATCTTTGTTATAAGCAGTGGTGGCCAACTTGAGGTTGCCCGAGGGCCGGATTAAAGCCAAGGCCAAGACCCGCGGGCCACACTTAAGAATATCGTCAAAAATGACAGTAGGGACCTATGCGATATAGTAATATATAAATAATGCTTGCACTTTGACTACATATTTGATGTGTAACAAATCCATTAATTATTCATTTTAAAATTACCTTTAATGTCTCAGTGCGACGATTGTGACTTGTCACAGCTTTCCACCAGAGATTTGAAGTCCACTTCCATTTTTGACGTGGCGATTCGGAGAGTATGGGACAATGTCGAATCAGTCATTCTGTTCCTGGTCTTAGATTTAATTAACTTCATGGAAGAGAATGTTGTCTCGCAGAGATATGTGCTGCCGAATATAGAGCACATCTTTAGTGCCCATTTTCTCAGACACGGGTAACGTTCATTTGGTAGCAATTTCCAGAAGTCAGCTCCTAATGCCTTTACAGTACTGAGGAAGGGGTCACACTGAAGGTCACACAACTCTAGTTGAAGATCTGATGGCTGGCACTCCACTGTGCACTTAATTGGGTTATTAAAAAGTTCCGTTTGCGGACGAAACATTTCAAAATCTTGAAATCGTCGATCAAATTCACAAATCAAATGTTCAATGTCAGCTGAGTACTTACTGAAGTTTGCACTTTCTATCTCTGACAACAACTGCTTACAACTTGAAAAATGGAACAGATCATTTTTTTGCAAAGAAAGTCTAAATAGATTCAGCTTCTTTTTAAAACCATCAACATATCCCATCAATTGAAAAATGGTTTGCTTTTCCCCTTGTAGCTGCAAATTCAATATGTTCAAATGTTGTGTGATGTCTGTGAGATACGCCAGATTATGAAGGAAATTAATGTCTTTGAGTGCATGTTGAATATCAATGGAGCATGGTAAGTTCTCTCGCAGGAAGTCATAAATGTCATTCTTCAGTTCAAAAAATATTATTAAACATTTCCCTCGACTAAGCCATCTTACTTCTGTATAAAGCAGGAGATCACCGTAGCTAGAATCTACTTCCTCTAAAAATGATAAAAACTTCCTGTGATTTAAAGACTGGTGTCCTCCTCTTATCAAATTTGTTATTTTCACAACAGTAGCCATGGTGTCTTTTAGATTTATGGACTTTGCACAAAGGGCCTCTTGATGAATTATGCAATGCAATGTAGGTACGTTAATTTTGTTTTGCTTTAGAAGTCCAACAAAACCAGTATTTGAACCAATAAAAGCTTTGCAACCATCAGTACACACTGCAGACAACTTTCCAAAACCACCTACTTCATCTACGGCACTATGAACTGCAGAAAATATGTCTGTCCCTCTACAAGTGTCATGCAAAGAGCAAACTTTCAACAATTCTTCAATAACAGTAAAATCCTCCTGGATAACTTTAACAAAAATAAGAAGCTGGCAAGTGTCAGTGATGTCAGTACTTTCATCAATCGCGAGCGAAAAATATGAGCAGTTTTCAATACAAGATTTTAAACTTTGAGACAGTTGCAGACTGATGTCTTCTGTTCTTCTGGCTACAGTTTGTTTTGAAAGAGGCACAGATTCAAATTCTTTGGCTATTTTTTCTTGACCGAATGCCTTTGCCATTTGAATCGCACATTTCTTCGCAAAATTTCCGTCAGTAAAGGGTTTTTTTAGATTTTGCAAGCTCATAGGTAACTGTATATGATGCAATGATCGATGACTCTTTAATTTTATTGCCCTTTGTATACATACTTTGCTGTTGATTCAACTTTGTCTTCAGCTGTTCAACCAAAAGCTTCCTAGCTTCAATGCTATGTTTCTCATACATGTTTTGATGATGTGTGGCATAGTGCCGTTTTAAATTATATTCCTTCAAAACGGCTAACACTTGAACGCAAATTAAGCACTGAGGTTTACTATCCTTATTGAAGATGAACAAATAATCTAATTCCCATTCAGGTTTAAATATGCGATTTTCACAATCAACTTTTCTACGTTTTAACATGATTTAATACAAAATCTCACATCAAAGTTAAAAGTCACAGAATGTTGGTCCACTATCGAAAATAAGTCCAGATTTGACAGTTATACACAGACTTGTGTTTGACAATGAAATCAAAAGATTGTGACCAAATAAACACGTTGCAGTCATTTTATGGACAAGACAAGACGATGGGAACAAAGGGAATGAAGGCGAACAGTGAAACATTTTGAATGTAACTTCAAAGACAGAATTAGAGCTACGAAGTCCCCTCACCCCTGTCCCTCCCAACCTCATTAACCCCTTACCGCGAAATGAAAGAGCCACCACAAGTCCAGACGACAAATGTTGAGCCAAAGATCTGACGCTATCACCGCACTGACAATAAAGCAACTTTGCGATACCAACTCGAAGCAAAGACTTTGAATATTGTCGGCACCATTAGTTGTGCAGTGTGTGTGTGTGTGTGTGTGTGTGCGTGCGTGCGTTGCGTGCGTGCGTGTGTGTGTGTGTGTGTGTGTGTGTGTGTGTGTGTGTATTTGAAATTATGTTGCCAATCTAGCTGTTGCGAGAAATTGACAGAGATTTTCAAATTGTGTATTCTTGAACGATAGAAGAGTTAACTCCGACACGGATTAAAACCAGGAGAAATCCGCTATTAGGGGTAAAAAATGAAGTAAGTCCGTGGAGCTTCGCGGGCCAAGAAAACTAGGCTGGCGGGCCGCCATTTGGCCACCCCTGTTATAAAGTGTTAGGCATGTCACGTGACCGGCATTGTATCTCACTACACGTTCCTGTTCTGGACGAGCCTCTCGACTTCGAGTAGGGAACTGACACCCCATGTTGTTGCTTCTCGCCTCAGTGTTCTTTTTAATGCTTCTCTGGGTCGGTGTCTTTTTCTTTTGACCTTTGTTGTACATTTGACGTCTGCCCTGAGATTCTCTTATTTTATTTGTCTCTTCATATCACATGACCACGTATGTCCACCTTCTCTTGATTATAGACATGATATTATTGAATGTTTCAACATTTCTCTTATTTCCACGCTACTCCTGAATTCACCCCACGGTATATGAAATATTTTCATGAGTCATTTATTTTCAAACGTATCAAATTTATTTTCTATTTCTTTAGTTGTTTTCCAACCTTTGCTTTAAAAAATAAGGGTTCATAATACATTTGATTTGGAAATCTTGAGCTTTATTTTTTGTGCTTAGTCATTTTGATTTACATACTTTATCAAGGTTTCTGGACGTCATTGTTGCCTTTGTTATTCTGACTCTAATTTCTTTATTTGTGTCTCCTTCTTGATCAATGCAATGCTCTTGAGCTAAGCAGCTTCCAGATATACGAAATAAATCAGCATTTTCCCCCTGAATGACTATTAGACAGAAATTAATGTTATACTATATTGCTCTCTGTCAAATACCAGTGAATAAAGAGATATAGCGTGGACAATGGCGCTGGATATGACACACACTGCAGAAACCAATTTAGAGTATTACACAACATGCCCTTTTTAGGAATCCCTAGGAGAAACGACAAAGAGGAAGACCAAGGTATTATTGAAGAATACAGATGGAAGCAGCGATGAAGATGATGAGGGAAGACATGGAATGATTTTAGAACAATGGCAAGAAATACAGCGGCTTGGAAAGAGTTTGTTGAAGACCTATGCTCCACAGGGAGCTGCAGGTAGAAGAAGAAAAATACTGCTCTACATGAAAATATTAATAAGTTTTGGAGTCTTTGAGTAAGATATTAAATTGTAATTTAAAATGAAGTGCAAATGTTCAAGTTGATTTAGGCCTTTCTGTTTCACTTTCCATTAAATCGGACGCGAGCTTATTAAAAGAGAGAGCGAGATAGAGAGAGAGAGAGAGAGAGAGAGAGGAGAGAGAGAGAGAGAGAGAGAGAGAGAGATTAGAGAGAGAGAAAGTGACAGAGAGAGATAAAGAGAGAAGCAAATGTAGAAATATTTGATCGTACTCGCAACATTTCGACATGCCATTAATTTATTAATCTCTAATTATTTTGAAGCCTGCACTTTACGTTTTGACTTGCATTTGTTTATTAATTTAGCAACTTCAAATTAAAATACTAATAGTTTCTTTAAAAAAAAAACCCACTTCATCCGATAAGAATTTTACTTTTTTTGTGTTTGACAAATTGTCATGATTTCGTGTTCAGACCTGTATCGATTTATGAACTAATATCTCATAAGATCCAATAGATGTTTCAACATGCAACGTAAGGAAGAATGTAAAGTGTACGACCTTTAAGACAGTGCCAGTTCTGTTTCCACTTAAGTCATATATTTGCACAACTGTCGGCTTGTGGCACAAGCAATATTTATCTGCCCTTACTTTCAGTGGATGTTTTTTTTTTTTCCATGTGCTCTTAGTGTTCATAAAAGAAAACATTTTTGTTTATATTTTACTATCTCATTCTTCTCATGTGGTTGAGGCTATCGCGTAAAATATCTATGTGACGACCTGTCTGTGCGACGACCTGTCTATATGACGGCCTGCCTATCTGACGACCTGTCTGTGCGACGACCTGTCTGTGCGACGACCTGTCTGTGCGATAACATATCTATGTGGCGACCTGTCTATGCGACGACCTGTCTATCTGATGATTGTCTATACGATAACATAACTGTATTTGTGATGACCTGTCTATGTGACGACCTGTCTGTGTCACGACTTATCTATGCGATGACCTATCTATGCGATGATCTATCCATACGATGAACTATCTATGTGACGACCTGTTATGTGACGACCTGTCTATGTGACGACCTGTCTGTGTCACGACTTATCTATACGATGACCTATCTATGCGATGATCTATCCATACGATGAACTATCTATGTGACGACCTGTTATGTGACGACCTATCTAAGTGACGACCTATCTATTCCACGACCTACCTATTCCTTGACCTCTCTATGCAACGACCTGTCTATGCGACGACCTGTGATAATCTCACTATCTGCACACAAAAAACCCATTTATTCATCAACACACTGCGCATGATCAAAGTATCTGAAAGATTACTTTCTTTAACTTCTCTTAAAGAGAATTACTTAAATGTAAAGTCCCCGTACTCTTCTCATTACTTCTGCGAAGCTTTCTTCTTTGGTCATGTTTCTCGTTGCTTCTGCCTGATTGATTATTTCAGATGGCTGTAATTTTCTGAGATTAGTTCAACATTGAGTATTTCCCGATTGCTGTATTAAGTAACTTTTAAAAAATATAGCTTATCTTTTTAATGCATTTACTTTGTACTTGCTTTATTTTGATGACGGGTCATGTTTTTCATTTGATGAATCACGTGATGAAACATTTTCTGACAAAAGCAAACAAAAATGGCAGTGACTAAATAATTGAAGTCTGTGAAACATGAAGATAAGATAAGATGGATCTGGTCTGAGCTAATCACAAAAGCCGTCATAGTTATAAGCTTGGATCAACGTAATAAGAAAAGAAACAATTAGTTACAGTAGAGGTATAGACTGTAAGAAGATATTCGTCTACATTTACCTGTCGAGTCAGGTAGCAGTCACTCATCTACCGCTGGTTGGACCTTATCACGCTATATCACACTCAGCTAAGTCTACCGCTGGCTGGACCTTATCACGCTATATCACACTCAGCTAAGTCTACCACTGGCTAGACCTTATCACGCTATATCACACTCAGCTAAGTCTACCACTGGCTGGACCTTATCACGCTATATCACACTCAGCTAAGTCTACACTGGCTGGACCTTATCACGCTATATCACACTCAGCTAAGTCTACCACTGGCTAGACCTTATCACGCTATATCACACTCAGCTAAGTCTACCACTGGCTGGACCTTATCACGCTATATCACACTCAGCTAAGTCTACCGCTGGCTGGACCTTATCACGCTATATCACACTCAGCTAAGTCTACCGCTGGCTGGACCTTATCACGCTATATCACACTCAGCTAAGTCTACCGCTGGCTGGACCTTATCACGCTATATCACACTCAGCTAAGTCTACCGCTGGCTGGACCTTATCACGCTATATCACACTCAGCTAAGTCTACCGCTGGCTGGACCTTATCACGCTATATCACACTCAGCTAAGTCTACCGCTGGCTGGACCTTATCACGCTATATCACACTCAGCTAAGTCTACCGCTGGCTGGACCTTATCACGCTATATCACACTCAGCTAAGTCTACCGCTGGCTGGACCTTATCACGCTATATCACACTCAGCTAAGTCTACCGCTGGCTGGACCTTATCACGCTATATCACACTCAGCTAAGTCTACCGCTGGCTGGACCTTATCACGCTATATCACACTCAGCTAAGTCTACCGCTGGCTGGACCTTATCACGCTATATCACACTCAGCTAAGTCTACCGCTGGCTGGACCTTATCACGCTATATCACACTCAGCTAAGTCTACCGCTGGCTGGACCTTATCACGCTATATCACACTCAGCTAAGTCTACCGCTGGCTGGACCTTATCACGCTATATCACACTCAGCTAAGTCTACCGCTGGCTGGACCTTATCACGCTATATCACACTCAGCTAAGTCTACCGCTGGCTGGACCTTATCACGCTATATCACACTCAGCTAAGTCTACCGCTGGCTGGACCTTATCACGCTATATCACACTCAGCTAAGTCTACCACTGGCTGGACCTTATCACGCTATATCACACTCAGCTAAGTCTACCGCTGGCTGGACCTTATCACGCTATATCACACTCAGCTAAGTCTACCACTGGCTAGACCTTATCACGCTATATCACACTCAGCTAAGTCTACCGCTGGCTGGACCTTATCACGCTATATCACACTCAGCTAAGTCTACCGCTGGCTGGACCTTATCACGCTATATCACACTCAGCTAAGTCTACCGCTGGCTGGACCTTATCACGCTATATCACACTCAGCTAAGTCTACCACTGGTTGGACCTTATCACGCTATATCACACTCAGCTAAGTCTACCACTGGCTAGACCTTATCACGCTATATCACACTCAGCTAAGTCTACCGCTGGCTGGACCTTATCACGCTATATCACACTCAGCTAAGTCTACCGCTGGCTAGACCTTATCACGCTATATCACACTCAGCTAAGTCTACCGCTGGCTAGACCTTATCACGCTATATCACACTCAGCTAAGTCTACCACTGGTTGGACCTTATCACGCTATATCACACTCAGCTAAGTCTACCACTGGCTGGACCTTATCACGCTATATCACACTCAGCTAAGTCTACCGCTGGCTGGACCTTATCACGCTATATCACACTCAGCTAAGTCTACCGCTGGCTGGACCTTATCACGCTATATCACACTCAGCTAAGTCTACCGCTGGCTGGACCTTATCACGCTATATCACACTCAGCTAAGTCTACCACTGGCTGGACCTTATCACGCTATATCACACTCAGCTAAGTCTACCGCTGGCTGGACCTTATCACGCTATATCACACTCAGCTAAGTCTACCGCTGGCTGGACCTTATCACGCTATATCACACTCAGCTAAGTCTACCGCTGGCTGGACCTTATCACGCTATATCACACTCAGCTAAGTCTACCGCTGGCTGGACCTTATCACGCTATATCACACTCAGCTAAGTCTACCGCTGGCTGGACCTTATCACGCTATATCACACTCAGCTAAGTCTACCACTGGCTGGACCTTATCACGCTATATCACACTCAGCTAAGTCTACCACTGGCTGGACCTTATCACGCTATATCACACTCAGCTAAGTCTACCGCTGGCTGGACCTTATCACGCTATATCACACTCAGCTAAGTCTACCGCTGGCTGGACCTTATCACGCTATATCACACTCAGCTAAGTCTACCGCTGGCTGGACCTTATCACGCTATATCACACTCAGCTAAGTCTACCGCTGGCTGGACCTTATCACGCTATATCACACTCAGCTAAGTCTACCACTGGCTGGACCTTATCACGCTATATCACACTCAGCTAAGTCTACCACTGGCTGGACCTTATCACGCTATATCACACTCAGCTAAGTCTACCGCTGGCTGGACCTTATCACGCTATATCACACTCAGCTAAGTCTACCGCTGGCTAGACCTTATCACGCTATATCACACTCAGCTAAGTCTACCGCTGGCTGGACCTTATCACGCTATATCACACTCAGCTAAGTCTACCACTGGTTGGACCTTATCACGCTATATCACACTCAGCTAAGTCTACCACTGGTTGGACCTTATCACGCTATATCACACTCAGCTAAGTCTACCACTGGCTGGACCTTATCACGCTATATCACACTCAGCTAAGTCTACCACTGGCTGGACCTTATCACGCTATATCACACTCAGCTAAGTCTACCGCTGGCTGGACCTTATCACGCTATATCACACTCAGCTAAGTCTACCGCTGGCTGGACCTTATCACGCTATATCACACTCAGCTAAGTCTACCGCTGGCTGGACCTTATCACGCTATATCACACTCAGCTAAGTCTACCGCTGGCTGGACCTTATCACGCTATATCACACTCAGCTAAGTCTACCGCTGGCTGGACCTTATCACGCTATATCACACTCAGCTAAGTCTACCACTGGCTGGACCTTATCACGCTATATCACACTCAGCTAAGTCTACCACTGGCTGGACCTTATCACGCTATATCACACTCAGCTAAGTCTACCACTGGCTGGACCTTATCACGCTATATCACACTCAGCTAAGTCTACCACTGGCTAGACCTTATCACGCTATATCACACTCAGCTAAGTCTACCGCTGGCTAGACCTTATCACGCTATATCACACTCAGCTAAGTCTACCGCTGGCTGGACCTTATCACGCTATATCACACTCAGCTAAGTCTACCGCTGGCTGGACCTTATCACGCTATATCACACTCAGCTAAGTCTACCGCTGGCTGGACCTTATCACGCTATATCACACTCAGCTAAGTCTACCACTGGCTAGACCTTATCACGCTATATCACACTCAGCTAAGTCTACCACTGGCTGGACCTTATCACGCTATATCACACTCAGCTAAGTCTACCGCTGGCTAGACCTTATCACGCTATATCACACTCAGCTAAGTCTACCGCTGGCTAGACCTTATCACGCTATATCACACTCAGCTAAGTCTACCACTGGCTGGACCTTATCACGCTATATCACACTCAGCTAAGTCTACCACTGGTTGGACCTTATCACGCTATATCACACTCAGCTAAGTCTACCACTGGCTAGACCTTATCACGCTATATCACACTCAGCTAAGTCTACCGCTGGCTGGACCTTATCACGCTATATCACACTCAGCTAAGTCTACCGCTGGCTGGACCTTATCACGCTATATCACACTCAGCTAAGTCTACCACTGGCTGGACCTTATCACGCTATATCACACTCAGCTAAGTCTACCGCTGGCTGGACCTTATCACGCTATATCACACTCAGCTAAGTTGAAAAGAGTACAGAACATGCGCCAGGGATACGCCAATCCGCCAATACATACGTGCTCGTGGTCCGGCCGTCTCTATAGTTAGTTATAACAAATCCTATATTTGTGCTCGTGGTCCTGACGTCTCTATTGTTAGTTATAACAAATCCTATATTTGTGCTCGTGGTCCTGACGTCTCTATAGTTAGTTATAACAAATCCTATATTTGTGCTCGTGGTCCTGACGTCTCTATTGTTAGTTATAACAAATCCTATATTTGTGCTCGTGGTCCGGCCGTCTCTATTGTTAGTTATAACAAATCCTATATTTGTGCTCGTGGTCCTGACGTCTCTATTGTTAGTTATAACAAATCCTATATTTGTGCTCGTGGTCCGGCCGTCTCTATTGTTAGTTATAACAAATCCTATATTTGTGCTCGTGGTCCTGATGTCTCTATAGTTAGTTATAACAAATCCTATATTTGTGCTCGTGGTCCGGCCGTCTCTATTGTTAGTTATAACAAATCCTATATTTGTGCTCGTGGTCCTGACGTCTCTATTGTTAGTTATAACAAATCCTATATTTGTGCTCGTGGTCCTGACGTCTCTATAGTTAGTTATAACAAATCCTATATTTGTGCTCGTGGTCCTGACGTCTCTATAGTTAGTTATAACAAATCCTATATTTGTGCTCGTGGTCCGGCCGTCTCTATTGTTAGTTATAACAAATCCTATATTTGTGCTCGTGGTCTGGCCGTCTCTATTGTTAGTTATAACAAATCCTATATTTGTGCTCGTTGTCTGGCCGTCTCTATAGTTAGTAATAACAAATCCTAAATTTGTGCTCGTGGTCCTGATGTCTCTATAGTTAGTTATAACAAATCCTATATTTGTGCTCGTGGTCCGGCCGTCTCTATTGTTAGTTATAACAAATCCTATATTTGTGCTCGTGGTCCGGCCGTCTCTATTGTTAGTTATAACAAATCCTATATTTGTGCTCGTGGTCCTCTATAGTTAGTTATAACAAATCCTATATTTGTGCTCGTGGTCCTGACGTCTCTATTGTTAGTTATAACAAATCATATATTTGTGCTCGTGGTCCTGACGTCTCTATAGTTAGTTATAACAAATCCTATATTTGTGCTCGTGGTCCTGACGTCTCTATTGTTAGTTATAACAAATCCTATATTTGTGCTCGTGGTCCTGACGTCTCTATAGTTAGTTATAGCAAATCCTATATTTGTGCTCGTGGTCCGGCCGTCTCTATTGTTAGTTATAACAAATCCTATATTTGTGCTCGTTGTCTGGCCGTCTCTATTGTTAGTTATAACAAATCCTATATTTGTGCTCGTTGTCTGGCCGTCTCTATAGTTAGATATAACAAATCCTATATTTGTGCTCGTGGTCCTGATGTCTCTATAGTTAGTTATAACAAATCCTATATTTGTGCTCGTGGTCAGGCCGTCTCTATTGTTAGTTATAACAAATCCTATATTTGTGCTCGTGGTCCTGACGTCTCTATAGTTAGTTATAACAAATCCTATATTTGTGCTCGTGGTCCTGACGTCTCTATAGTTAGTTATAACAAATCCTATATTTGTGCTCGTTGTCTGGCCGTCTCTATAGTTAGTTATAACAAATCCTATATTTGTGCTCGTGGTCCGGCCGTCTCTATTGTTAGTTATAACAAATCATATATTTGTGCTCGTTGTCTGGCCATCTCTATTGTTAGTTATAACAAATCCTGTATTTGTGCTCGTCTGGCCGTCTCTATTGTTAGTTATAACAAATCATATATTTGTGCTCGTTGTCTGGCCGTCTCTATTGTTAGTTATAACAATCCTATATTTGTGCTCGTGGTCTTGAGGTCTCTATTGTTAGTTATAACAAATCCTATATTTGTGCTCGTGGTCCTGAGGTCTCCATTGTTAGTTATAACAAATCCTATATTTGTGCTCGTTGTCTGGCCGTCTCTATTGTTAGTTATAACAAATCCTATATTTGTGCTCGTTGTCTGGCCGTCTCTATTGTTAGTTATAACAAATCCTATATTTGTGCTCGTGGTCTGGCCGTTTCTATTGTTAGTTATAACAAATCCTATATTTGTGCTCGTTGTCTTGCCGTCTCTATTGTTAGTTATAACAAATCCTATATTTGTGCTCGTTGTCTGGCAGTCTCTATTGTTAGTTATAACAAATCCTATATTTGTGCTCGTGGTCCGGCCGTCTCTATTGTTAGTTATAACAAATCATATATTTGTGCTCGTTGTCTGGCCGTCTCTATTGTTAGTTATAACAAATCCTATATTTGTGCTCGTTGTCTGGCCGTCTCTATTGTTAGTTATAACAAATCCTATATTTGTGCTCGTTGTCTGGCCGTCTCTATTGTTAGCTATAACAAATCCTATATTTGTGCTCGTTGTCTGGCCGTCTCTATTGTTAGTTATAACAAATCATATATTTGTGCTCGTGGTCCGGCCGTCTCTATCAGTGTATCTATGTACTGCTTTTATGTTGCCATTTAATGTTGAAGGGTTACACTTCACAAAACGCATTGTTTCTGACATCTCTAATGATGTTCTAGCATCTCTAATGATGTTCTGACATCTATAATGATGTTCTGACATCTTTAATGATGTTCTAGCATCTCTAATGATGTTCTGACATCTCTAATGATGTTCTGACATCTCTAATGATGTTCTAGCATCTCTAATGATGTTCTGACATCTCTAATGATGTTCTAGCATCTCTAATGATGTTCTGACATCTCTAATGATGTTCTAGCATCTCTAATGATGTTCTAGCATCTCTAATGATGTTCAGACATCTCTAATGATGTTCTAGCATCTCTAATGATGTTCTGACATCTCTAATGATGTTCTAGCATCTCTAATGATGTTCTGACATCTCTAATGATGTTCTGACATCTCTAATGATGTTCTGACATCTCTAATGATGTTCTGACATCTCTAATGATGTTCTAGCATCTCTAATGATGTTCTAGCATCTCTAATTTTGTTCTGACATCTCTAATGATGTTCTAGCATCACTAATGATGTTCTGACATCTCTAATGATGTTCTAGCATCTCTAATGATGTTCTGACATCTCTAATGATGTTCTAGCATAGAGGTTGAAAAGGAACGGAGACCGATGCACCTCTTTCTCACTCGCGTCTGTACTTCTAAACAAAGTATTATTTCACCCGCTATCCAGATAGTTGCTGGCTGTTCCTGATTTAGTGATTCGATAAGGTCTATCAGGTGTTGCTAAATTTCATGATTGCTAATTTTATTTGACCAACATGTTCCGAAAATTTCCTCAGATTGTTTGTATGAAATGATAATATTTGGTTCCTTGTCTGCTGTTTTCCAACATTCACGTCTAAATAATGATTCTCCAACATTCACATCTAAATAATGATTCTCCAACATTCACATCTAAATAATGATTCTCCAACATTCACATCCAAATAATGATTCTCCAACATTCACATCCAAATAATGATTCTCCAACATTCACATCCAAATAATGATTCTCCAACATTCACATCTAAATAATGATTCTCCAACATTCACATCTAAATAATGATTCTGAAGCTGCTTGGGAAATATACATAAAACGGTATTCATGATCATTGAGTGCCGTCTGCATAGAGGGTTGGCTACCATGGAGCGCCATTCCGCTCTGTGTCTTGCTTTAATGGCGCAGGTTGTCAAAGGCTGACTAGTCCATCTTTTGATGTTACTCGTCTATGTTAGTCTTGGTCTGCCTCTGCCTCTTTTACCTTGTATTTTCCCTTCCAAGATTTAATAGGCTGCTGTGTCTTTTAACATGCCCCAAAAACCGTATTTGTCTTGTTCGAATTGTGTTTAGTGGTTCTCTTTTCATTTTTATTGTTTTAAGACTTCATCGTTTGTTTTCTGTTCTTTCCACCCCATTCTTCTATAAATCCACATTTCAAAGATTTCAATTCTCTGTTCTGTTTTCTTGTCTAGTGTCCATGTTTCTGCACCATACAGAAACTGCTGAGAAGAAATGACATTTTGCTATTCTTAGTTTTGGCCATGCTGTTATTTGTTTTGACGGTTTTTCTTTTCACGGCATTAAATTACTTTGTGCCATTCCTATTCTTTTGTTTATTTCAATTTTACATTTTCCATCGTTGGTTATAGCATGTCCAAGGTAGTTGTAGTTCTGAACTGTTTCCAGGTCTATTCCTTCAACTTTGATATCCAGTTGTAGGTTTTGAGTATTTTCTTTGTTTGTGATCATTGTTCCAGTCTTTTGATATTCATATCTAATCCATATTTTTTGCTTTTCATGTTTATTTCAGTAAATAATTGTAGTTCTTTAGGATTTTCTGCCAGTAGTACAGTATCATCAGCGTATCTTAGGGTATTGATTGTCTTTCCATTAATATTCAGGCCTGGCATCTCTGTGATATTTTTAAAGATTTGCTCAGTGTATAGATTGAACAAGCTTGCTGATAGGATGCATCCCTGTCTTACTCTTCTTTTTATATCAATAAGTGCAGAGTTCACTTTGTTATATTTTATTATTGCTGTTTGCTCCCAGTATAAATTACATATTAGTCATATGTCTGTGTCATCTAGATGTATATCTTTTAGGCAGTCTATAAGTTGTTTATAGTTTAATCTATCAAACACTTTTGTGTAGTCTATGAAGCAAGTATATATTGTTTTTGTTTTTTTTACTTCTGTGGACTTTTCAATTAATGTCTCCATACAGAATATGTCTTCTTTTGTCCCATTGTTTTTCCTAAATCCAAATTGTTGTTTTTGTAATTCAATATTGATTCTGAATCCTTCCTTGCATAACTTGTTGCCAGATTTTTGTTACCTGCCTCGTTATTGTTCTAAAATAACTACATTCAATTTCACCGCTTTAACAAAATGGTATTAAGTAGATAAAATATAGAGAGACGAGACAAACTACGATGTTTTTGACACAAGCCTTCATCAGGTACAACACAAGAAATACTAATAGAAAAACAAACTCAAAAAACGAGTAATCTCAGCATCTGATGTGCCAGGATGCACCAGTGGGGCTTAAGTCTAAAAGTGTACAGCTCTGGTCTTAATTTTTTTTTTATATATACTTTCTTTATCTACACATTTTAGTTTGGGATTTAGATGTTTACCCCCTTTTTGTTTATTGCAACCAGTTTACTGTATTTGTTTTCTTGCTTTTGAATGTGTTCTTGGGAATGGACAAGAATAAAACAACTATCAAAACTGTGTAGTCAAGTCTTCAAGAACTGACAACATCCTCCACAGTATGCCAGAAGAAACATTTCTTTTTTCTTGTATTCATCTCATCGCCAGGTTTACAATGATCAACAAGAATTAATTTCATTTTTATTTTCAACGATACAGTTATGTTGCATGTGTGTCAGGTTTATATTAGTTTATTTAAATAATTGTTACCATTTATGTTTTGATCCTATATGCTTTCAGTATGCTTTCCATACTTGTCTCATTGTGTATTGACAATGTTGTCAAAAGCATGATTACAAACATATCAACAATATTGATAACAATTTGTCACTTTCATATTTAACTTTGCTCGGTTATGTTTCTGTGTGCTAGGATGTGATCTATGCTGCCAGCATATATTACTCCTGAAGTTTGCTTGCTGCTTTTAAGATTGCAGCACCTGTTTGAGGAGTCTGTATGACCTTGCCAGGTGTTTTGCTTGACACAGAGAACAGAGCAGGAAATCACAGAGAATAGAGTAGGGAGTCACAGAGAATAGAGTAGGGAGTCACAGAGAATAGAGTAGGGAGTAACAGAAAGCAGAGTAGGGGTAGACACATAGAAAAGAGTACGGAGTAACAGAGAATAGAGTAGGGAGTAACAGAGAATAGAGTAGGGAGTTACAGAGAGCAGAGTAGGGGGAGACACATA
This sequence comes from Megaustenia siamemsis, assembly GCA_032433765.1. NCBI lineage: Eukaryota > Metazoa > Mollusca > Gastropoda > Stylommatophora > Ariophantidae > Megaustenia > Megaustenia siamemsis. The sequence continues at coordinate 12,260,991 of JAVIAB010000124.1, forward strand.
GAAAAGAGTAGGGAGTTACAGAGAGCAGAGTAGGGGGAGACACATAGAAAAGAGTAGGGAGTTACAGAGAGCAGAGTAGGGGGAGACACATAGAAAAGAGTAGGGAGTTACAGAGAGCAGAGTAGGGGGAGACACATAGAAAAGAGTAGGGAGTTACAGAGAGCAGAGTAGGGGGAGACACATAGAAAAGAGTAGGGAGTTACAGAGAGCAGAGTAGGGGGAGACACATAGAAAAGAGTAGGGAGTTACAGAGAGCAGAGTAGGGGGAGACACATAGAAAAGAGTAGGGAGTTACAGAAAACAGTGCAGGGAGGCACATAAACAGGAATAGGGATTCAAATCATGTTTTTATTCCTGACATTCAAATCTGACACTGAATCTCCTACTGAACCAAAACCTTACTTGTAAAGTGATGTTCATCTCCAGAATTACTAACAATATCACTATTTACCATTTTAAGACTATCATGTGCACTATTTTTATCCATGTCAAGATAATTAATGACCTTTCAATACTTTATTTTTGAGGATAAATATGTATTTTATTAAAAGGGCAGCTAGTATCACATTTCCTCAAGTTTGCACACTTTTTTAGTGACATATTGTAATATATAATGTAATACAATGATATTAATTATGTTAATATTGATATAAATTATTATTTATTTTCATTAAATTGTTTTTAAAATATTACAATTCGAGAAAGGTATTTCTTATCAGCTACCAAGTCCTAAGCAAGTGCCTTTGTTACCTATTGTTACAATTTGGCCCTGTTGTTAAATGTCCCCTAATTATCCTCCTAGTGTTTTGTAGGTGTTCTCAGTGTGTTCTCTTAATGTCTCCAACCTACACTTGACCAGAGTGCAATGAGAAAACTTTTCATATGAATGAAATATTGCATGAAAAGTAATATTGGGAACGAACAATCTATATTATTTAAGCACAAAATAAATTATGGATGCACATTATCATCTTCCCCATTGTTTGAGTTGCGGGAATTATTATGTTGTATGTAATAGTGACTAAAACTAGTGCATATGTTCTGCAATTTTTTTAATGTGGATGACTTTGATGTATATATGTTTGGGTTTCCTTTATAACAAATATGTTATATTTCTTTATGTGGGTATTCAAAGTCAGTATAAGGAGCAGCTACCAATATGTTCATATGCATGATAAACCTTTCATATTCTTATTTCTGCATCATGAACCATAAAGTTTCTTTGCATCTTAAATATGGTTGCAATTTCAAAGATATTTGATTGAAAACAACCAATTCACCGTATGGCATATTTATTTACAGGCTGATCTTAATAAATAATTTTGTAATAGTTTTATTACTTGAAAGGAACAATTATAATATTTTAGCTTTGCCTTATAGTTTCATGAAATAAAAATTGCTTCTTCAAGCAGAATAAAAACTTAAACTTTATTTTAATGAATTCAAAACATGTTTTCTTATATTGTGTTTAATTAACAAAACTGTCAGAATATAATCATACAATTATATTTTCTTCAATTGAAGACAACTAAGCAGAAACTAATCATTTTATTTTCTTCAGTTGAAGACAACTAAGCAGAAACTAATCATTTTATTTTCTTGTGTTAAAAGTCTGGATCAATTAATCATAGTGAAGATAAACACAGTTTCATTATTAGAAATGAGGAAGGGTATGAAAAAAAAAAGTATCATATCAGTTCTAAGTGTGTGTATCAATATAAACCAGTTCCGATTCTCTGGCTAAAAGCCACCATTGGGATATATAGTAATAATCATAGCCTGTGTCTTCTGTGAGTCCAAACGGCTGAAATTTTGCCAGACATTACATTTTTAAAAAAATTAATTTCAGCATTTGTTCCAACTATAGAATGGCTCTATCACAAGAACCATACTAATTATATCAATCCCTAACAATTGGTAGAAAATCCTGAAATATTTTACTGGTCCAAAATTATTCATGCTCGCAATTTAAAACAAAAGAAAAACTGAATAAATTGTTTTGAAAGTCACATTTGATGAATGTGATTACTCACTGATTATCTACCTCACTGATCTACATCAATGATCTACCTCACTGATCTACATCAATGATCTACCTCACTAATCTACCTCGCTGATCTACATCACTGATCTACCTCACTGATCTACATCACTGATCTACATCACTAATCTACCTCACTGTCTATCTCACAGATTTACATCACTGATCAACCTCACTGATCTACCTCACTGGTCTATCTCACAGATTTACACCACTGATCTACATCACTGATCAACCTCACTGATCTACCTCACTGATTTACATCACTGATCAACCTCAATGATCTATCTCACAGATTTACATCACTGATCAATCTCACTGATCTATCTCACAGATTTACATCACTGATCAACCTCACTGATCTATCTCACAGATTTACATCACTGATCAACCTCACTGATCTATCTCACAGATTTACATCACTGATCAACCTCACTGATCAACCTCACTGAGCTACCTCACTGATTACATCACTGATCAACCTCACAGATCTACCTCACTGATCTACCTCACTGATTTACATCACTGACCTACCTCACTGATCTATCTCACTGATCAATCTCACAGATTTACATTACTGATCTAACTCACTGATCTATCTCACAGATTTACATCACTGATCAACCTCACTGATCTATCTCACAGATTTACATCACTGATCAACCTCACAGATTTACATCACTGATCAACCTCACTGATCTACCTCACTGATCTACCTCACAGATTACATCACTGATCTATCTCACATATATATACATCACTGATCAACCTCACTGATCAACTTCACTTATCTATCTCATAGATTTACATCACTAATCTACTCACTGATCTATCTCACAGATTTACATCACTGATCAACCTCACTGATCAACCTCACTGATCTACCTCACTAATCTACCTCAGATTTACATCACTGATCAACCTCACTGATCTACCTCACTGATTTACATCACTGACCTACCTCACTGATCTATCTCACTGATCTATCTCACAGATTTACATCACTGATCAACCTCACTGATCTACCTCACTGGTCTATCTCACAGATTTACACCACTGATCTACATCACTGATCAACCTCACTGATCTACCTCACTGATTTACATCACTGACCTACCTCACTGATCTACCTCACTGATCTATCTCACATATTTACATCACTGATCAACCTCACCGATCAACCTCATGATCTACCTCACTGATCTATCTCACAGAATTACATCAGTGATCAACCTCACTGATCTATCTCACAGATTTACATCACTGATCTATCTCACAGATTTACATCACTGATCAACCTCACTGATCTACCTCACTGATCTACCTCACTGATCTACCTCACAGATTTACATCACTGATCTACCTCACTGATCTATCTCACAGATTTACATCACTGATCAACCTCACTGATCAACTTCACTGATCTATCTCACAGATTTACCTCACTGATCTACCTCACTGATCTATCTCACATATTTACATCACTGATATACCTCACTGATCTACCTCACTGATCTATCTCACAGATTACATCACTGATCAACCTCACTGATCTACCTCACTGATCAACCTCATGATCTACCTCACTGATCTACCTCACAGATTTACATCACTGATCTACCTCACTGTACATGAGAACAAATTATCAGTGGATTGAGTAAATATAAGACACACTGTCTTATAACCACTTAAAATAATACAAACTGAAGACAAAGTTCATACTTTTATAAAGTTGTCCATCAAAATTTGTAAATTACAAAATCCTATTTCACGGGAGATCACCTATCTTTTCACAGGAGATCATCTATCTTTTCACAGGAGACCACTTATCTTCTAACAGATCACCTATCTTTTCACAGGAGATCACATATCTTTTCACAGTAGATCACTTATCTTTTAACAGGAGATCACCTATCTTTTCACAAGAGATCACCTATCTTTTCACAGGAGATCACTTATCTTTTAACAGGAGATCACCTATCTTTTCACAAGAGATCACCTATCTTTTCACAGGAGATCACTTATCTTTCACAGGAGATCACTATCTTTTCACAAGAGATCACCTATCTTTTCACAAAGACTAAAATCTATAATGTAACTTCCCATAAACAATTACAATCTATGACTATTATGCTATATTTATAAAGCAAATAGGTTACAGAGTAACAGAGAAAGATTCACAAATATAAAAGAATACATAAAGTTACATTGTAGAGTTATAATACTATATATGATGTCACAACTTATTAGTTGCAGGTTCATCAAATATAAAAGAATACATAAAGTTACATTGTAGAGTTATAATACTATATATGATGTCACAACTTACTGGTTGTAGGTTCATCAAATATAAAAGAATACATAAAGTTACATTGTAGAGTTATAATACTATATATGATGTCACAACTTACTGGTTGTAGGTTCATCAAATATAAAAGAATACATAAAGTTACATTGTAGAGTTATAACACTATATATGATGTCACAACTTACTGGTTGTAGGTTCATCAAATATAAAAGAATACATAAAGTTACATTGTAGAGTTATAACACTATATATGATGTCACAACTTACTGGTTGTAGGTTCATCAAATATAAAAGAATACATAAAGTTACATTGTGAAGTTATAACACTATATATGATGTCACAACTTACTGATTGTAGGTTCATCAAATATAAAAGAATACATAAAGTTACATTGTAGAGCTATAATACTATATATGATGTCACAACTTACTGGTTGTAGGTTCATCAAATATAAAAGAATACATAAAGTTACATTGTAGAGTTATAACACTATATATGATGTCACAACTTACTGGTTGTAGGTTCATCAAATATAAAAGAATACATATAGTTACATTGTAGAGTTATAACACTATATATGATGTCACAACTTACTGGTTGTAGGTTCATCAAATATAAAAGAATACATATAGTTACATTGTAGAGTTATAACACTATATATGATGTCACAACTTACTGGTTGTAGGTTCATCAAATATAAAAGAATACATATAGTTACATTGTAGAGTTATAACACTATATATGATGTCACAACTTACTGGTTGTAGGTTCATCAAATATAAAAGAATACATAAAGTTACATTGTAGAGTTATAACACTATATATGATGTCACAACTTACTGGTTGTAGGTTCATCAAATATAAAAGAATACATAAAGTTACATTGTAGAGTTATAACACTATATATGATGTCACAACTTACTGGTTGTAGGTTCATCAAATATAAAAGAATACATAATAAAGTTACATTGTAGAGTTAAAACACTATATATGATGTCACAACTTACTGGTTCTAGGTTCATCAAATATAAAAGAATACATAAAGTTACATTGTAGAGTTATAACACTATATATGATGTCACAACTTACTGGTTGTAGGTTCATCAAATATAAAAGAATACATATAGTTACATTGTAGAGTTCTAACACTATATATGATGTCACAACTTACTGGTTGTAGGTTCATCAAATATAAAAGAATACATAAAGTTACATTGTAGAGTTATAACACTATATATGATGTCACAACTTACTGGTTGTAGGTTCATCAAATATAAAAGAATACATAAAGTTACATTGTAGAGTTATAATACTATATATGATGTCACAACTTACTGGTTGTAGGTTCATCAAATATAAAAGAATACATAAAGTTACATTGTAGAGTTATAATACTATATATGATGTCACAACTTATTAGTTGTAGGTTCATCAAATATAAAAGAATACATAAAGTTACATTGTAGAGTTATAATACTATATATGATGTCACAACTTACTAGTTGTAGGTTCATCAAATATAAAAGAATACATAAAGTTACATTGTAGAGTTCTAATACTATATATGATGTCACACCTTACTGGTTCTAGGTTCATCAAATATAAAAGAATACATATAGTTACATTGTAGAGTTCTAACACTATATATGATGTCACAACTTACTGGTTGTAGGTTCATCAAATATAAAAGAATACATATAGTTACATTGTAGAGTTATAACACTATATATGATGTCACAACTTACTGGTTGTAGGTTCATCAAATATAAAAGAATACATAAAGTTACATTGTAGAGTTCTAACACTATATATGATGTCACAACTTACTGGTTGTAGGTTCATCAAATATAAAAAAATACATATAGTTACATTGTAGAGTTATAATACTATATATGATGTCACAACTTACTGGTTGTAGGTTCATCAAATTTGTTGAATGAAAGAATGTGGAGATCTTTCCCTTACTGTCAGTTTTCTGTTTATTGTCAGGTTATCAGTTTTGTGTTATTGTCAGGTTATTAGTTTTGTGTTATTGTCAGGTTATCAGTTTTGTGTTATTGTCAGGTTATCAGTTTTGTGTTATTGTCAGGTTATCAGTTTTGTGTTATTGTCAGGTTATCAGTTTTGTATTATTGTCAGGTTATCAGTTTTGTGTCATTGTCAGGTTATCAGTTTTGTGTTATTGTCAGGTTATCAGTTTTGTGTCATTGTCAGGTTATCAGTTTTGTATTATTGTCAGGTTATCAGTTTTGTGTTATTGTCAGGTTATCAGTTTTGTGTTATTGTCAGGTTATTAGTTTCATGTTTATAGCAAATCAGCTCAGTAACATCATTCAGATGTCTCTTAGCCTCTTTTTGCACTCTCAGATTAACATGGAAGTAGATGGCATGTACAGAAAACAAGGCAGCATTACTGGAAAGTTTGTTCGACTGTCCAGCAACATCATGTATGTAGCTGGCAGCCCTCATACTTCAAAATTACCAGGTTCAAAGGTTGGGACTAATTTCAAAGGATGCATGCGGAAGGTGGGTTGTTTATTAATTTTAACAATTTTGTTTGGAGTAGTTAGTATTTATTTGTACTTTGCCAGTGCTGATCCCAAGCCTTGATACAAAGGGTGAGTACATCATAGGACCAATAACCAGAATAATGAACTAGCCCAGGAACACCAAGACTTCATCTTGAAGACCTACGAGACAATCTATTTATCTATCTATTGACCTTTTAAGCCATGGACGACCCATAGGGCATAGACCCAAATACTCTTTCTCTTTTTTCAATTTTCTTTCTAGCAGTCTTAATCCTTGCAAAGATCTTGTATCAAATCTTGCCATTTGTCTCTGTTCTGTGCAAGTGTCTCGATCTCATTGAGGGAGTTGATTCCTGCTGCCTTTGTCTCTCTGATCAATGTTCTTCTCAGTGTGTCTCTGAGTCTGCCTCTTTTCCTTCTACCTGTTGTTTCCCACATGAGGGCTTCTTTGCTATTCAGTTATTATCTCTTCTCATTACATTTCCAACATATGTCCATCATCTATGAGATAATAGAGCTAGACAAATCTGGTGACAGTCTGATGAACCACAGTGCCTGCCGTTCAGCCTTCATTCAATCAGAACAAACATCCCCATTGAAACATGAAATAAATTACTCAAGGGGAAGTCAGGAAGAGACAACAAAGGATAGAAGGGATTTGAAAGCTCCTTCTGATGGCCAATGCTTCAAAGAAGAATAATGAAGGCAAGAACAAACTAGAACAGAATATTTATTATAATGTCTGTTAATAGAATATGGTTGGATACAATATTTATTATAGTATCTGTAATTAAATGTGGATATCTATCATATAATATTTGTTAATGAAAGATGATTGGCTGCAATATCAATTATAATGTCTGTTAATGAAAGATGATTGGCTGCAATATCAATTATAATGTCTGTTAATGAAAGATGATTGGCTGCAATATCAATTATAATGTCTGTTAATGAAAGATGATTGGCTGCAATATCAATTATAATGTCTGTTAATGAAAGATGATTGGCTGCAATATCAATTTTAATGTCTGTGAATGAAAGATGATTGGCTGCAATATCAATTATAATGTCTGTTAATGAAAGATGATTGGCTGCAATATCAATTATAATGTCTGTTAATGAAAGATGATTGGCTGCAATATCAATTATAATGCCTGTTAATGAAAGATGATTGGCTGCAATATCAATTATAATGTCTGTTAATGAAAGATGATTGGCTGCAATATCAATTATAATGTCTGTTATTTAAAGTTGATAGTTTGCAATATTTGTTATAGCTATTAATTGTAGCAAACATAATAAACATTCTAATCAATCAGCTTTTCTTGTTAAGTGTAGGCAATTCTATTATTTGTTATAATGCCTGTTATTAAAGGTGTGGACACATCATTGCATTTACACAATATCTTTTCTAATTTATATATATATATATATGTATAATAATGTATTTATATATTTTTTAAAATACTACAAACAAATTCTTTTCTGAAAAAAAATGTTTCTTAACTAGGTGAGGTACCAGGCAGATAGCATTAGACTAGATCTGACAGAGTTGGCACGAAATGAGCATGGATTACTAGACATTGTTGGCAATGTCATTTATGACAAATGTCAAGAACTGGTGGAGTCCCAGCCTGTGACATTTACAACATCAGAAGCATACCTCACTGTTCCTACATGGGAGAGAACTAGGTGAGAACATGACAGGGGATTTGGTTGCAGGTCTTTCTGCTTTCATTTTATTTGACACATGCTTATCCTGTCTATCTCATTATTGTATCTTGCTAGCAAACCTTCCATCAGCTGCTATTTTTAGCTTCAGAAAAATGTCAAGTTTTAAACTCTATTTCTTATTTGTTACTTTTGTTTTGCCTCTTTCCATTACAGCTCTTTGCAGTATATTTTTGGTTTTATATCACTGATGTATCATTTAACAAACTATCAATTAGTTTCTGATGGTTCATAGAGAAATTGTCAAGATTTACCATCTGGCCATTAAAAGATGCTTAGGTATAATAGACAAACAAACACACTCATGCATGCATACACACAATGATTAAATACAACTGATGCACATTAGAAATAATGATCTACAACATATAAATAAAATCATTGAATTCATAACATACACAAGAAACTACTATATACAACACTCAGACAAGCTACAACCTGAGAGATAAGATCAGAAATGGAGAACTGAGAAAGTGCTAGGCATAATTTCTTTAATAAACGTGAGATCACCAGATTCAAGTGCCAACCACGAAATAGATGGACTGATGGAATATTAGAAACACTAAGAAATATAACAGCAGCAGAAGCCAACAATAGAGCAAAATACCACAAACTATATCTCCTCTCTGCACAAAATACCAATGAAGAAGAAGATGTAGAAACAAGTCATAGCAGACATTTCCTTTCAACACTCCATCACATTGTCTATTTCATGACACTCAAGGAAAGTACTAAATGAATTCAACTTTTTATAATAATTGAATAAAACTTTGATGCACCAAACAGAAATACCAAACAAAACCACCAAAACAGAAATATCAAACAGAAATACCAAACAAAAACACCAAAACAGAAATATCAAACAGAAATACCAAACAAAAATACCAAACAGAAATATCAAACAGAAATACCAAACAAAAATACCAAACAAAAATATCAAACAGAAATACAAAATAAATTCATTTCATTAACATATTTGTTGGATTATCTGCAAGCTTGACAGACTGCAAATGCTGGTTTGTAAAGGCAAAATCTTCTCTTCATAATTATCAAGATAATGTGGATCTGTCTCCAACAAAGCTTGAGTGTTTCAACATTTATCATAATAAAGCAATCTTTGAAGTGAACATCTAGCTGTAAAAATATAATTGACTATATTTCAGACCTCATATTTATCTTTGTAATTTGATATCTAATAGACATGAAGTCACTTTTGTTTCATATACGTATATATGTATGTTTTGTTTAACTCATAAAATGTCAATTGCAGCATAAAAAAATTGTTGTGTTATAATTTCCTTTTATAGAATTGCTATTAAAAGCCAACCTTGAATTAGGACATATATGTAAAAAAAAGTAAAGGATCCCTTAACGTCTTACTAGTCGTATGGGGAATATGGTGCTCATCATCAGGTACCGGGCCTACTGGTGTAGGTGATCATGTCTCTCCACAACTTTCGATCTCGACAGTTATTTATCATTTCTGTTGTTGACCTTCTGCCAAGCCTTTCTCTTAAGCTGTCTGGTATTTTTTCTCTTTGCTTCCCTCTATCTCTTCGTCCCTCAATTTTCCCAGTTGTTACAATATATTCCAGTTGTTCTTTTCTCATTACATGACCAACGAATGATGATTGTTTCTTCCTAATATTGGAAATTAGCTCTCTTTTTGCTTTGACCTCTTTCAGAGCATTTTCATTTTTCTTCTTAGCTGTCCGCGGTATTCTCAACATTCTTCTGTAAAACCATATTTCTACAGACTCCAGTGATTTTCTATGGTGTTAGTGACCATATTTTTCTATGACCACGGCACATTTTTGGGTGATGTGGTTGGTATCACGCCAGGCCATAATGTGTTTGAACATTTGATCTCAAGTATAATGGTCCATACTATGCCATGTATTTATATTACGAAATTTAACTATCTGGGAACAATGTTAACCTCAAATGGTTGATGTACAGCAGAGGTGAGATGCAGAATGACTCAGGCAAAAGCAGCTTTCCTAAATATGAGAAAAATACTGTGGAATCCATTTTTGACAATTGAAACAAGAAAAAGAGTTCTTAAATGATTTATAGAGCCAGTCTTAAAAATGGATGTGAATCATGGACAATAGGAAAATAGACAAGAATATTCAATGGAGGCTGTAGAAATGTGTTTTTACAAAAGAATATTGAGAATACCATGAACAGCTAAGAAGAGTAATGAAGATGTTCTGAAAGAAGCTAGAGCAAAAAAGAGAGCTAATTTTCAATAGAAAGAAACAATCATCATTTTTAGGCCATGTAATAAGAAGAGAACAGCTGGAATATATTGTAACAAGTGGGAAAATTGAGGAATGAAGAGATAGAGGGAAGTAAACAGAAAAGATACCAGACAGTTAGCTTAAGAGATGGCTTGGCAGAAAGTCAACAACATAAATGATAACTGTAGAGATCGAAAGTTGGGGAGAGTCATGATCACCTACACCAGCAGGCATGGTACTTAATAATGATTTATACTAATAGTTGTGTATGCTGATCATGTATAGAAATCAAATATTGTAATTTGTTTGCAGATATTAAGAAGTTTGTGGCTAAAAGAGGTGTCTCTCTGTAGTGGGATTTTGTTTTTCATCTTTGACAGCACTAAAGGGTCTCTAGCCTTCCAGTTTAGAACTGTTGAACCTGGAGGGCTAATGATGTACAGCAATGGTGATAGGGACAGCAGGGACTTCTTTGCTCTTGAACTTTTAGATGCTCATTTATATCTTGTGCTGAACATGGGCTCTGGAGTTCAAAAGGTAAAAGATGTAACATTTGTGGTGTACTGAAAGCTATCATCATCGTGTGCACACTCTTCTTTATATGATGAAAGAGAGTTAGTACCTATGAGTTTGTCAGGGATGCCGTGATGTTAACGCAAACAACAATGACTGAATAATAGGTCACACACTCTATTAATGAAATCATCTAATGATGATTTAAATAATTGGTTTTGTTTGCTGTTACTTGTTTCTTTGTTATTATTTGTTTGTTATTTTTTGTCTGTTTGTTATTATTTGTTTGTTTGTTATTATTTGTTTGTTTGTTATTATTTGTCTGTTTGTTATTATTTGTTTGTTATTATTTGTCTGTTATTATTTGTCTATTTGTTATTATTTGTCTGTTTGTTATTATTTGTGTGTTTGTTATTATTTGTTTGTTATTATTTGTCTGTTTGTTATTATTTGTCTGTTTGTTATTATTTGTGTGTTTGTTATTATTTGTTTGTTATTATTTGTCTGTTTGTTATTATTTGTCTATTTGTTATTATTTGTCTGTTTGTTATTATTTGTCTGCTTGTTATTATTTGTTTGTCATTATTTGTCTGTTATTATTTGTCTGTTTGTTATTATTTGTCTGTTATTATTTGTCTATTTGTTATTATTTGTCTGTTTGTTATTATTTGTTTGTTATTATTTGTCTGTTTGTTATTATTTGTCTGTTTGTTATTATTTGTTTGTTATTATTTGTCTGTTTGTTATTATTTGTCTGTTTGTATACACCACCTTTATATCTCAAGAGAAGCCACAAGAGACTGACTTTTGCCTAAAAATCACTTTTTCCTATTTTTCACACCAGCAGTTATGTACTCAGGTGTCCCCGCCACACAGGCAGATATTCTCCAACTTTAGATGTACTCTCATTTTTTTTTTATCGCAGAGAGTTTTGACATTTTGATTAGATTTTTTTCCTATCAATTTTGCCCAGACAGTGACCAGTTTTGTCCTACTCTTTCCAGTTTCCAATTGCCAAGGATTCTTTAACGTGTGCTGAGGTCACACGGAAGCTCCTGTTTTTTTTTCCATTATCCAAGAGAGCTAGACATCAGATCTCACTACCTAGAGACCAGGGGAAGTCATGAAGAAACCATGGAATCGATTTTTTTTTGTAATTCCACTGCCTGTGGTTGGAATTGAAACTGGGACCTTCTTATCTAAAGGCTGACGTATTACCTTTTGACCACCGAGCACACCCCCCCCCTCCCCCTTTTCCCCTCAATATTGTTTTAAAAACTTGACTTCACTACACTCTGGGTGTCTCATAAATGCTTACTCTCTTCTTGAACAGCTTAAGAAGGTCTGTAGATGTAGTGTTCCCACTGTATGCACTTTCAATTCTAGCAGATGTTGACATCAATAAGTGCTATTTTACCCATTCTTATCTGCGAATTTTAGTTAAATTTTAGAAAAAAATTGTTTAGTGACAAACGACAATTCACAAACAGCAGAGATAGATAGACTCAAGATGCATTGAAGCTATCAAATCATCGGACAGTTATCACTACTATTTCGGCAAACTCACAGAAAGGGCCTGGAACAACACGAAACTAACACTGAAGACAAACTCTTAATACATCAAACTTGTGTGCTTAGCATGGATCTTAAACATGGACAACATACTCGAATCACGTAAAAAGACTAAATGCCTTTCATATGCGATGTCTCCGCAAAACAATGCACATCAAATGGCAGGACAAACTAACCAACTTAACTGTCCTGCACCGTGCTAAGACCCCAACAATCATGTCGATGCTCAGATGTCGAAAACTAAGATGGCTGGGGCATGTCCAGCGAACAGAAGAAAAACGCATCCCCAAGCATATACTATATATGGTGAACTAATTCACGGGAAAAGACAAAACGGCAGACCTAAACTACAATATAGAGATATATGTAAATCATCTTTGAAAGACTTCTCCATATGTGAAAATGACTGGGAACATATGGCAAGTAATCGCACATCATGGAGAGGATGTATAAGGAACGGTATAACATCATTTGAGACTGTGCTAAGGCAAACACTTAGAGGAGAAACGACTCATGAAAAAGGATGAAAAACTCTGCGGATCAGTGGGCCTGACTTGTTCATTCTGTGGGCGTGTTTGTTTGTCAAACATTGGTAAAATTAGCCACGAGAGAAGCTGTTCGACAAAAACAAAACCTCAAAAAAGATATACACAATAGCCTCCACTAGACCGTCTGACAAGACGAAAAGGGCCATACAATATCATCATTATTTTCCAACAAAGGAAATAACTCTAGAGGAAAAACGGGCACTATACAATACAATCTTCAACGTAGTGCTACCAATACCAGTCCTGGACCCTATATTGAGTTATTGAGTTATTTGCGGGTCATTATCATTGCACTCCAAACATGTCCATAGGTGCTCAGATCCCCTCCTCAGCAATTCCCTCAGTGTCCAGCGACTGACGACTCCAGTTCTATGTTGGTTGATAAGTCTTCTTACACGGCCACCAAGTTTCTCATTTCTGGCCGTGCCCATCTTAACTCCCATTTCCATCATCCGAAGAAGTGACGTTGATCTGTGTTTGTCGAAGTCCTGTGCTCTTCCAACATCTCGAAGTGCATTGATGATGTCCGCCCGATCCATTGGTTGCCCGTCCTCAACGACAGCGCAGCTAGCCAACCTGTCCGCTCTCTCATTTCCCCGTACTCCCGCATGTCCAGGGACATAGACAAAGGTGACCTTACGTATTTTTGATTTCTGCAACGACTCTACCCATTGCATGCGTACACAGCCCGCCTCCACTTTTTTTATCATGCTCATCGAATCATCGAAGCAAGTGCACGTGAGTCTGGACCATTCAAAGCATCGACCCTATATCTATCTATTGACCTTTTGAGCCGTAGCCGGCCCATAGGGCGTAGACCAAGATACACCTTCTCCAATATGATTTTTTTGTTCTAGCAGTTTTCTTTTAAAGATATTTTATCAAATCTCGCCATCTGTCTCTGTTCTGTTGCGAGCAGTTCTATCTCATTGAGGGAGCCGATTCCTGCTGCTCTTGCCTCTCTCATCAATGCGCTTCTCAGTGTTTCCCTGGGTCTTCCTCTTTTTCTTTTACCTGTTGTTTCTCAAATGAGGGCTTGCTTTGCTATTCGGTTATTATCTCTTCTCATCACATGTCCAACGTATGACCATTGTCTTTTCTTTATTACTGAAGATATTAGTGGTTGATTGTCGATTTCTCTAATTTTCTCGTTTGTTTTGAATTCGTTCCACGCTATACCAAGTATTTTCCTTAGACATTTATTTTCGAATGTGTTCAACTTTGTTTCTATATCTCTTGTTGTTTTCCAGCTTTCACACGCATACGTAATGGTTGATAGTACATTTGATTTGAATAGCCTAAGTTTTGTGTTTGTGCTGATGAGTTTTGATTTCCACAACTTTTCAAGGCTTCTGAAAGACATTGCTGCTTTCGCCATTCTGATTCTAATTTCTTTACTCGTATCCCCTTCTCGATCAATGTGACTTCCAAGATAGATAAAGTGATCGATCTCTTCTACTGGTTTGTTTTCCATGTATATTTTGTCACCTGTTGGAATTAAACTTTTCATGACTTTAGTCTTTTCATGATTGATCTCAAGCCCAATTTTGCTGGCTATTGATGATAGTTCATTTGTGTTTTCCTGCATCGTTTTTATCTGACTGCTGATGAGAACTATGTCATCAGCAAAGTCGAGGTCCTCCAAATGGTCTCCTTGTATCCATTCGATGCCTTTATTATCAGTGCAGCATTTCTTCATTATGAAGTCCATAACAATTCCAAATGGACCCTATATGCAAGAACAATAACAAAAATAACCTCTACTGAGATTGTATTGTGTCAGACAAATGACAGGAAACAGTGTGAGAGATAAGATCAGAAATGAAGAACTGAGAAAAAAGCTAGGAAAAGTCCCCGCCATAGAATATCCTTAGACCGGACATACGCTAATCTTACAGTCTGCTGCTGTTTGACGAGGATAATCCGACGACTCTGTTTTATATGTTAGGAATTGGAGTCAAAAACGATGTCCTAACAACATCAAGCGCTATACATTTTTTTAAAAAAATATGACGATCATCATTTTCAGGAGGATGTGAACTTCCGGTCAATATGGTGGATAGGCGACAGGAACAATTGAAGGCTATGTAAGAAAGTGTTCCTTGTTGCAGTTTCCTTATATTCCAAGTCCGGCTTGTTGCAGGAGCTACTGAGTTAGGTGCTCTGTGCACACCGTGAGCTGTGTGTTTCATCCGTTTTTTTTATCATGTTTCGATATTCCAATTGTTTACGATGAATGATGATATCGTATGGCAGGGAATAGTTGTCTGTGTTTACTTTCTGTGCAGTTTCGCCTTATGTCTTTTGGCTATGATGGGGACTACAGCTTCCTTTCTTTGTTTGGGAGATGAGATAGTAATTCGGATGATTCCACTGGCACGGGCGGTTGAGCAATTATAGATTTTAATTCGTTTGCAGTGATACCGGGGCTTTCCATAACCAAAGAACCAATATATAAAGAAACAACACATAAAATGGTTTGACCACGTGACAAGGCAGAGTAATCAAAACACAACACAACGAGCCCTCAATAAACGTTGCGAGAAAACCAGACCCAAAGGTCGACGACGAAAAAGATGGTTCGATGAAATATTAGAAGCACTAGGAAATATAAAAGCAGCAGAGGTGAAAAGAAGAGCAAAATACCACAAATTATATCTCCCCTCGACGCTGAAACGCAAATGAGGAAGGAAAAGAAGAAAATCTGCCGATGTGTTAATGCATGAAGGCTGTGGCATACAATAATACATAATTAATAACAGAGAAAGATGACGATATACCGTGTTAGGGAACAGTCAAATAACGGCAGTGTTTCCCCATTTCTTGTCCCTCGATCCCATGATGTAGTAATACAATCTGTGCCTCCCCATTTCTTGTCCCTCGATCCCATGATGTAGTAATACAATCTGTGCCTCCCCATTTCTTGTCCCTCGATCCCATGATGTAGTAATACAATCTGTGCCTCCCCATTTCTTGTCCCTCGATCCCATGATGTAGTAATACAATATGTGCCTCCCCATTTCTTGTCCCTCGATCCCATGATGTAGTAATACAATCTGTGCCTCCCCATTTCTTGTCCCTCGATCCCATGATGTAGTAATACAATCTGTGCCTCCCCATTTCTTGTCCCTCGATCCCATGATGTAGTAATACAATCTGTGCCTCCCCATTTCTTGTCCCTCGATCCCATGATGTAGTAATACAATCTGTGCCTCCCCATTTCTTGTCCCTCGATCCCATGATGTAGTAATACAATCTGTGCCTCCCCATTTCTTGTCCCTCGATCCCATGATGTAGTAATACAATCTGTGCCTCCCCATTTCTTGTCCCTCGATCCCATGATGTAGTAATACAATCTGTGCCTCCCCATTTCTTGTCCCTCGATCCCATGATGTAGTAATACAATCTGTGCCTCCCCATTTCTTGTCCCTCGATCCCATGATGTAGTAATACAATCTGTGCCTCCCCATTTCTTGTCCCTCGATCCCATGATGTAGTAATACAATCTGTGCCTCCCCATTTCTTGTCCCTCGATCCATGATGTAGTAATACAATCTGTGCCTCCCCATTTCTTGTCCCTCGATCCCATGATGTAGTAATACAATCTGTGCCTCCCCATTTCTTGTCCCTCGATCCCATGATGTAGTAATACAATCTGTGCCTCCCCATTTCTTGTCCCTCGATCCCATGATGTAGTAATACAATCTGTGCCTCTCCGTTTCTTGTCCCTCGATCCACATCTCCCTAACTTATTCATCCATGATGTAGTAATACAATCTGTGCCTCCCCATTTCTTGTCCCTCGATCCACATCTCCCTAACTTATTCATCCATGATGTAGTAATACAATCTGTGCCTCCCCATTTCTTGTCCCTCGATCCACATCTCCCTAACTTATTCATCCATGATGTAGTAATACAATCTGTGCCTCCCCATTTCTTGTCCCTCGATCCCATGATGTAGTAACACAATCTGTGCCTCCCATTTCTTGTCCCTCGATCCCATGATGTAGTAATACAATCTGTGCCTCCCCATTTCTTGTCCCTCGATCCCATGATGTAGTAATACAATCTGTGCCTCCCCATTTCTTGTCCCTCGATCCCATGGTGTAGTAATACAATCTGTGCCTCCCCATTTCTTGTCCCTCGATCCCATGATGTAGTAATACAATCTGTGCCTCCCCATTTCTTGTCCCTCGATCCCATGATGTAGTAATACAATCTGTGCCTCTCCGTTTCTTGTCCCTCGATCCACATCTCCCTAACTTATTCATCCATGATGTAGTAATACAATCTGTGCCTCCCCATTTCTTGTCCCTCGATCCACATCTCCCTAACTTATTCATCCATGATGTAGTAATACAATCTGTGCCTCCCCATTTCTTGTCCCTCGATCCACATCTCCCTAACTTATTCATCCATGATGTAGTAATACAATCTGTGCCTCCCCATTTCTTGTCCCTCGATCCCATGATGTAGTAATACAATCTGTGCCTCCCCATTTCTTGTCCCTCGATCCCATGATGTAGTAATACAATCTGTGCCTCCCCATTTCTTGTCCCTCGATCCCATGATGTAGTAATACAATCTGTGCCTCCCCATTTCTTGTCCCTCGATCCCATGATGTAGTAATACAATCTGTGCCTCCCCATTTCTTGTCCCTCGATCCATGATGTAGTAATACAATCTGTGCCTCCCCATTTCTTGTCCCTCGATCCCATGGTGTAGTAATACAATCTGTGCCTCCCCATTTCTTGTCCCTCGATCCCATGATGTAGTAATACAATCTGTGCCTCCCCATTTCTTGTCCCTCGATCCCATGATGTAGTAATACAATCTGTGCCTCCCCATTTCTTGTCCTCGATCCATGATGTAGTAATACAATCTGTGCCTCTCCGTTTCTTGTCCCTCGATCCACATCTCCCTAACTTATTCATCCATGATGTAGTAATACAATCTGTGCCTCCCCATTTCTTGTCGCTCGATCCACATCTCCCTAACTTATTCATCCATGATGTAGTAATACAATCTGTGCCTCTCCGTTTCTTGTCCCTCGATCCACACATCCCTAACTTATTCATCCATGATGTAGTAATACAATCTGTGCCTCCCCATTTCTTGTCCCTCGATCCACATCTCCCTAACTTATTCATCCATGATGTAGTAATACAATCTGTGCCTCTCCGTTTCTTGTCCCTCGATCCACATCTCCCTAACTTATTCATCCATGATGTAGTAATACAATCTGTGCCTCTCCGTTTCTTGTCCCTCGATCCACATCTCCCTAACTTATTCATCCATGATGTAGTAATACAATCTGTGCCTCTCCGTTTCTTGTCCCTCGATCCACACCTCCCTAACTTATTCATCCATGATGTAGTAATACAATCTGTGCCTCTCCATTTCTTGTCCCTCGATCCACATCTCCCTAACTTATTCATCCATGATGTAGTAATACAATCTGTGCCTCTCCGTTTCTTGTCCCTCGATCCACATCTCCCTAACTTATTCATCCATGATGTAGTAATACAATCTGTGCCTCTCCGTTTCTTGTCCCTCGATCCACACATCCCTAACTTATTCATCCATGATGTAGTAATACAATCTGTGCCTCTCCGTTTCTTGTCCCTCGATCCACATCTCCCTAACTTATTCATCCATGATGTAGTAATACAATCTGTGCCTCTCCGTTTCTTGTCCCTCGATCCACATCTCCCTAACTTATTCATCCATGATGTAGTAATACAATCTGTGCCTCCCCATTTCTTGTCCCTCGATCCACATCTCCCTAACTTATTCATCCATGATGTAGTAATACAATCTGTGCCTCTCCGTTTGTTGTCGCTGTCCTCAGTCTCTGAAGAAGGCCACATGTAGGCCGAAACGTCAGTATTTTGTTGTGTTCCTTATTTGTGAAGCTGTTACCACACCTTATAGGAGTGTACGTTACAGCCCACTACTGACTCGTAAATACTGTGCTAGTTCACATAAACACTACAATGCAGTCACATTATTTTTTTTTCAAGAATTGTAATTTAAATGTGTTCTTTTTTTTAAAATGTCTGCAACAAAACTATTTCATCCAGTTTGTATTGCTATATGTCTTTCTATAAAAATGTCACAAAAAAATGTCAAAAGATAGGATCACCTATGACATGGCATTTGATTAGAAGAAAGTTTTTTTTCTTTATTCATCATCATCATCAAGTATCATGCCTGATGGCGTTGGTGATCATGCCTCTTCACAACTTTTGATCTTGACAGTATTTATCATTTCTGTTGTTGAACTTCTGCCAAGCCATTCTCTTAAGCTGTCTGGTATCCTTTCTCTTTGTTTTTCTCTCTCTCTCTCTCTCTCTCTCTCTCTCTCTCTCTCTCTCTCTCTCTCTCTCTCTCTCTCTTTCTCTCTCTCTCTCTCTCTTTCTTTGTTCCTCTACTTTCCCAGTTGTCACAATATATTCTGTTACCTTCTCATTACATGGCCTAAAAATGATGATTGTTTCTTCCTAATATTGAAAATTAGCTCTCTTTTTGCTTTAGCTTTTTTCAAAACGTTTTCATTACTCTCCTTAGCTGTCCATGGTATTCTCAACATTCTTCTGTAAAACTACATTTCTACAGATTTCATTCATTTTCTTGTCTAATTTCCTGTTGTCCATGATCCACATCCATATGTTAAGACTAGCTCTACATAACATTTAAGAACTATTTTTCTTGTTTCTATTGTCAAAAGTGAATTGCATAGTATCTTCCTTATTTTTTGGAAAGCTGCTTTTGCCTGAGCCATTCTGAATCTCACCTATTTTGTACATCTTCCGTCTGAGGTTAACATTCTTCTTCTTCTACCTTTCAGCTCCCAGTGGAGCATAGGTCTTCAACAAACACTTTCTAAGTCGTTCTGTTTTTTGCCATTCTTTTAAGATCATTCCATGTCTTCCCCATCATCTTCATCTGTTTCTATCTGTCTTCTCCAAGAATACCTTGGTCTTTCTCTTTGTCTTTTCCCCTGGGGATTCCAAAAAAGGGCCTGTTGTATAATACTCTCAGTTGGCTTCCGCAGTGTGTGTCCTATTCAGCGCCAGCGCCTTCGCTGTATCTTTTTATCCACTGGTGTTTGACTGGTACATTTCCATAATTCTATGTTAGTGATTTTGTCCTGCCATTTCCATCCTTTTATTCTGTGTAAGCATCCATTAATGAAAGTCTGTATCTTCGTGGTTGTCAATTTTGTTGTTCTCCATGTTTCACAGCCATATAATAGGACGGATTTAACATTTGAGTTGAAAATGTTTATTTTTGTATTTAACCTAATTTTTTGGATTTCTATATGTTTCCCAGTGCAATGAAAGCTCCTCTTGCTTTTGATATCTTTATTTTGGTATCATTTTCTGTGTTAACATTGCTCCCAGATATTTAAATTCATTTACCTGTTTTAATATTGTTCCACTTGTCTTTATTGTGCATTGCGGTCGTGTCTTTTTTGTTGTTGTTACCATTACTTCTGTCCTTTTGCTATTAAGGCTGAGGTTTTTATTTTTGTTTTCCTTCTCTATAATGTCTAACATTTCTTTAACACGTTCACTCTTATTTGTTTTATAGCAGAAAATACAAATACATAATTTTGCTAGAAGATGCAGAAAATATTTGTTGGCCTCCAAAACCTCTACTTTGTTTTGCTTCAATATAAAATCCATGTAATAGCGCCTATATCAAATCTTATAAAAATTTCATTCAATTTAGAAAATATTTCTGCTATAATTGTCCATCATGTAAAATAGGTCTATACATAAATAGTAGATCATCTTAGCAAGATGTTAAACTATAAGCAAAATAAAATCTGAAGGCTCAAACTCAGACCGCAAACCCGCATAGAGGAAAGATCAAAATTGCTCTTAGTTGATTGTGTGCAGGCTCTCTCTTTATTAGGCTCAGTCTTGCAGGAAAATCTGGTGTTAAAATCGATATGCCAAATTTGGTCACATTCTTTATTAGATGTAGAAAAGATTTTTTTTTTCATTATCTATTTTTTTTTATTTAATGTTCCTAGTATTTTTAACTTAGTCTTATACACGTTTATGCACCAACAGCAGACAGTCTAGAGGAAACAATTAATACATTTTACGACGAGCTAAATAAAGCACTTCGTAAATTCAAACCACATGAAAACATGGTTATACAGAGATTTTAACGCAAAAGTAGGAGAGGAAAGAGATGAGGAAGTAGATGGTCATTATGGCTTAGGCGAGAGGAATGAAAGAGGTGAGAAACTTATTGAATGGGCAAGAACACACAACATGATGATAGGAAACACCTGGTTTAAGCAACATCCAAGACGTCTGTGGACATGGAAAAGCCCAGGAGACAACGCACGTAATCAAATTGATTACATAATGATAAGCAATAGATTTAGAAACAGTCTGGTGTGTGCAAAAACTAGATCAGGGGCAGATTGCAATAGTGATCATGTACCAGGTGTGGGAAAGCTGGTTAGAGTAAAATTAAAAGCAACAAAACGAGCCTCAGTTAACATCAAGTTAAATTTAGATTTACTAAAATCAGACAAGAAATTGAAAGACAAATCTAAAATCACAATTCAGAACCGGTACAATACAATAGAGAAGATACAAAGCATTGATGAACAGTGGCAAATGCTACAAGAATCAATGCAACAAACATCAAAAGACAGTTCATACCACCAGTGAGAACAAATTCAAGTAAGAAATGAACGACAGATGAAATTGTGCAGCTAATGGATACATCATCATCATCATCGAGTGCCTTCTCCGCAACGAAGGTTGGCTACCATGGATCGTCATTCTACTCTGTTTCTTGCTTTGATGGTGCAGACTGTCATAGATTGACTTGTCCATCTTTTGATGTTACTCGTCCATGTTAGTCTTGGTCTGCCTCTGCCTCTTTTACCTTGTATTTTCCCTTCCAATATTACTTTTAGTAGGCTGTTATGTCTTTTAACATGCCCCAAAAATTTCATTTGTCTTGTCTTAATTGTATTTAGTAGTTCTATTTTTATTTTCAGTTGTTTTAAAACTTCATCGTTTGTTATCTTTTCTTTCCATCCAATTCTACCTATTCTTCTATAAATCCACATTTCAAATGCTTCAATTTTCTGTTCTGTTTTCTTGTCTAATGTCCATGTTTCTGCACTATACAGGAATATTGAGAAGATGTAACATTTTGCCATTCTTAGTTTCAGCCCTGCTGATACTTGTTTTGATGTTAGTATATTTTTCATGGCATTAAAATTACTTTTTGCCATACCTATTATTTTGTTTATTTAAATTTTGCATTTCCCATCATTGGTTATAGTATTGCCCAAGTAGTTGTAGCTCTGGACTGTCTCCAGATGTATTTCCTCAACTGTGATATTTAATTGTAGATCTTGAGAATTTTCTTTGTTTATGATCATAGTTTTAGTCTTTTTGATATTCATATCTAATCCACATTTTTTGCTTGTTATGTTTATCACATTAATCAATTATTATAGGTCTTTAGGATTTTCTGCTAGTAGAACAGTATCATCAGCATATCTTAGGTTATTGCTTATCTTTCCATTAATGTTTAGGCCTGGCATCTCTGAGATGTTTTTAAAGATTTGCTCAGTGTATAGATTGAACAAGCTTGGTACGCCAGCAGGCCCGGTAATTGTGATGAGTATTTTGAAAATAATCTACAATTGGCTAAATGTGCCAGTGTCTGGAGAAAATTTGTGAATTTTTTAATACTTTCTTTTTTGATCATCAGACTGTTTTATTTTCTATTATCCCATTGGCAACACGATTTCAGCTGTTGTTTACAAGCATCTTCAAATTTTGTAGAAAACACAAGACTATGGATAATCTACCACGTCTAATGATATCTTATTTCACTATCTTATTTCACTTTCCCACTTTCTTATTCACCTCAAATTGAACTAATTGACTGTTGTGGCAGATCAACATGAAAGCACTACAGGAACACCAAGCAATTCTCAATTTCCTTTCACAAATAACGAAGAGTGAGCATAATAACGACACCTGTGGTGCACTGGCTGTGCTAACACATCGAACTTGCTCTTACTTGTTGGTTTACTTTTCCATGTTCAGTTTTCAATGACTGTAGCCTGAGGCTGACAGACTCATCAACTGTCATGTTCTCTTTAACATGAAGTCAAAGCAACTCCATATTCCCTGTTCATGATTTCCCGCACCTACTGATACCTCTGAGGTCATCACATCTATTCACTCAATGTCACACACTGACCAGGACAATCGATCCACGCCAATTTCTGAGGTTTCCATGCCTCAATCTATGGCCACGACCGTCTTCGTCCATCTTTTTTTTTTTATAGATCTGTGCTGTGTTTTCTAGATTGAATTCATTTGTTTAATTTGTATAGTTTGTTTGTTAATGAAAGCTTTTGCCAAAACATCGTGGTTTGTATTGTCTTTCTATTAATATAGCTGCTTCATACCATTTTATCTCTATTTTACATGCTCTTTGCAGCTCTTCTTATGGCCCAGCATTGTATTTAATATTTGATATCTGTGCTTATCGCCATCCAGACTACAAATATCGGACACTATTACAGTCCTGCTTGAGTGTCAGATATTTGTTTGAAAGCTTGAGTGTCTGCTTTATAGATACAATGTGCAAAAAAAAATGTGTAATTTCCTAGTTTAGAGACATAAATTAAAGTGGCCTCCCCTTAGCATCACAACACACTACTGTGGTTCTCAAATACTACAAAATATCTCAATGTTCATCATTAATGCAATTTATTTTATTTTCGGCTTAAGGTCAAGAAACATATGACTATCCTCGTATTATTTCTCTTTTCTCTACAATTAGGGGTCTTCTAATGACAGATTAGAGAACCACCGAATAAGTCACTCAAGTAGATGTTACTCTTCATAATTGAAATAATTTATGTTCCTAAACTAGGACTTTACCAACAATTATGTAACTCTTATATGTTATTTTATGAATCACAGATACAGGCTAGCAAAGTGCCAGTCACAGATGGTAATCCCCATGATGTTTACTTTGAGTTCTCTGAGCACAAGGGGTACATATCAATTGATGGCCAGAAGGAGCAGTTTTCTTCAGCATCAATATCAGACAGGTTTGATCTCCAGGGACAGTTATATGTTGGAGGTCTAGGCCCAGAGATTAATGTTACAAGTTTGCCAAGAGAGTTATGGGCAGCAATGTTTGGCTTGTCTTATGTGGGTTGTCTTCAAGATTTGGTGCTCAATGGAAATCAAGTGGATTTAATGGCTGCAGCAAATTTGCAGAAAAAGACTGATGTGGCTGGATACTGCAAAAAGGTGGGATTGTGTTTGATTATTGATATGTTTGTGATGATAATGAAATAGTTAGATAAAGTAAGACCACTATCATAACTGACCAAGATCCACCTATCTTACTTGTATCATCTCATCCAATATGCCTTAGTAAAAAAGATAAAGTAAAGTACCCCCGTCACGTCAAGTGGCGGCGTATAGGGTATATGGTGTTAGTGACCATACATTTTACAGACCTTCGGCACATGATTTTTTGGAATAATGTGGTCGGTATTACGCCCCTGCCGCTTTACTTTCCCAGAAAAAAACCGGTACCCATTTAAGGCTGGGTGAACCCGGAAGCCGTCGGTTGGGATCGAACCCTATCCTTGTCCTTGTAGTCCAGTTCACTAACCACTGAGCTATCGCGGCTCCCCATATTCCTTACTTGATTTTAACTATCTTTTGAGGAAGTGACAAGTTTATCGATGTCATTGAAAGCAAATACGGATGTACACGAATATTTATCAAATAGAAGTAGGTCACGTGGTTCATGTATTTTATAGTAAACAATAATTTCAACCAATCAAACATAGACCAGAGAACATGAACTCAAGGGAGAGAAACCTTTATATATATATATATATATATATATATATATAGAGAGAGAGAGAGATAATTTCAAACGAAAACACTAGGAAACATAGCAGCAGAAGAAGAATGCAATAGGAGGCAATATGATCATCAATGTTCTAGCCATCTAGCTATGGAACTATGATGGGAGTCTCCCAAAATTTGTTCAAATATTTTTTTTTGCTTTTAGTTCATCATCATCATTGTGTGTCGTCTCCACACTGAACGTTCACTACCATAACAATTTTTTAAAAAAATTAATTAATAAATAACAAATAAAAGAGAGAGAGAAAAAAGTGGCATGGTAACAGCTTTACGTAGGTGAGAAACAAAACAAAAATCGAACGACGTTTCGACCAAGTAGACCTTCAGCTGGAACAATAAACAACAACGATGAAGTAGATTCACTACCATGGAGAGCCATTCCTTTCTGTCTCTTGCTTTGATAGTGCAGATTGTTATAGGCTGACATGTCCATCTTTTGATGTTACTCATCCATGCCTATAGTTAATATTTTATTATTAACAGAATGCTTATTATATGACGTATAGTGCTTTTATATATAATGTATGCTGATATTTATATAACCTAAGGTATGCTGATATCTATATAACGTAAGGCATGCTGATGATACAGTCTTAATCTGGGAAGGCGAGGAATGTCGCTTCGCATCTGAGTTTCGATGCTTGAGGCGACACTATACAGAAATATCCGAACATTTCTGGATAGGCGGCCGAGCACATATGGGTATATACTCGCGTGCTAAGACGCCGGTTCATGTCTCGTACTTTACCTTTATCTTGCGCTTAATCGCTAACAGTGAAAATGAGTTACAAGAAATGTTGGACATTATAGTGAAAGAAAGCAAAAATAAAGGACTCAGTCTTAATAGCAAAACGACAGAAGTAATGGTAACAACAAAGAAAAAGACATCACCTCAGTGCAAAATAAAGACAAGTGGAACAATATTAAAACAGGTAAATGAATTTAAATATTTGGGAACTTTGTTAACCTCAGACGGAAGATGTACAAAAGAGGTGAGGTGCAGAATGGCTCAGGCAAAATCAGCTTTCCAAAAAATGAGGATGATACTATGCAATCCATTTTTGACAATAGAAACAAGAAAAAGAGTTCTTAAATGTTATGTAGAGCCAGTCTTAACATATGGATGTGAATCATGGACAATAGGACAACAAACAAGAAAATCAATGGAGTTTGTAGAAATGTGATTTTACAGAAGATTGTTGAGAATACCATGGACAGCTAAGAAGAGTAATGAAAATGTTCTAAAAGAGGTAAAAGCAAAACGAGAGCTAATTTCCAATATTAGGAAGAGACAATCATCATTGTTTTGCCATGTAATGAGATGGGAACAACTGGAAAATTGAGGGACGAAGAGATAGAGAGAAGCAATGATAAAAAATTATTCAGACAGTTTAAGAGAATGGCTTGGCAGAAGGTTAACAACAGAAATGATAAATAACTGTCAAGATCGAAAATTGTGGGGAGGCATGATCTACGCCAGCAAGCCCGGTACTTGATGATGATGATGATGATGATGATGATGATGATGATGATGATGATGATGATGATGATGATAGTGTTTTTTTACTGAGATAAGCAATACAATCTGTGTTTTTGTTTTTATTATCTCTCAGACTGAACGACAGTGCCTGAGTCTGCCCTGCAACCATCAAGGAAAGTGTATTGAGGGATGGAACAGGTTCACTTGTGACTGTCGGGCTACAGGTTTTGTTGGCTCTGTGTGTCAGACAGGTCAGTTGACATTGTTGGTTGTGTGTGTCAGACAGGTCAGTTGACATTGTTGGTTGTGTGAGTGTGTCAGACAGGTCAGTTGACATTGTTGGTTGTGTGTGTGTGTGTCAGACAGGTCAGTTGACATTGTTGGTTGTGTGAGTGTGTCAGACAGGTCAGTTGACATTGTTGGTTGTGTGAGTGTGACAGACAGGTCAGTTGACATTGTTGGTTGTGTGTGTGTGTGAAACAGGTTAGTTGACATTGTTGGTTGTGTGTGTGTGTGTGAAACAGGTCAGTTGACATTGTTGGTTGTGTGTGTGTGTGAAACAGGTTAGTTGACATTGTTGGTTGTGTGAGTGTGTCAAACAGGTCAGTTGACATTGTTGGTTGTGTGTGTGTGTGAAACAGGTCAGTTGACATTGTTGGTTGTGTGTGTGTGTCAGACAGGTCAGTTGACATTGTTGGTTGTGTGTGTGTGTCAAACAGGTTAGTTGACATTGTTGGTTGTGTGAGTGTGTCAGACAGGTCAGTTGACATTGTTGGTTGTGTGTGTGTGTGAAACAGGTCAGTTGACATTGTTGGTTGTGTGTGTGTTTCAGACAGGTCAGTTGACATTGTTGGTTGTGTGTGTGTGTGTCAGACAGGTCAGTTGACATTGTTGGTTGTGTGTGTGTCAGACAGGTCAGTTGACATTGTTGGTTGTGTGTGTGTTTCAGACAGGTCAGTTGACATTGTTGGTTGTGTGTGTGTGTCAGACAGGTCAGTTGACATTGTTGGTTGTGTGTGTGTGTCAGACAGGTCAGTTGACATTGTTGGTTGTGTGTGAGTGTCAGACAGGTCAGTGGACATTGTTGGTTGTGTGAGAGTGTCAGACAGGTCAGTTGACATTGTTGGTTGTGTGTGAGTGTCAGACAGGTCAGTTGACATTGTTGGTTGTGTGTGTATGTCAAACAGGTTAGTTGACATTGTTAGTTGTGTGTGTGTGTGTGAAACAGGTAAGTTGACATTGTTGGTTGTGTGTGTGTGTCAAACAGGTCAGTTGACATTGTTGGTTGTGTGAGTGTGTCAGACAGGTCAGTTGACATTGTTGGTTGTGTGTGTGTGTGAAACAGGTCAGTTGACATTGTTGGTTGTGTGTGTGTGTGTGTGTCAGACAGGTCAGTTGACATTGTTGGTTGTGTGTGTGTGTGTCAGACAGGTCAGTTGACATTGTTGGTTGTGTGTGTGTCAGACAGGTCAGTTGACATTGTTGGTTGTGTGTGTGTTTCAGACAGGTCAGTTGACATTGTTGGTTGTGTGTGTGTCAGACAGGTCAGTTGACATTGTTGGTTGTGTGTGTGTGTGTCAGACAGGTCAGTTGACATTGTTGGTTGTGTGAGAGTGTCAAACAGGTCAGTTGACATTGTTGGTTGTGTGTGTGTGTCAAACAGGTCAGTTGACATTGTTGGTTGTGTGTGTGTCAGACAGGCCAGTTGACATTGTTGGTTGTGTGTGAGTGTCAGACAGGTCAGTTGACATTATTGGTTGTGTGTGTCATACAGGTCAGTTGACATTGTTGGTTGTGTGTGTGTGAAACAGGTCAGTTGACATTGTTGGTTGTGTGTGTGTGTGAAACAGGTCAGTTGACATTGTTGGTTGTGTGTGAGTGTGAAGCAGGTCAATTGACATTGTTAGTTGTGTGTGAGTGTCAAACAGGTCAGTTGACATTGTTAGTTGTGTGTGAGTGTCAAACAGGTCAGTTAACATAGTCGGTTCTGTGTGTCAGACAGGTCAGTTGACATTGTTGGTTGTTTGTGTGTGTCAGACAGGTCAGTTGACATTGTTGGTTGTTTGTGTGTATGTCAGACAGGTCTTAACTTTATCTTCATTTTTTAGATGAAGCACACAAATTAGTAGGTGGTATAGAACAATTTAGCCATGATAGCTCAGTGGTTAGTGAACTGGATTAAAAAGGACAAGAGGTCGGGTCCGATCGTGATCAACGGCTTCCGGGTTCATCCAGCCTTAAATGGTTACCTGATTTTTTTTCTGTAAAAGTAGAGCGGCACGGGCGTAATATTGACCACATTACCCCAAAAATCATGTGCCGGAGATCTATAAAAAATTATGGTCACTAACAACATATTCCCTATACGCCACTTGGCGTGACGGGGCTCTTTACTTTACTTATAGAAGAATTTGCTGTGCACTACAGTAACAACCTACAAGCACAACGAAACATGGCGTGACAATTGTTGCAGTATTGTCAAAAATAACATCTAACAACAGGCGTTCAATGAAGATAGTCACGTTACAAGCACAATCTTTAGAAACAGTTTAAATATCTAGGATCCAACATCAACCAGGGTGGGCTCAAGGTACTGACAACTCGGACAGTCGCACAGGGCGCACCATGTGTTTGGGGGGGGGGGGGCATCAAGGATCTTCCGAAATGTGTAGTTCTTTTTTTTTCCCTTGTGAAGATTGATATAATTGTATCAAAAAAGGGCGCCGAAGTTATTAATTTGACCAGGGTGCCAGCAACAACGGGGGCGTCACTGACATCAACAGGGATTTTATCAGTAATTGATCAACACATTTGACAACTGCAATAACGTTTGTAAGTTCATTCAATTAATTAATTCAAATCATTGAACCCAAAATACAAGAGCACACCACTGATGTTGTCCATACCCTTCATCATCATCAAGTACCAAGCCTGCTGGCGTAGGTGATCATGTCTCTCCATAGGTTTCGATCATGACAGTATTTATTATTTCTGTTGTTGACCTTCTACCAAGCCATTCTCCTAAGTCGTCTGGTATCTTTTTCTCTTTGCTTCCCTCTATCTCTTCGTCCCTCAATTTCCCCAGTTGTTACTGTATATTCCAGTTGTTCTCTTCTCATTACATGGCCAAAAAATGATGATTGTTTCTTACTAATATTGGAAATTAGCTCTCTTTTTGCTTTGGCCTCTTTCAGAACGTTTTCATTACTCTTCTTAGCTGTCCTTGGTATACTCAACATTCTTCTGTAAAACCACATTTCTACAGCTTCCAGTGATTTTCTTGTTTGTTGTCTTATTTTCCATGATTCACATCCATATGTTAAAACTGGTTCTGCATAACCAGTCTCGATAACCGCATATGCTTATAAAATAAAGCACGGATCATAAACGCAGAAATAAAATAGAAAATACCAGCCATGCCAATTGTGTTTATCATAAGATTCTATAGGAAACATAAGGATACAGAACAAGAGAAAGACCTAGAGATACACTGAAAAATACACCTATAAGAGAAGCAAAGTTGGTAGACATGTACTTATTGGATAATGAACATCTCACATGAATAGAGATGGGTGGCAAAAACATGACAAGCCCCATGCGACATCTAGCGGCGGTGGAAGAGTCAAAATCAAGATAAGATCATTGGGATTTGATAGAGAGGACACGTCACAAATGAGAGTTTGTAAAATTATTACCCCCATAAAAAAACAACTCACAAATAAATTCAAAGTATCCCAAATCCACCAATCAGGAGCTGTGACAGTCTACACGTGACGAGCTCTTGAGTCACCTTTACCGTCTAGGAATAACCCAGGGAACAGGCAAATAATTGCAATGCTGCGGTAAAGCTGGTAGCAAGGAGCCAGTAGTGGGGAGTGTTAAACACTCTAAGGTATAATGATAGCTTTACAAGGAAGGAACACAACACAATACTGACGTTTCGACATGTGGCCTTCTTCAGAGTACCAGGACAACGACAACAAACGGTGAAGCACAATTATCTATAACTACATGTTAGATGATCAGATGAATGGAGAAGTGGCCAGAAAAGAAGAAAGTAGGTGTTAAAAATAAAAAAGGAAGCTACATGAGGGGAGGTAGGATGCGTGTTAAGATGTATAAAATAGAAAGAATAGGAGAATATATATATATAATTATTTCACTTAGCTCAAATAACTTGTCTGTCCGCCGTGTACGAAACGAATGTATGTATGTGAAAGCATCACATGGCGGAAGAAAGCGATACAGGAATCGTGGGTAAACAATTAAGAGTGGGGGGGGGGGGGTATTATTGGGGGGAGAAGAAATGCCGGGTAAGCCCGAGCAGTGTCAAAACACCGATCGAAATAAATAGAAACCAAAACAATAGCTCAGCTAAGGCATGACAAAGAGCGGAAGAAGGAGAAGATAATAGGTCTCATAAAACTACTGGAGCCTAACGGGGGAAGAGGGGGGGGTGTGTTTAAATACAAACAGAGGAATCGGAGATGATAGAGAGGTAGGGAGAAGGAGGGAATAATAACCAGAGGAAGAGAAATAGGAAGGAAGGGAAAGAATGATGAATGTCACTGCTGAAGACGGACCTAGGTTCCGGAACACCTTCTCCATTCGTACAACTATACTGAACGTCAACCTGGCCCACAATGACATCCACGCGCAGTAAAAAAAACTGTGGGCGCAAAATGAAGTCCTGGAGAGGGCTATGAAATGATTCGTCCTGATGAACACAGGAAATACAGCCCAGACATAAGATTCTCGAATTCGGGTGGGGGAGGGGGAGAGAAAAAGAGAGAAGGGGGAAGAAGCTGACATTAAGTGTTTTGTTTCTACATTAGTACAGAATAAGACATTTGACTTAAATGGATATGTCACATTATCTTTATAGTTAAAACAGTCTTAATGTAATAACAGGATGGATATATTGACAAAGAAGAAAATAAATTGAAAGAATTAAAATACTGGACATTGAACAAACCCCGAAATAAGCTCACAAATTGGAAGATGGAGAAAGAATGTGTTAAAACCCATGAAAACTTTCTATGGAACTAAGAAGTCAATTTATTTATGACGTAAGGTGGATATTATTATAATTCCTAAATTATTCTGTAACCAGGCTTGAGGTCCTACATTAACCAGCACCGAATAATGTCTATAATTACAGCCATCTTTCAATATTCAGGTTCAAGTTTGTCTAAAAGCCCACATGTCCCAGAAGTTCTCTTCTATCCCGGGCAGGGAATGTCAGAATTGTTAAGGCAAGTGTCAGGCTCTAAATAATAGTCTGGGTCAGACTTTGCATCAAGATTCAAATCAAAGGTTTACAGTGCAGTTTTTCTGCACTTACTTTGACTGTGCAACCAAACAACATATAATAATAGGATAGGCAGAATATGTAATTTTAGAATTATGGAAATGTACCAGTCAAATACCAGTGGATAAAGAGATACAGCAAAGATGATGTCGCTGGATAAGACACACACTGTGGAAGCTAACTGAGAGTATTACACAACAGGCCCTTTTTTGGAATCCACAGGGGAAAAGACAGAAGAGGAAGACCAAGAAATTCTTGGAGAAGACAGACAGAAGCAGAAATGAAGATGATGGAGAAGACATGGAATGATCTTAAAAGAATGGCAAGAAACAGAACGACTTGGAAAGTATTTGTTGAAGACCTATGCTTCACAGGGAGCTGAAAGGTAGAAGAAGAAGAATATGTAATTTAATACTGTAATATTAACTATAAGTAAAATGTATAAAAGCATCTAATATTATCATTTCACTGTATCACTACTATATATGATTGTAAGTGAAAATATTTGTAAAAGCAAAGAAATTTTCTAAACTTTACGACTTCAATAAAATATTCACCTTTTCCAGCTGCAGTGACCTTGAGATTCGATGGAACACAATTCATGAAGGTTACCATGGCAACAGAGTCTATAACACAAGCTGAGGATATCTCATTGAGGTTTCGAACCATGCACAAAAGTGGACTCCTTTTCTTGACTGCCGGTCAGAAAGGGGGTGGGATGGAGCTGTACCTAAACGATGGTGTTCTGAATTTGTCAGTTGATGTTGGTGGTGGTAAACAGGTTTGTGCTTCTTGCATTATTTCAATTAGTGATACAAATACATTATTTCAATTAGTGATACATATACATTATTTCAATTAGTGATACATATACATTATTTCAATTAGTGATACATATACATTATTTCAATTAGTGATACATATACATTATTTCAATTAGTGATACATATACATTATTTCAATTAGTGATACATATACATTATTTCAATTAGTGATACATATACATTATTTCAATTAGTGATACATATATATTACTTATTTCACGTTATTAATATCTTATAATTATTATACTAGGGGATTTCATTGCAAAGGTAGGAACAGCTAAAGTGCAAAATGTGACTGGAGGATATAGCCTTGGAGAGGCGAATGACAGAGGGGATAGATTAATAGATGGGGCAATGACACGTGAAATTATTATAGGTAACACCTGGTTCAAACAACACCATAGGCGACTATGGACATGGCAAAGCTCAGACAAAAAAGTACACAATCAAATTGATTTTATACTGGTACAGAGAAGATTCAGGAATGGGCTAACATCGGTTAAAACAAGGCCAGGAGGAGATTGCAATAGTGACCATGTACCAGTAGTTGGAAAGATAAGAATAAAACTGAGGAAAACACAGAATTCCCCAAGAAATATAAAATTAGAATTAGAATTGCTTAGAGTAGATAGACAGATGATATAAATACAGTACGATAGTACAAAATAGATATAATGCTATTGAGAAAATACAGGACATCGCTGAGCAGTGGGAAATGCTCAAACAATCGATTCAACAAACATCAAAGAAGTAATACCAGGGACTAAAACAATCAACAAAAAGAAATGAATGACAGAAGAAATATTAGAACTAATGGACGAAAGCGCCCGTGCGCTAACGGGGCCCGAAAGGGAGTAAAGAATAGTGGCGCTGTACCCTACCAGGCATGTTCGTAAGAGGCGAGAAAGGACGGTTGGGCATGGGACTGGCTATCCCATACTGTGAAAAAAATAAGCCGAAAAAACTTCACAAACATGGACAAGTCAAAGAGAGAAAAAGTTAATCCGCCATCTAGGAAAGAGAAGGGCTCTCTGTCTAAGAGACATATGACGTAAGCCGGAGAAAGCCGCAAGGAGTCCGGGTTGCCGACTCACCCTTTGTCTACCAGGAAATCCTCCAGAATTGGCACCTGGAATGTTTGTACGCTAAACGAACAAGGAAAAGCTGCACAGATAGCAGCAGAAATGACAAATTACAAGATAGATATTCTGGGAATGTGTGAAACAAGATGGCTAGGAACGAGTAAAATAAAACTAAATACAGGAGAGATGATTTTATCATCAGGACACCAGGAACCTGGAGCACAACATAGTGAAGGGGTAGCTATAATGCTATCAAGGAATGCACAGAAGACACTAATAGAATGGGAAGCATTAGGACCGAGACTAATGAGAGCAACATTTACAACAACCAAAAACAAAATAAAATTACACATTATCCAGTGTTATGCACCAACCAACGATAAAAATGATTTAGTTAAAGATGATTTCTATAAACAGCTACAATGTCAGATGGATGCAAGACGAGCAAAGGATATTATAATCTTGATACGAGACCTAAATGCTAAAGTTGGATCAGACAACAGAGGCTTCGAAGCGATTATGGGAAAACATGGACTTGGAAACGAGAATGGGGAGATATTTGTGAATTGCTGCGCCCTTAATCAAGTGAGCCTAGGAGGAACGATATTCCAACATAAAAGAATACACAAAGCTACATGGGTGTCACCAAATCATGGAACGGAAAATCAAATTGATCACATATGTATTAATAATAAGTTTAAGTCATCCTTACCTGATGTAAAAGTATACAGAGGGGCAGATGTAGCTTCTGATCATCATCTTCTGTTAGCCAAACTTAAAATTAAACTAAAAAGGTATACTACAAAGAATAAGGGTACAAAGTATTTCAATGTAGGGTTTCTTAAAGAACAAGGAATTAAAGATAAATTCGCAGTCACAATATCAAACAAATACCAAGTCCTCCAAAAACTAGAAAATACAATAAATATAGAAGATCATTGGAAACAGGTAAAAGATATATGGAAAGAGACATGCGAAGAAACACTAGGGAAAAGAGAACGACAGAATAAGGCATGAATGACAGCAGAGACCCTGGACAAAATTAAAGAAAGAAAGAACAAGAAAGCAGACATAAATAAAAGCAAAACGAGAAGTAATAAAGCCAAGACACAGGAAGCTTACACAGAGGTGAACATAGAAGTGAGAAGATGCATTAAAATGGATAAGAGAAAATATATAGATGAACTAGCTAAAGAGGCAGAAGGAGCAGCAAATAAAGGGAATATGAAAGAACTCTACAACAGCACAAAGAAATTAAGTGGAAAATACAAACAGATCAATGTCTTTATTAAAGATAAAAAAGGAAATCTGCTTAGTAATATAAGGGAACAAATGGAAAGAGCACTTTGAA
Source organism: Megaustenia siamemsis (assembly GCA_032433765.1). Taxonomy (NCBI): domain Eukaryota; kingdom Metazoa; phylum Mollusca; class Gastropoda; order Stylommatophora; family Ariophantidae; genus Megaustenia; species Megaustenia siamemsis. Next base: position 12,296,485 of record JAVIAB010000124.1, read on the forward strand.
GAACTTTTGAATAGACCCGGCTGAAATAATCCTCCAGATATACTACCAGCAGAAGAGTTACACGTTAACTGTTAAAAACCAAGCATAGAAGAAATAATGAAAGCCATCAAACTATAAAAAATGGTAAAGCCACAGGACCAGATGAAATTCCTTCGGAAGCCATCAAAGCAGATATTAACACCTCTACCAAGATGCTACATAATCTATTAGATAAAATTTGGGAGAGGGAAGAAATACCTAAAGACTGGAAAGAAGGTTATATGATCAAACTACCAAAGAAAGGAAGTTTACAGGAGTGCACGAATTATAGGGGAATTATGCTACAATCAGTGCCAGGAAACATATTAAGCTGAATCATTCTGGAGAGACTAAAAGAGGCCATAGAGAAACATTTGAGAGATGAACAAGCAGGTTTTAGGAAGAACAGATCATGTGCTGATCAAATAACTACTCTACGTATAATAGTTGAACAAAGTTTAGAACTAAAATCCCCACTTTATATTGGATTCATAGATTACAAAAAGGCATTTGATAGTTTAGACAGAAGAATGCTTTGGAAGTTGCTGAGTCATTATGGAATCCCCATTAAGTTTATTAACCTGATAAAAACAATGTATGAAGGATAGCTTACAGAAGCATTTGAAATAAGAACAGGAGTAAGGCAAGGATGCCTTCTGTTTCCATTTCTCTTTCTACTGGCCATAGATTGCATTATGAAAATAACTCAAAACAACAAAAATGGAATCCAATGGTCACTGACCAAACAACTTGATGATTTAGACTTTGCTGATAACATAGCTCTCCTTTCACACAGCCATCAACAGATGCAGGATAAAATTAGCATACTTGATGAGAGATCACAACAGCTAGGACTGAAGATTAATAGAGATAAGACCAACATTATGAGAATTAATACAGTTGGCAATAATCAAATAAAACTAGGAGAAATACCTATATTAGATGTACAATCTTACATATATCTAGGCAGTAATATAGATAAAGAGGGAGGAACAGAAAATGATACCAAAATAAGGATATCAAAAGCAAGATGGGCTTTCATTGCACTGGGAAACATATGAAAATCCAAAGAAATTAGGTTAAATACAAAAATAAAAATTTTCAACTCAAATGTTGATCAGTCCTATTATATGGATGTGAAACATGGAGAACAACAAAATTGACAATCACGAAGATACAGAGTTTCATTAATGGATGCTTACGCAGAATAAAAGGATGGAAATGGCAGGACAAAATCACTAACATAGAATTATGGAAATGTACCAGTCAAATACCAGTGGATAAAGAGATACAGCGTAGACGATGGTGCTGGATGTGATACATACTATGGAAGCCAACTGAGAGTATTACACAACAGGCCCTTTTTTGGAATCCCAGGGGTAAAGTCAAAGAGGAAGACCAAGGAATTCTTGGAGAAGACAGATAGAAGCAGAGATGAAGATGATGGGGAAGACATGGAAGGAATGATCTTAAAAGAATGGCAAAAAATAGAACGACCTGGAAAGTGTTTGTTGAAGACCTATGCTCCACTGGGAGCTAAAAAGGTAGAAGAAGAATGGACGAAAGACGAAAGCATAAGAAAGAAGAACGGACATACAAAATATTGCACGAAGAGATCCAAAACAAATGCAGAGAAGCAAAGGAAGGATGGTTAAAACAGAAATGTGAAGAAATGGAAAAACAACTAAAGAAAGACTCTAAATGTATGCACAATCAGTTAAATGAATTAACAGGAAGAAAAGAAGTCAAAGTTTCATGATGTGTGAAATCAAAGGAATGAAATATAATAATGGGACAAATGAAAACAATGGAAAGATGGACAGAATATATCAGTCCACTCTGTGATGATGAAAGACCAGTGCTAAATAATTCAAACAAAAACACAGGATCACCAATAATACAGAGTGAAGTGGAGGAGGCAATTCAACACATGAAATGAGGCAAAACTCCAGGTCCTGACAATATAACAATCGAAGAAATAAGTGCATTAGGAGAGCTGGGAGTACAAGTTATAACAAACATACTCAATGACATATATAACACTGGACACATACCCGAAGATCTACTAAAATCTATCTTTGCAGCCATACCGAAGAAGTCAGGTGCCACTGATTGTGAAGACCATCGCACTATTAGTCTCATGAGCCATATGACGAAAATATTACTAAGAATCATCATGATGCGGGTAGGGAACAAAATAAAACCAGAAATAAGTGAGGAACAAAGTGGATTTGTAGAGGGAAAAGGCACCAATAATGCAATATACATCTTAAGAACAATGATAGAAAGAGCTATAGAGGTAAAGAAAGATATATATATGTGCTTTATAGACTACACGAAAGCATTTGACAAAGTAAAGCATGTGGAAATAATAAATATGCTGGATAAATTAAACATTGATTTGATTGATGGCAAGGATCTGAGAATCATAAAAAAACCTGTACTGGCAACAAACAGCAGCTATACGAATTAACAACCAAACAGGACAGTTCCAATACTTAAAACAAGGAGTCAGACAAGGCTGTGTTCTTTCGCCGGATTTGTTTTCACTTTCAACGGTCACAACATAAATCATTTGCGATATGCGGATGACACAGTCTTAATAGTAGAGACAGAGAATGAACTACAAGAAATGACAGACTTAATAGTAAAAGAAAGCAATAAAAAAGGTCTCTGCCTAAATAGTAAGAAAACAGAAGTAATGGTCATATCAAAGAAACAATCATCACCATCATTGCAGCATAAAAATAAACAGGACAAAATCTGAAACAAGTGCAACGCGTCAGATACTTGGGCACAATAATAACATCAGATGGAAGATGCACCACAGAAATAAAAAGCACAATAGCTCAGGCCAAAATAGCATTTCAGAAAATGAAAAATATCTTATGCAACAAATCTATGTCAACAGAAGTGAGAAAGAGAGTTCATCGGTGCTATATAGAAACAATTCTGACCTATGGAAGTGAATCATGGACAGGAAACAAACAAATGAAAAGACGATTAGAGGCCACAGAGATGGGATTTCTCAGAAGAATGACGAAAGTTCCCTGGGCAGCTAAAATGACCAATGAGGAAATTCTCAAAGAGGCCAACACATAAAGAGATCTCTTATAAAACATCAGAAAGAAACAATCAACATTTTTCTGGCACATCATGAGAAGAGGAAAGTTGGAATACTTGGTTATTCTTCTTTCTACCTTTTTAGCTCCCAGTGGAGCATAGGTCTTCAACAATGTTATCAGCAAAGTCTAAATCATCAAGTTGTTTGGTCAGTGACCATTGGATTCCATTTCTGTTGTTTTGAGTTATTTGTATAATGCAATCTATGGCCAGTAGAAAGAGAAATGGAGACAGAAGGCATCCCTGCCTTACTTCTGTTCTTATTTCAAATGCTTCTGTAAGCTGTCCTTCATGCACTACACTACATTTCGTTCCTTCATACATTGTTTTTATCAGGTTAATAAACTTAATGGGGATTCCATAATGACTCAGCAACTTCCAAAGCATTCTTCTGTCTAAACTATCAAATGCCTTTTTGTAATCTATGAATCCAATATAAAGTGGGGATTTTAGTTCTAAACTTTGTTCAACTATTATACGTAGAGTAGTTATTTGATCAGCACATGATCTGTTCTTCCTAAAACTTGCTTATTCATCTCTCAAATGTTTCTCTATGGTCTCTTTTAGTCTCTCGAGAATTATTCTGCTTAATATGTTTCCTGGCACTGATAGTAGCATAATTCCCCTATAATTCGTGCACTCCTGCAAACTTCGTTTCTTTGGTAACATATAACCTTCTTTCCAGTCATTCGGTATTTCTTCCCTCTCCCAAATTTTATCTAATAGATTATGTAACATCTTGGTAAAGGTGTTAATATCTGCTTTGATGGCTTCCAAGGAATTTCATCTGGTCCTGTGGCTTTACCATTTTTTTATAGTTTGATGGCTTTCATTATTTCTTCTATGCTTGGTTTTCCCCAGTTAACGTGTAACTCTTCTTCTGCTGGTAGTATATCTGGAAGATTATTTCAGCCGGGTCTATTCAAAAGTTCTTCAAAGTGCTCTTTCCATCTCTCCATTTGTTCCCTTATATTACTAAGCAGATTTCCTTTCTTATCTTTAATAAAGGCATTGAACTGTTTGTATTTTCCACTTAATTTAGGGTGACCATTCGTCCCCGATTTCCGGGGACAGTCCCCGGAATGTAGAAGTTGTCCCCGAAAGAAATTTGTCCCGATTTTGTCCCCGATTTCAGTGAATAAATAAATGTTCATACACGGAATCGGCCCTCTTTTAAAGTAATCACTAGGACTCAGGACGTTACTGAGTTGCGTTTCTTTATCCCAGACTGAGCGGCATTCTATCTATTGACCTTTCGAGCCGTAACCGGCCCATAGGGCGTAGACCAAGATACACCTTCTCCTATATGAATTTTTGTTCTAGCAGTTTTCTTTTAAAGATATTTTATCAAATCTCGCCATCTGTCTCTGTTCTGTGCAAGCAGTTCTATCTCATTGAGGGAGCCGATTCCTGCTGCTCTTGCCTCTCTCATCAATGTTCTTCTCAGTGTCTCCCTGGGTCTTCCTCTTTTTCTTTTACCTGTTGTTTCCCATATGAGGGCTTGCTTTGCTATTCGATTATTATCTCTGTCTCATCACATGTCCAACGTATGACCATCGTCTTTTCTTTATTACTGAAGATATTAGTGGTTGATTGGCGATTTCTCTAATTTCCTCGTTTGTTTTGAATTCGTTCCATTCTATACCAAGTATTTTCCTTAGACATTTATTTTCGAATGCGTTCAATTTTGTTTCTATATCTCTTGTTGTTTTCCAGCTTTCACACGCATACGTAAGGGTTGATAGTACATTGATTTGAATAGCCTAAGTTTTGTGTTTGTGCTAATGAGTTTTGATTTCCACAACTTTTCAAGGCTTCTGAAAGACATTGCTGCTTTAGCCAGTCTGATTCTAATTTCTTTGCTCGTATCCCCTTCTCGATCAATGTGACTTCCAAGATAGATAAAGTGATCGATCTCTTCTACTGGTTTGTTTTCCATGTATATTTTGTCACTTGTTGGAATTAAACTTTTCATGACTTTAGTCTTGCAAGAAGATAAAGTTTAGCAAGAAGATAAAAGAGAAGACTTGGACGAGTTGTGTCGGAGAAAGCTCTTTGAACTCTTGAAGCGCGGTGCTACGTCACTTCTATTCCCACCGCTCACTTCTATTGGGATGGGTTTAATTTTTTTTAAAAAGCAGACACTCTCTCTCCCCCCACCCCTGCCTTTCCGGACATCTCCCGCCAAAGTATCTCGCCAAAGTCGCCAACAGTAAAAACTAACATTAATTTAACGTGTGAAAGCTTCAGTGAAAAACTTGCTTCAAATCATGAGATCTTGAGAAAGATACACTCAAAAAACAAGTACCACACCGAGGCAACAACCTCTTCAGTATAAATAAGGTACTGTAAACATTACTTTAATACTGCAATTGATATCTATATGTTGTTTAAATTTTTTTTATTTTAAATATTTTTTTTTTATTGAGAAACACAACTATATAGCTATTGTAATGTCATTAAGTGCGTGTATCGCATAAGTACCGTGAATATTAACAAAAATAAAATCAAACAGCAAATGAAGTTATTATGAAATTTAAAGTTATCTTTTTTTTTGCATCTACAAAATTTCTTGTGCACACACAGTCACACACCCACCCACACATATTATAAATATATACATAAATAAATATATATAAATAAATATATATATGTATACACACACACACACATATATATATATATATATATATATATATATATATATATATATATATATATATATATATATATATATATATATATATCGTTCGTCCCCGATTTTGTGGGACAGTCTCAGAAATAAGCAAAAAAATCCTCTGAAATGTAAAAAATATGACAAATGTCCCCGGAAACAATGGGGAAAAAATGGTCACACTAACTTAATTTCTTTGTGATGTTGTAGAGTTCTTTCATATTCCCTTCATTTGCTGCTCCTTCTGCCTCTTTAGCTAGTTCATCTATATATTTCCTCTTATCCCTTTTAATGCATCTTCTCACTTCTTTGTTCACCTCTGTGTAAGCTTCCTGTGTCTTGGCTTTATTACTTCTTGTTTTGCTTTTATTTATGTCAGCTTTCTTGTTCTTTCTTTCTTTAATTTTATCCAGGGTCTCTGCTGTCATCCATGCCTTATTCTGGCGTTCTCTTTTCCCCAGTGTTTCTTCGCATGTCTCTTTCCATATATTTTTTACCTGTTTCCAATGATCTTCTATATTTATTGTATTTTCTAGTTGTTGGAGGACTTGGTATTTGTTTGCTATTGTGACTGCGAATTTATATTTAATTTCTTGTTCTTTAAGAAACCCTACATTGAAATAATTTCTACCTTTATTCGTTGTAGTATACCTTTTCAGTTTAATTTTAAGTTTGACAATCAGAAGATGGTGATGAGAAGCTACATCTGCCCCTCTATATACTTTTACATCCTGTAAGGAAGACTTAAGCTTTGTGTAATCTTTTATGTTGGAATATCGTCCCTCCTATGCTCACTTGATTAAGGGCACAGAAATTCACAAATATCTCTCCATTCTCGTTTATATCTCCAAGTCCATGTTTTCCCATAATCTCTTCGAAGCCTCTGTTGTCTGATCCTACTTTAGCATTTAGGTCTCCAAATCAAAATTATAATATCGAATACTTGGTTACAACTGGCAAAATAAAATGAAAGAGAGATCACAGACAACAAAGAGAGAAAATACTAGTTAGCTTGGTGTCATGACATGGAAAACAGTCAACAACAGAACTGATATGATGCACTGTAGATAGAAGATTGTGGAAGGACATGATCGACTACGCCCACTGATATAACACATGATGATGATTATTAAAGAAAAGAAAAGAAACTTTTTTTCTGTTTTTATTTTGACAGCTTTAAAATATGAGAAATGTCCAGGGAGAAAGCACTGAGCTGAGCAACTTTAAAAAAATACTTAAGAGAAGTGGAGTCTCTAAGCTTCACTTTCTAGTGACAATAATATATGATGTATTTGTATTTTTTCATTGCAATTATACATTCATTTGTAGTTAAATAGGCTAGAATGCTTGTCAATGTAAATATAAAGAGACTGCAGCATGTTTGCATAATACATCTATTAGTAAAAGCAGTTTTGTGTAGCTTTTACATGCACTTATGTATTGGCAGCACCCCTTTCAAAAAGAAAAATGTACATTTATGGACTTGATGTACACAAGCTTAGCTTTTAACTGAACATTTTTGTAAGAATAGACAATTGTAGTGAATTTTGAGTTGGGGTGAATGGGAAGGAGGGACTGCTGTATTATTACATTCATAAATTGATTTAAGTAAAGTGGGCTGAGGTAAAACTGATTTCCTAAAGTAAATGAACAATTGGAATATATGTTTTTTTTTCTTCTAATATTCTTGAACCAGACTCTGTCTGCTGGCCACAGTCTGAACAATGACTACTGGCACACAGTTTTTATTAAACGTAGAATGCACACAGTTGAGATGTCCATAGACCAGGAGAGACCTGTTACAGGTTTGTGTCAGTTTTCATTTGTTCATCCTTTCTTCCCAGTAATGCTATTTTTAATCATTGAAAAAAAGTAAACTAGTTTATTCTGTTATGAAAATTCATCACTTTAGTGTATGGATCAGCTATTTTCAACATTTGTGAACATAATTTTAGTGTACAAATAAGCTGTTTTCAACCATTGTCAGCATAATTTTAGTGTACAGATAAGCTGTTTTCAACCATCGTCAACATTCTGCACTGTGAATCTTCTTTACTTCCTCTTTTTTACCAGTTCGAGGAAGATACAAAGTTCTTGTTCTTGTTCTTCTCACAGCCTCAGACACATGATGCTGCTGCAGGGGTTCTCTGCTGTTATCACTCCTATCTCTGCTGTTATCACTCCTATCTCTGCTGTTATCACTCCTATCTCTGCTGTTATCACTCCTATCTCTGCTGTTATCACTCCTATCTCTGCTGTTATCACTCCTACATAATCTGGGTCTGTCTGCTGTGTCTTACTCCCTGTTTTTTGTTCATGTTTTGTATGGTATGACATCACTAGACATTTTCTCCAGATGGGCAAAGCGTTTTATTTGTTGTCTTTGTATGCAATTAAAAATTGGTTCTGTGCCAAATCTTTCACTTGTAGCTTTAGTTCTGATTTTGTATCTTCTGGTCTCTCCTATAGCTTTTCTCAAACATCTCTTTTCTGTGATTACTAAGTTTCTTTTCTGACCTGAGAGTGAACATGTTTGATACTGGCAATATAAAAATGAAAGTTCCTTTCTTGCCTTGCTAGACATATGGCATATGGAGGTGTATGGTGTTGGTGACCATATTGTTTATGACCATGACACATTTTGAGGGGATGTTGTCAGTATCAAACCGGGCTTTACTTCCCAGAAAAATCTCTGGTATCCATTTTAAGAGTCTTGGTGAAGCCAAGATCCTTGTTGGTAAAAAAAAAAATCAGCCACTTCTGGGAACTGAACCCAAACCTTTCTGATCAGGAAGCTAATGCACTGACAACTCAGCCACTGAGGCTCCTAATGGTAATATAGGATGGGGATAAACATACTTTGTATAAGATGCTTCTTTTTGCTGATTGGCCCTGTCTTGTGTGTAGGAAAGGGGCTAACGGTCCCAGTACTTGGTTTGCTTTACTACGCCGAATGTTCATTTCTTTATCCATTTTGCCATCTTTAGATATTGTTTGTTTTACACTCCCAATTCATGAACGTGAGATGCTGCAGTTTCTTAGATGTATATTTTATCAAGGCCTGGTCATATATGCAAAGAGTAGTTCATTAATATTGTATTTTCATTTTTGTGCTTGTCATCTTGCTTATGCTGTCAATGTAGGTAATGAACAAGAGTAATGTTAGGACACATCCCTTTCTTACTACAGACATTATAGTTAATGGTTCTGAGATTCTTTGATTTGTTTTTGTTACACTTCTGCAATAATTTTCTAGACTTTTGCATAATATAATAAAATGTTAACTTATTCAATTCTGTGCCATTATTTGCTATAGTATGTCCCTATCAACTCTGCCGAATGTTTTCTCTCAGTTTACAAAAATTGCACTAAGGTTCCTATCATATATTCCATGTTCTTCCATGGGCTGTGTGAATAAGGCATTGAAAATGTCATAGTACGACATTAATGATTTAATTAGCATTTTCTTTTCTAGGAAAGTTTAAAAATTTTGTTTCAATTTAGTAACCAAATTATTTTTTTGGAAATTTGTCATTTAAAAAAAAATTGTGTAATTTATTTCTTCATGTTCTTTCATGAAAAAAATGCATACATCTAAAGTTCATATAACAAGTTTTTGTTTCTCCATTTACATTTTTATTTGTTTTTAACCTCTATGCAAGCTCCCACAGTTAACATCAACCTGTTTGTGGCACACATACACTATGTGCCACAGCAACCTGTTTGTGGCACACATACACGTATGTGCCACAGCACCCTGTTTGAGAAATGCTGTATACTGTATATGTGTATAGATAGTTATTTATTTTTCTTAAAATATGGTTATGCAGTTGAGTCCAGATATATATTGTAACAATTATTTTCACATAAATTGAAACAATGTCTTGTCATTATTTTCAACATTGAGTTCATGGTTCTCTTTTCACTATGTGTGTGTCTGTATTCATTAAATTACATCCTGTTTTGTGAAAAATGTCATAATTGTGTACAGCTGTTTTTGTCCACCTTTTTACAGAAATTTCTAGATAATGAGATTATGACCATCTATGTGTCAGACATACTTGACATACTTCTCTCTTCCACTTGTAATATTCATCACATTTTTATTATACAATGTAAAGAAGTTCTTCTATATGTTAAATGCTTCCATTTTCAGAAAAAATTCCTGGTAGCTCTTTTTCACTGATTACGTCAAGAATCTATGTTGGCAGTGTTTCATCACCGAGAAGTGCCAATGGTACTATTGTCATTTTTGAGAGTTCTGTTTCCAGAGTCATGCATGTGTTCAGTTGACATTAAGCAACAGTCATTATTACATGTTGGTTCCATTTGGTCTTTTCTGCAGCATGAGTATTTTGCCTGGTACAGACCCATAGAGTTCCTTTAGATAAGCAGTATATTTGATCTATTCATTTGGCAACCTTTTTGTTTTATATTTCACAGTTTTCTCCTGGACTACTTTTATGTTTGTTACTGCATCACTTTTCAATTAATATTTTGTCTTATATCTCCAATTAGTTTTGTTTTAATATATTTTTAAAAATCTGTCATTGAGATTAATTTGTGAATTTGTTTGTATAATTTTCTATAAAAATGATATACCAGAAAGTTATGTCAACATAGGTTAGTTCAGTCATTCAGTTTATTATAGTTTAGTGTATATGTCATAGTTATTGTCCAATTTTGATTTTTTTTTTTTTTTTTTTTTTTTTTGCCATAAAACTTGCTGAAATTATTTGCAATGTTAAAATTTTTTTGTCAATCAAAATGTTTGAGTTCTCTTAACTACTTGTTTTTTTTCTATAACCATTTCATAAATATATATATATATATATATGGCCCTTTTCGTCTTGTCAGACGGTCTAGTGGAGGCTATTGCGTATTTTTTTGAGGTATTGTTTTTGCCGAACAGCTTCTCTCGTGGCTAATTCTACCAATGTTTGACAAACACACGCGGTCACATAATGAATAGGTCAGGCTCGCTGGTCCACAGGGTTTACCATCCTTTTTCATGAGTCTCTTCTCTTCTAAGTCCTGTCTTAGAACAGTCTCAAATGTTGTTATACCGTTCCTTATACGTGCTCTCCATGATGTGCGATCACTTGCCAGATGTTGCCAGTCGTTTTCACAGATGGAGAAGTCTTTCAGAGATGATTTGCAGATATCTCTATATCGTAGTTTAGGTCTGCCGATTTGTCGTTTTCCGTGTTTTAGCTCGCCATATAGTATTTGCCTAGGAATGCGTTTTTCTTCCATCCGTTGGACATGCCCCACCCATCTTAGCCTTCGACTTCTGAGCATCGACATGATTGTTAGGGTCTTAGCACGTTGCAGGACAGTTGAGTTGGTTATTTTGTCCTGCCATTTGGTGTGCATTATTTTGCGGAGACATCGCATGTGGAAGACATTTAGTCTTTTTTCCTGGTTTGAGTATGTTGTCCAGGTTTCGGATCCATATAGTAGTGTGCTAAGCACACAAGTTTGATATATTAAGAGTTTAGTCTTTTGAGTTAGTTTCGTGTTGTTCCATGCCCTTTTTGTGAGTTTGCCGAAGGTCGTAGCTGCCTTACCAATTCGACAGTTTATTTCTTCATCAAGAGAGATGGTTTGCGTAACTGTGGATCCAAGATATGTAAATTTCTGTACTGATTCTAGTGGGCAGTCTTTTAGAGTAATAGATATAGGTTTGAAGTCACCTTGATTTAGTATTACTGTCTTCTGAACATTAATTGACAGTGAAAAAAGGTCGCATGCTTTATCCAGGTTGTTTCATAAATACATCTGTAATTAACTGGCACACAAATTTCCTTGACAGTCAATAAAAACAAGCAAGCAAACAAACAAAAAAAAAAAGCTAAATTGGGAAATTTTACTCAGATTTATTTCAGAAATTTTAAACCAGATATAAAAATAGGATCTTGTAGATTTTATATTTGGAATAATATTTTGTGTTACTGTGGGTAAATTTGTGTTTTAAAAATAAATTAGTTTAAAACTATGCAATTGTTTTCTTGTCCTTGATAGACAATCTGATAACTGTGAAATCTTTTCTACAGTAATTGCTGTCTAAATGCAGGTTTATGGCTTGAGACTTCAGTATCTGTAGTTCTAAAACTGGTTGTAATCATTAAACTCCAAAATTATATATGAGTACTATCACTAGCAGGGGTGTTGTAGAATAGACTTGTTACTATGTTGACTTGAAAGCAGCAATTTTATTTATTATTGGTGTATAAGTGCCATCTCTGCATTGAAGGCTACCAAATAGCACAATTTCTCTCTGTCTTTTGCTATGATGGTGCAGGTTGTCATCTGCTGACTTGTCCATATTTTGATATTACTCATCCATGTTAGTCTTGGTCTGCCTCTTTTACCTTGTATTTTCCCTTCCAAGATTACTTGGTGTATTTCACCCTTTCTTGTTTTTCTTTTTGGCATTCTCTTAGTGACTAACCAAAAGTAATTCTTTGTTTGCCTGCAAATGGACTTTCAGTGGATGTAGATGTGTTAAGTTATTGTGTTGTGGTTTACAGCAAGCTGTGATTTTTATGTATATATGGCTCAGCATATTTTTATGTATATATGGCTCAGCATATTTTTATGTATGTATGGCTCATCATAAAAAACTCAGAATGGCATTTATGAATGCCAGGTTGCCTTCTCACTTGGCCCAATTCTGACTGATTAGTCTTTTTATACATAGTGACAATAAATAAAATACAGTTGTTGAAAGTAGCATAAAGTGCTTTTTGTATCATGAGGGAGGACATAGGACCAAAGGTCAAGAGCCCACAATCTGTTATGTTTATAGCCAATAAATTAAAGAGAAAGGGAGGGTGCAGCTATTTTATATGCACATTATATGAAATATAAATTGTTTCTTAATTTTACAAGTGGTCTCAGTGATCAAATAAAATTAAGTAATTAAAATTTTTTTGTTGCTATAAATACATTATTGTTTCAATAGTCGAGGTAATATTATACATTTTGGTTTCTTAAAAAGTGCTGTTATGTTTGATCTGCTGCATGGTCTAATTCTTAAGTTTGGTGTTGGTGCTCAGTTGATATCCTGGTTTAGGTGTCTGTTTTAAGAAATGTATATTTGTCATGTGTAAGACAAGTATATTCTGTCTAGTTTTATTTTTCTGTAAAAAGTTGTGAAAATGTGCAGCAAATGTGTTTGATCTTATTGATAGTACATGAATACTGTTTTATAAGTTGACCTGTTCAGTACAAAACATTTTTTTTTCTATTGTAATGTTTTATTTTGTACATGTTCCAGCATGATTTTTTAAAGCTACCTTTGTGACACAAGAAATTTCTTAAATTGTATCAGAGTTATTGCATGTAAGAAAAGTGTATTGAAACTGAGGAAAATATGTTTTAATGTTGCTTAAAAATTAATATTTCTTTTAAAATGAATTATTGGAAACAAATAAATTGATAGATAAGTTTAATAATGTGCATGAGTGAAAGAAAAAAATAACTGAGATATATATAGTCTAGAAAATACTGCAATTTATAAGATATTACAATTGATGTCAAATTGCGCATACTGCTGGTGATAAGATATATAGCTTTATTTGTTCGTATACATTTGCACTTTTATTTATAAAAAGTCAGCTTGAAGAATAGTTTTTTTTTAGTGTCAGTATCAATGTTGATTTGCTGCTGAAGACCAAGATATTCATCAACAACTGGGCTGAAGCAACAACACTAAGCTGAAATCTTGCATCAAGATTGACTATCCATACCCTACTTTATCTTCAAACAGTGTTCATTGAAACAAATTAATATGACTGGCCAAGTGAGTAAGGGTCAAAAAGGAAAGACAACCCAATACTAAAAATTGATATGTTAAAATTATATGTGTCAGGCTGAAAGGCACAAATTTCACAGCTTTGCAAACCACATATAAAATAAACATAAAATGGTATAGAGCCACTAAACTAATAGAAAGACAAGACAAACTACAACATTTCAGCAAAAGCCTATATCAGGTTTAACTAACTATATAAAGTAGAAACATAAATCCAAGCCAGAAAACGCAATACAAATCTTCAAAAAAAACTGTTGAAAAAGTATATTTGTATATTTGATATTTGTGCATATCTCCATTTACAAACCACAACATCTACAACCATTTAACATTCTTTTAAGAGTAGTCGTCAGTTGAACACCAGAAAGAGTTGGTGCCAAGTGTAATCATTTGTAATGAACTAAACAAGAGTGCATCTAATCATGTTCTAGAAATAAAAACAAGAATATAAAAGAGTAATAACATTGAAGAATTTATAACAATAGTATAAAACAGTAATAACATCTCAGAGATTAAAACAGTGGTATAAAAGAGTGACCTTCCAGGCATGTCGTAAGAGGTAAATCATGCCTAAGCATGGAGGTTGATCGATGGCTTGACAAGCTATCATTGTAAAAAGTATTGTTATGGAAACAGAGCCATAGATTTTAGAAACAGTGATCTCTGCAATATATGCTATTTTGGCATGCAAGGTTTCTGTTTTTGAGATTGTGGTTCTACTCTATGTGCCGTCTTCCGCTCGAAAGGACACTAGATAGACAGAAAGACAGACAGGCACGCAGGCAGGCACGCAGGCAGTCAGGCAGACAGACAGTTAGATAGATAAAAGAGTAACAACATCTAAGAGTTAAAACAAGAGTACAACAAATAGTGTGAACAATTAAAGTCAAAAGTACAAGAAACTAACAACATCAAATAATTTAAATCAAAGTGTGAACAATTAAAGTCAAAAGTACAAGAAACTAACAACATCAAATAATTTAAATCAAAGTGTGAACAATTAAAGTCAAAAGTACAAGAAACTAACAACATCAAATAATTTAAATCAAAGTGTGAACAATTAAAGTCAAAAGTACAAGAAACTAACAACATCAAATAATTTAAATCAAAGTATGAACAATTAAAGTCAAAAGTACAAGAAACTAACAACATCAAATAATTTAAGTCAAAGTGTGAACAATTAAAGTCAAAAGTACAAAAAAACTAACATCAAATAATTTAAGTCAAAGTGTGAACAATTAAAAAGTCAAAAGTACAAGAAACTAACAACATCAAATAATTTAAGTCAAAGTGTGAACAATTAAAGTCAAAAGTACAAGAAACTAACAACATCAAATAATTTAAATCAAAGTGTGAACAATTAAAGTCAAAAGTACAAGAAACTAACAACATCAAATAATTTAAGTCAAAGTGTGAACAATTAAAGTCAAAAGTACAAAAAAACTAACAACATCAAATAATTTAAGTCAAAGTGTGAACAATTAAAAAGTGAAAAGTACAAGAAACTAACAACATCAAATAATTTAAATCAAAGTGTGAACAATTAAAAAGTCAAAAGTACAAGAAACTAACAACATCAAATAATTTAAATCAAAGTGTGAACAATTAAAGTCAAAAGTACAAGAAACTAACAACATCAAATAATTTAAATCAAAGTGTGAACAATTAAAGTCAAAAGTACAAGAAACTAACAACATCAAATAATTTAAGTGAAAGCATATTGTACTAATGAAGGAAACTTGTAAGATTATTATGGACGACTGAAATTTACTTCACTACATTCTGAGCACCCATAGGTGTAGAAGTTAAACTAGTTACTCAAAAGAGAATATTTTGTATATTTTTCCAACTAATGTCAATAGTCTGTTTTCACTTGTCTTTATGAGCCTAGTATGTCAAATAATATATAGTCCATTGTATGCTGGAGAAATTAAACATTGATGGCAAGGATCTGTGAATCATAAAAAAACATGTATTGGCAACAAACAGCAGCTATACTAATTAGCAACCAAACAGGACAATTCCAATATATAAAATAAGGAGTCAGACAAGGCTATGTTCTGTCACCAGATTTGTTTTCACTTTACAGTAAACATATTATGAGATCAATAGTAGACAAAAAAGGAATTGAAGTCAACGGTCACAACATAAATAATTTGCGATATGCGGATGACACAGTCTTAATAGCAGAGACAGAGAATGAACTACAAGAAATGATAGACATAATAGTAAAATAAAGCAACAAGAGAGGTTTCAGTCTGAATAGTAAGAAGACAGAAGTAATGGTCATATCGAAGAAACAATCATCACCATCATGCAGCATAAAAATAAACAGGACAAATCTGCACCACAGAAATAAAAAGTAGAATAGCTCAGGCCAAAATAGCAATTCAGAAAATGAAAAATATCTTATGCAACAAATCTATGTCAATAGAAGTGAGAAAGAGAGTTCATTGGTGCTATACAGAACCAATTCTGACCTATGGAAGCAAATCATGAACAGCAGACAAACAAATGAAAAGCTGATTAGAGGCCACAGAGATGAGATTTCTCAGAAGAATATTGAAAGTTCACTGGACAGCTAAGAAGACCAATGAGGAAGTTCTCAAAGAGGCCAACACAAAAAGGGAACTCCTAAAAAATATCAGAGAGAAACAATCAACATTTTTCGGGCACCACATGAGAAGAAGAAAGTTGGAATACTTGGTTACAACTGGCAAAATAAAAGTAAAGAGAGATCACGGACGACAAAGAGAGAAACTACATGGCATGGAAAACAGTCAACAACAGAACTGATATGATGCACTGTAGATAGAAGATTGTGGAAGGACATGATCACCTACACCAACTGGTATGACACATGATGATGTCAAATTAAAAACAATATATATAAAATAGAAAATAATCCATTATAATTGTGTCTCACTTGTGGAGCCTGCTTTTGCCTTTATTAAGAAGTTAAGACTGAAGACCACATGTCTAGTGCAATCATCTCATCGTATATAGGTTTTTAGTGTTTTTTTGTCCTCTTCAGAAGAAAAATACTCACAATCCTACCAAATATACCACCACTGTCAATCTGACTGGCTGTCAACCTCTTAATCATCTTTTTGTTTAAAAAAAAAAAAAAAGAGGAATATTTGTCATTTTCCCTACAATTTATTTATGATTCACGATTGAGACCTCAAGCACAGTACTTCTTGTTATTAAATTGCCAATTTAAACACTTTTTTTTACAAAACAATATGCTGATAAATGATGTATATCATTATCTGCATGTCACATGGACAGATCACTGTACTAAACTATAGTCAATTAAAGAGATACCATCTCTCCTATATTTTATAGCTTGAGTGTGGGATGAGTGTGGGATGAGTGTGGGATGAGTGTGAGATGAGTGTGGGATGAGTGTGGGATGAGTGTGATGAATGTTTCCTATGAACAAGAACTATTTTCAAACTGACTCATTCCTCTCAACTCAATTTATGAATTTGGGTATTTGGTTTATAGAATAAGAGAAAGTAATAACAGGAAGAGCACTGACCTCCTCATCTTTAAATGTTGTGAATTTATAACACTTCACACACCAATGTTAATATGTTAAGTGGCTACATTTACCTTTAGTTGTATAGCACTAACTATAATTCTCTCCACATAATTTTGCAATAATAAAAGTACTTTCCCTCTTTACTTCCACCTATACTATCATGTTAACAGCATTTGCATTTTATTTCTTCAATGTGGAGTTATAATTGTCTTTATCACAATTAACAAGCTCTGGTATCAAAATGGTAGCTAGTGTGCTCTCTATACTGACCAAATAGGTCCAGGTCCAATTCCTAAATGTCAAAATTTTTATTTATTTACTTTTTTTTGGGTGGGGGGAGCTTTTAAGTTCATGCAGTATTTGAAAATCTATCTATCTATTGACCTTTCGAGCCGTAACCGGCCCATAGGGCGTAGACCAAGATACACCTTCTCCTATATGAATTTTTGTTCTAGCAGTTTTCTTTTAAAGATATTTTATTAAATCTCGCCATCTGTCTCTGTTCTGTGCAAGCAGTTCTATCTCATTGAGGGAGCCGATTCCTGCTGCTCTTGCCTCTCTCATCATGTTCTTCTCAGTGTCTCCCTGGGTCTTCCTCTTTTTCTTTACCTGTTGTTTCCCATATGAGGGCTTGCTTTGCTATTCGATTATTATCTCTTCTCATCACATGTCCAACGTATGACCATCGTCTTTTCTTTATTACTGAAGATATTAGTGGTTGATTTGAAAATAGGTACCATAAATTTTGAGAATGAAATTAGAGTAACCTGACATAACTGACATAATAGCATTCCAGAAAGTTAAAAACTTCTTATGCATCAAGTCTATGTCAAAAAAAGTGAGAATAAGACTCATTGATGCTATTTAGAGCCAATTCTGACATATGGATGTGAATCATGGACAGTAGACAAACAAATGAAAAGACGATTAGAGGTCACAGAGGTGGAATTTCTCAGAAGAATGTTGAAAGTTCTCTGGACAGTTAAAAGGACCAACGAGGACATTCTCAAAAAGGCCAACACAAAAAGGGAGCTCTTAAAAAACATCAGAAAGAAACAGTCAACATTTTTCAGGCATATCATGAGAAGAGGAAAGTTGGAATACTTGGTTACAACTGGCAAAATAAAAGGAAAGAGAGATCGCAGATGACAAAGAGAAAAAATATGACATAGCTTGGTATCACGGCATGGAAAACAGTCAACAACAGAATTGATAAGACGTACTGTAGATAGAAGATTGTGGAAGGACATGATCACCATGCCAACCGGTATGGTAGTGATGATGACACTATACTAAGCACATCATCCTTAAAAGTATAGATGGTCATTAACAAATGTAGGAAGTTGCACCATATTTTCAAACACAACAAGGCATGATGGGTATTTCAATTTCAATTCATAAAACAGCCATTATTACATTCCCCTCTAGTACCAGTGCATGTTTGTAAACATATATTAACCTAATCAGAGATTGCTACATTGAGCTATGCAGACAAAACTTGTTTGAGCATTACAGCAGCAAAATCATTTCCAACATAGTGAGATCTCTCATATGAAAATGAATTGCCTGCTAAGGGTGATATATTAAATAGTATATTTGGTACATAAAGGCAGTACAAAAGTGTGACCCATAACAAGCATATTTTTACTGTAAACTAAATAGACAGGTATCACCTGTAGCACATGATGTCCCCTACTGAACAAGGGTTTTCCTTTGGAATCCCCCTTACATTGTTGTCGTGATTTCTCTTTTTGTGGCGATTCATGATTGTAGAAAGAAATTACAATGGTGGTTTTCTGCTGCCTTCCATCGGTTTGTTTATGGTTGGCTCTGCTAGCCTTCGACTAAAAAGTCTCACCCACAAGGCAGTGGGGTTGTTTTACTTCAGGGTACCCTCCCTTAGCCTTTTACTCTCGGGGGCATACCTGCAAAGATGATGTACAACAGAGGTGAGATGCAGAATGGCTCAGACAAAAGCAGCTTTCCAAAAAATGAAGAAGATACTATGCAATATATTTTTGACAATAGAAACAAGAAAAAGAGTTCTTAAATGTTATGTAGAGCCAGTCTCAACATATGGATGTAAATCATGGACAATAGGACAACAGACAAGAAAATCACTGGAGTCTGTAGAAATGTGGTTTTACAGAAGAATGTTGAGAATACCATGGGCTGCTAAGAAGAGTAATGAAAATGTTCTGAAAGAGACCAAAGCAAAAAGAGAGCTAATTTCCAATATTAGGAAGAAACAGTCATAATTTTTTTTGCCATGTAATGAGAAGAGAATAACTGGAATATTTTGTAACAACTGGAAAAATCGAAGAGATAGAGGGAAGCAAAAAGAAAAGATACCAGACAGCTTAAAAGAATGGCTTGGCGGAAGGTCAGCAACAGAAATGATAAATAACTATCGAGATCGAAAGTTGTGGAGAGACATGAACACCTACGCCAGCAGTCCCGGTACTTGATGATGATGATGAAGCAGACAGGAAACTAGGATGGGAATAATATGAGATCAGCCACAATAAAAACAGTGATAGGGGAATTAAAATTAAATAAACATAAAACACAAAATATTTGTTCTACTTTATGGTTCAAAAAGACTCAGCAAGAAACAAATACTGTGGAATAACCTAGATCTTTATGGAATATAAAGATTAAGCACAAAATTAAGAAATAAGTAAAAGATTAATTATTTAGATGGCTTTATACTAAGCTGATGCAGCATGATCTGTGATTATAAAAATAACTCTGAACCAATGGATAAATTCACGTTCTTAATTTATATGAGAAATACTTGTAGATGGGAGCCTTGGTGACTGAGTGGTTAGGGCACTCACTTCCTGATCAGAAAGGTGTGGGTTCAATTCCCAGAAGTGACATATTTTTTTGCAAATCAACAGGGCTCTGGGGTTCACCCAGCCTCTAAAAATGGGTACCAGAGATATTTCTGGGAAGTAAAGGCAACCTGGCATGATACCGACCACATCACCCAAAAATTGCCATTGTGGAGGAAGAATATTGTCACTGACATCATATTCCCAATATGCCTAGCAAGGAAGAGGAGGGAACCTGTACTTTTACTCATTTGTTTACTTGTAGAAGAATGTGTATTAGTTTGAGCAAGATTAGAAAGATTTCTACCCCATGATTGTGGTTAAGAAAAATAACTGTATTTCTCCATATATTTTGCATTTACCGAAATACTAATAAAACTCAGAATAAATTTGCTAATTTTAAATTTATATCCAGAGTTAATTGTTACTCTTTCTTATAGGTTATGTTTAATTTCTGCTTTTTAAAATTGCATTTGTAAAATGATGATTTTTTTTTTGCTATGTATCTTTAAAACTATCAAAGATTTTTGCTCTCCCATATATATTTTTTTTTTTTTATTGAAATGTTTCTATTGCTGAAAAGGAAAATGTAATCTTTCTCTTTTATTTGTTTTTATATCCACAACATAAAAAATAAAAAAAAGCTTATGAAGAATGTGAATCATATCACTACAACAAACCAACACGTGTAACAACTAAATATGTATAGTTGTACCTTTCATTAAAAGTTTAATTAAGCTGAGATTATAAGTGTGGATGCAATGAGAGCATTTTATCTGAACTTGAGTATACAGCCTATGTATTATGCTTAGCAGAGATATTCATAAATAATTGAATGCTGACTTTCTTCAGCTGATCTTCCTGGTCGAGACAAAGAACTGGAGCTTTCAAGTGTGGAAGCTGGACATATGGCACAACAAGATGAAGGCATTGGTAGAAGTCATTCAGGATTCATTGGTTCCATGCAATCCTTTGTTTTTAATGGCAACCATTTCTTCCAGGTAGTATTATTATTGTTATTTAACTTTTCTGTTATTTATGTGGTTATGATAAATGAAAGATTTGGAGCAGCACACTGGTAGAGTTTGTCTCATGATCCATCATTGGTTTGGGGGCTGGGTTGTCTAGAGGTATGATGACGGTCTCAGCAAGGACCCAGGTTCAAAGTCCTCCAGGAGCATTGGTGATTTTTTAAAAATCATCATCATCATCAAGTACATTGCTTGCTGGCGTAGATGATTATGTCTCTCCACAACTTTCAATCTCGACAGTTATTTATCATTCCCGTTGTTGACCTTCTGTCAAGCCATTCTCTTAAACTGTCTGTTATCTTTTCTCTTTGCTTACTTCTATCTCTTTGTCCCTCGATTTTTAAGTTGTTACAATATATTCCAGCTGTTCCCTTCTCATTACATGGCCAAAAAATGATGATTGTTTCTTCCTAATATTGGAAATGAGCTCTCTTTTTGCTTTGACCTCTTTCAGAACGTTTTCATTACTCTTCTTAGCCGACCATGGTATTCTCAACATACTTCCATAAAACCACATTTCTACAGCTTCCAGTGATTTTATTGTCTGTTATCCTATTGTCCATGATTCACATCCATATGTTAAGACTGGCTCTACATAACATTTAAGAACTCTTTTTCTTATTTCTACTGTCAAAAATGGATTGCATAGTATCTTCCTCATTTTTTGGAAAGCTGCTTTTGCCTGAGCCATTCTGCATCTAACCTCTCATGTAAATCTACTATCATCATCATCGAGTGCCTTCTCCGCAACGAAGATTGGCTACCATGGATCGCCATTCTACTCTGTTTCTTGCTTTGATGGTGCAGGCTGTCATAGATTGACTTGTCCATCTTTTGATGTTACTGGTCCATGTTAGTCTTGGTCTGCCTCTGCCTCTTTTACCTTGTATTTTCCCTTCCAATATTACTTTTAGTAGGCTGTTGTGTCTTTTAACATGCCCCAAAAATTTCATTTGTCTTGTCTTAATTGTATTTAGTAGTTCTCTTTTTATTTTCAATTGTTTTAAAAATTTCAATTTTACATTTGCCATCATTGGTATGTCCCAAATCTACCATCTGATGTTAACATTGTTCCCAGATATTTAAATTCATTTACCTGTTTTAATATTGTTCCACTTGTCTGTGGTTTCTTCATGTCATTACACTTCCCTGACCTCTTGAGTGGTGAGATCTGATGGCCAGCCCTCACGGATAACAGAAAATAGAAGGTCCCAAGTACATGTGCGCCCATTAAAGAACCTTTGGCAGTTAAAATAAAAATGAGTAGACCATAAATATGGTCGTTTTTCAAGCAAAATTATCAGCTAAAATCAAAATGAGTAGACCATAAATATGGTTGTTTTTCAAGCAAAATTATCAGCTAAAATCAAAATGAGTAGACCATAAATATGGTCGTTTTTCAAGCAAAATTATCAGCTAAAATCAAAATGAGTAGACCATAAATATGGTCGTTTTTCAAGCAAAATTATCAGCTAAAATCAAAATTTGTAGACCATAAATATGGTCGTTTTTCAAGCAAAATTATCAGCTAAAATCAAAATGAGTAGAACATAATGTTCGTTTTTCAAGCAAAATTATCAGCTAAAATCTACCCACACAGTGTTTCCCAGGCAGTGTTATGAAGTTCGTGCACATGAACCAGGATTCTCATTTAATTTTTTCGAGTGGGATATTGGAGCACCTATGGATTTTCCCAGTGTGCAGTGATAATGATCTTAACCACAAACAAACAGTAACAAATACTTATCAAGCAACCAATTTCTTACAAATTTGGTCCAATGTTAACGCAAGTAGTGAGAAAAATTGTTGGTCTCTCACATTCAACTACTGTATACTGGTGTATCCAATTGCCATATACTGGTGTATCCAACTGCTACATGCTGGTGTATCCGACTGCTACATACTGGTGTATCCAACTGCTATTTACTGGTGCATCCAACTGTCATATTTAGGTGTATCCAACTACAATATACTGGTGTATCCAATTGCCATATACTGGTGTATCCAATTGCTATATACTGGTGTATCCAACTGCCATATACTTGTGTATCCAACTGTTATATATTGATGTATCCAACTGCTATATACTGGTGTATCCAACTGCCATATACTGGTGTATCCAATTGCTATATACTGGTGTATCCAACTGCTATATATTGGTGTATCCAACTGCTATATACTGATGTATCCAACAGCTATATACTGGTGTATCCAACTGCTATATACTGGTGTATCCAACTGCCATATACTGGTGTATCCAACTGCCATATACTGGTGTATCCAACTGCTATATACTGGTGTATCCAACAGCTATATACTGGTGCATCCAACCGCTATATACTGGAGGATCCAACTGCCATATACTGGTGTATTCAACTGCTATATACTGGTGTATCCAACTGCCATATACTGGTGTATCCAACTGCCATATAGTGGTGTATCCAACTGCTATATACTGGTGTATCCAACTGCCATATACTGGTGTATCCAACTGCCGTATACTGGTGCATCCAACCGCTATATACTGGTGGATCCAACTGCCATATACTGGTGTATCCAACCGCTATATACTGGTGTATCCAACTGCTATATACTGATGTATCCAACTGCCGTATACTGGTGTATCCAACTGCCATATACTGGTGTATCCAACTGCCATATACTGGTGGATCCAACTGCCATATACTGGTGTATCCAACTGCCATATACTGGTGTATCCAACTGCCATATACTGGTGTATCCAACTGCCATATACTGGTGTATCCAACTGCCATATACTGGTGTATCCAACTGCTATATACTGGTGTATCCAGCTGCCATATACTGGTGTATCCAACTGCTATATACTGGTGTATCCAACTGCCATATACTGGTGTATCCAACTGCTATATACTGGTGTATCCAACTGCCATATACTGGTGTATCCAATTGCTATATACTGGTGTATCCAACTGCTATATATTGGTGTATCCAACTGCCATATACTGGTGTATCCAATTGCTATATACTGGTGTATCCAACTGCTATATATTGGTGTATCCAACTGCTATATACTGATGTATCCAACAGCTATATACTGGTGTATCCAACTGCTATATACTGGTGTATCCAACTGCCATATACTGGTGTATCCAACTGCCATATACTGGTGCATCCAACTGCTATATACTGGTGTATCCAACAGCTATATACTGGTGCATCCAACCGCTATATACTGGAGGATCCAACTGCCATATACTGGTGTATTCAACTGCTATATACTGGTGTATCCAACTGCCATATACTGGTGTATCCAACTGCCATATAGTGGTGTATCCAACTGCTATATACTGGTGTATCCAACTGCCATATACTGGTGTATCCAACTGCCGTATACTGGTGCATCCAACCGCTATATACTGGTGGATCCAACTGCCATATACTGGTGTATCCAACCGCTATATACTGGTGTATCCAACTGCTATATACTGATGTATCCAACTGCCGTATACTGGTGTATCCAACTGCCATATACTGGTGTATCCAACTGCCATATACTGGTGTATCCAACTGCCATATACTGGTGTATCCAACTGCCATATACTGGTGTATCCAACTGCCATATACTGGTGTATCCAACTGCCATATACTGGTGTATCCAACTGCCATATACTGGTGTATCCAACTGCTATATACTGGTGTATCCAACTGCTATATACTGGTGTATCCAACTGCCATATACTGGTGTATCCAACTGCTATATACTGGTGTATCCAACTGCTATATACTGGAGTATCCAACTGCTATTTACTGGTGTATCCAACTGCCATATACTGGTGTATCCAACTGCTATATACTGATGTATCCAACTGCTATATACTGGTGCATCCAACTGCTATTTACTGGTGTATCCAACTACTATTATGTGCTGTTGTAATGTTAGAACCCTCTATGTTTCTACTGTGACATAATATCATTGTCAAATACCACGCCTGCTGGAATAGGTGAAAGTGTCTCTCCACAGCTCTCTTGTCTTTATAGGTGTTTGCTATTGCTGTTGTAGACTTTCTATCAAACCATTCTCTTAAAATTGTCCCCTGTCATTTTGTCCTATTTTCCTCTATTTTCTTTATATTTTGTATAGTTAAATATTTTTTTTCTATAGATTCACTGAGATTCATAGTTTTTTCCATATCAGCCATCACCTATCTTCTTCATTTTATCCTATACACAGACATTTTCTAGATTTATTTCTAACACCAATTTTTTGGTAAATTGTAATACTTAACAATGGTTGCATAATTCTATCTATCTATCTATTGACCTTTCGAGCCGTAACCGGCCATAGGGCGTAGACCAAGATACACCTTCTCCTATATGAATTTTTGTTCTAGCAGTTTTCTTTTAAAGATATTTTATTAAATCTCGCCATCTGTCTCTGTTCTGTGCAAGCAGTTCTATCTCATTGAGGGAGCCGATTCCTGCTGCTCTTGCCTCTCTCATCAATGTTCTTCTCAGTGTCTCCCTGGGTCTTCCTCTTTTCTTTTACCTGTTGTTTCCCATATGAGGGCTTGCTTTGCTATTCGATTATTATCTCTTCTCATCACATGTCCAACGTATGACCATCGTCTTTTCTTTATTACTGAAGATATTAGTGGTTGATTGGCGATTTCTCTAATTTCCTCGTTTGTTTTGAATTCGTTCCATTCTATACCAAGTATTTTCCTTAGACATTTATTTTCGAATGCGTTCAACTTTGTTTCTATATCTCTTGTTGTTTTCCAGCTTTCACACGCATACGTAAGGGTTGATAGTACATTTGATTTGAATAGCCTAAGTTTTGTGTTTGTGCTAATGAGTTTTGATTTCCACAACTTTTCAAGGCTTCTGAAAGACATTGCTGCTTTAGCCAGTCTGATTCTAATTTCTTTGCTCGTATCCCCTTCTCGTTGCATAATTAGTTTAGTTTATATGCTTTTTCATATTACAGAAAAACAGATATCAAATTGTGATATAAATAACTGAAATATGTATTGTAATGAAGAGCTACTTGTTATTTCAAATAATTTTTAAGTAGTTTTTCTAATACTACCATAATTTCACCCAACTTCTGAAAATAGGTACCCAATTCTTTTTTTCCCCTGGAAAAAATGCTCCTGTGGTGTAGTTAATGAAACTAGAAATGTTATTTTTTCTTTTCTTTTGCCGTGTATTCTCTTTTTCTGTGAATCTGTCTGCTTCTTGTTTGAGTTTGTGTTATTGAGTGTGTTTCCAAAGATTGCGGTCTGCAGCTGTTTCTTCCTAGCCTGCAGGGTTTATGTTCAGAGTCTTCATGTCATGTTTAAACACATCTATAAATTGGAGTCTTCATGTTATGTTTACACATGTCTATAAATCAGAGTTTTCATGTCACATTTACATATGTCTAAAAATCAGTCTTCATGTCACATTTACACCCATCTATAAATCAGTCTTCATGTCACATTTACACCCGTCTATAAATCAGTCTTCATGTCACATTTACACCCGTCTATAAATCAGTCTTCATGTCACATTTACACCCGTCTATAAATCCAGTCTTCATGTCACATTTACACATGTCTATAAATCAGTCTTCATGTCACATTTACATATGTCTATAAATCAGTCTTCATGTCACATTTACATATGTCTATAATCAGTCTTCATGTCACATTTACATATGTCTATAAATCAGTCTTCATGTCACATTTACACATGTCTATAAATCAGACTTCATGTCACATTTACATATGTCTATAAATCAGTATTCATGTCACATTTACATTTGTCTATAAATCAGTCTTCATGTCACATTTACATATGTCTATAAATCAGTCTTCATGTCACATTTACATATGTCTATAAATCAGTCTTCATGTCACATTTACATATGTCTATAATCAGTCTTCATGTCACATTTACATATGTCTATAAATCAGTCTTCATGTCACATTTACACATGTCTATAAATCAGACTTCATGTCACATTTACATATGTCTATAAATCAGTATTCATGTCACATTTACATTTGTCTATAAATCAGTCTTCATGTCACATTTACATATGTCTATAAATCAGTCTTCATGTCACATTTACATATGTCTATAAATCAGTCTTCATGTCACATTTACATATGTCTATAAATCAGTCTTCATGTCACATTTACATGTCTATAAATCAGTCTTCATGTCACATTTGCATATGTCTATAAATCAGTCTTCATGTCACATTTACACATGTCTATAAATCAGTCTTCATGTCACATTTACATATGTCTATAAATCAGTCTTCATGTCACATTTACATATGTCTATAAATCAGTCTTCATGTCACATTTACATATGTCTATAAATCAGTCGTCATGTCACATTTACATATGTCTATAAATCAGTCTTCATGTCACATTTACATATGTCTATAAATCAGTCTTCATGTCACATTTACATATGTCTATAAATCAGTCTTCATGTCACATTTACATATGTCTATAAATCAGTCTTCATGTCACATTTACACCCGTCTATAAATCACAGTTTTGGGCACCACCTAGTTCTCTTGCCATCTCCTCTCTAGGGCATGAGCTTGGGCAAAAAAGGAAAGAGACAAGTTGTTGCCCATGCACCATATTCTTCTCTCCATGCAGCTAAGTGATCAAAAGGTCTAGCAGGGCAAGAACAATTTGTTGCCAAACACATTGCAGGAGTTAACAGAGCAATGCTGAAATCAACACTGATCTGCCTTAAGGAATCCATCTCCAGAATTTTCCTCAGGGTTTACTAACAAAGCCTATTCCATGAACGGGTAGTAGCAGTGGTCTATAATCGGAGTTGACCTTCTAGATGGATTGCCATTTTTAGGATGGCGGGTTGCATTCACCCAGACAGGAGGTTAGGGCATATGTGGTGATACCAAAAATATCACCCATAGAAATATTCCACTAGTCAATGAGAAACATTAGCCCTAAAGCTGTATTTTCTGTACATCTCTAGTCTGAAGGGAATTCTTACTTTCTTTATTAATAAGTTGAATGTTAACTTTGTTATTAATTTCTGCAATATGCCCCTAATATAGAGAAAACTAGACTACTTAGACTGAAAGGTTTTCATTGTATTAATTTCAGATGGCAAAATCAGACACAGGAGATAACATTGAGATATCTGCTCACTTCAGCTCAGATGAGTATGTTGTAAGAGACCCAGTGACTTTTAAATCTGTGGAGGGGTATGCAGTCTTGCCCAAACTACAAGCTCATGACAAGTTTACAATATCACTACAGTTGAAGACAACAGAAAGTGATGGTCTGATTCTGTACAATGGAGGAACAGGGCAGGATTTCATTTCTATGGAGCTACATCAGGGGTTCTTTTACTACATTTATGACATGGGCGGAGGACCACAGCGAGTAAAAGCTAACACCAATCAACCAATTAATGACAATAAATGGCATGAGGTTAGTGATTATTGATCTATACACCTGTTACTTTTATTAGTGACTATATTATCTATTGTTGTGGTGATTCATGATTGTACAAAGAAATTACGACTGTGGTTTTCTGTTGCCTTCCGTGTGTGATTTTGTTAAAGATAAAAGAACAAGTAATGCCATTTATATCATAAGATCTTTAGTAGAAAGAGCTATAGAGGTGAAAACAGATCTATACCTATGTTTCATAGATTACATCAAGGCATTTGACAAAGTAAAGCACCAAGAAATAATCAAAATTTTAGAAAGCATAAACATAGACAGCAAAGAATAATAAAGAACATGTACTGGCAACAAACAGTGGCCATAAGAACTGGAAACCAATTGGGAATGTTTCAACAAATAAAACAGGGTGTTAGACAAGGTTGTGTGCTGTCACCAGATTTGTTTAATATTTATAGTGAGATTATTTTAAGGTCCATAAGGGACATGCCTGGAATAACAATTTTAGGTCATAATATAAATAATCTAAGGTATGCTGATGATACAGTCTTAATCGCTAAGAGTGAAAATGAGTTACAAGAAATGTTGGACATTATAGTGAAAGAAAGCAAAAATAAAGGACTCAGCCTTAATAGCAAAAACACAGAGGTAATGGTAACAACAAAGAAAAAGACATCACCTCAGTGCAAAATAAAGACAAGTGGAACAATATTAAAACAGGTAAATGAATTTAATTATTTGGGAACTTTGTTAACCTCAGACGGAAGATGTACAAAAGAGGTGAGATGCAAAATGGCTCAGGCAAAAGCAGCTTTCCAAAAAATGAGGAAGATACTATGCAATCCATTTTTGACAATAAAAACAAGAAAAAGAGTTCTTAAATGTTATGTAGAGCCAGTCTTAACATATGGATGCAAATCATAGACAATAGGACAACAGACAAGAAAATCACTATAGTCTGTAGAAATGTGGTTTTACAGAAGAATGTTGAGAGCACCATGGACAGCTAAGAAGAGTAATGAAGATGTTCTGAGAGAGGTTAAAGCAAAAGGAGAGCTAATTTCCAATATTAGGAAGAAACAATCATCATTTTTTGGCCATGGAATGAGAAGAGAACAAGTGGAATATATTGGTACAACTGGAAAAATTGAGGGACGAAGAGATAGAGGGAAGCAAAGAGAAAAAATAACAGACAGCTTAAGATAATGGCTTGGCAGAAGATCAACAATAGAAATGATAAATAGCTGCCAAGATCAAAAGTTGTGGATAGACATGATCACCTACGCCAGTAGGCCCGGTACTTGATGATGATGATATTATCTATACACTCACCTATAACGTTTATTACTGACTATATTATCTATACACTCACCTGTAACTTTTATTAGTGACTATATATCTATACATTCACCTGTAACTTTTATTAGTAACTATATTATCTATACACTCACCTATAACGTTTATTACTGACTATATTATCTATACATTCACCTGTAACTTTTATTAGTGACTATATTATCTATACACTCACCTATAACGTTTATTACTGACTATTTTATCTATACATTCACCTGTAACTTTTATTAGTAACTATATTATCTATACATTCATCTGTAACTTTTATTAGTGACTATATTATCTATACATTCATCTGTAACTTTTATTAGTAACTATATTATCTATACATTCACCTGTAACTTTTATTAGTGACTATTATCTATACATTCACCTGTAACTTTTATTAGTGACAATATTATCTATACACTCATCTGTAACTTTTATTAGGGACTATATTATCTATACACTCATCTGTAACTTTTATTAGGGACTATATTATCTATACATTCATCTGTAACTTTTATTAGTGACTATATTATCTATACACTCATCTGTAACTTTTATTAGGGACTATATTATCTATACATTCATCTGTAACTTTTATTAGTAACTATATTATCTATATACTCATCTGTAACTTTTATTAGTGACTATATTATCTGTTACTCGTGTGTTACCGGGGCCTCATTATGAGGGAAGTAAAGAATAGTGACACTGTGTCCTTCCAGGCATGTCGTAAGAGGTGACTAAGGCTGTTGATCGATGGCCTGACAAGCTGTCGTTGTAAAAAATGTATTGTTATGGAAACGGAGCCATAGATTTTGGAAGCAGTTATCTTTGCAATATGTGCCATTTTGGCACGCAAGATTTCTATTTTTGAGTTTGTGGTTCTGCCCTATGTGCTGTCTTCAGCTCGATAGGACAATAGATAGAGATAGATATTATCGATACATTCATGTGTAACTTTTATTAGTTACTCTATTGATCTATACATTCACCTGCAACATTTATTAGTTGCTCTATTGATCTATACATTCACCTGCAACATTTATTAGTTGCTCTATTGATCTATACATTCATCTATAGCTTTTATGTCAATTTACTTTTTTTGTTAGCTCTTGTATTTTCAGAACTTTGATGCATTTTGCTGTATGCCCTGGATGTTCTTTTTCTCCACTACTTCTTTTACCACTTTGTGTGTCAAGATAGATATAAAGTGCTACATGTAGTTTTATTCTTGAGGTGTCCTCACCCATTTTCATTTGATATAATTTTAGAATTTCCTTGATGTTGTCATACCATCTTTTTGTAGGTCTGGCTCAGATGCTACATTGTTTTCTTCTTCTTTGATATTAATTCTATGATACACAGTCACAAGGTAATCTCTCCAAGTAGGTAAACTATTTTCTTTGTTGTTTCTTTATGTAGGATTGATACTTTCTCTTATGATTCCTTTCCTATTTGACTCTTCTAGCCACTTTTTAAAAGATAATATTTCTGTGACTGGGAGATTGGTTTGTCTCAAGGCAAGATGCCGTTATTGAGACTGAGAGGTTGTGAGTTCAAATCCCGGCTGCACCAGTTAGGATTTTAATTTGTGATTTCTCTCTGCAACAACCAACCCTGGTCTCAGCAGCAAGACCCGGCTTGAAAAATCAATTACTCATCGACGGAAAAAAATTATGAGTATCTTCAAAGTCCAAGTTATCTGCCTGTGCGGTGACAGACCACTGTGCACATGGCTGCCAGGGAAAACAAAAGGATTAATACACAAAATTCAGTTCCTAACCTCTAGGGACTTTGCCAGAGTTAAAAACTGGTGAATACAAACCAACAAAATTATGTGACTAGTGTTGTAAATAAAACATAATAATCTTTATCATGCTAAAGACAGAGATGTCATGCAGATCTCTTGGTCTACCATAAACTATGTGGCTCATTGCAACCATGCTCCTTAATTAGTGAACACTTATTTTTATCTTTTCTCATATCATGAATTATGCTTTGAAACAGCTTCTTGTTTCTTTAAACTTTCAAGCACTTTGGGTGCTTATTTTTGTAGCTTTCTTGTAATGCTATTCCAGATCTTTGATATCTTCTTTTATTGATTAGCTTGCATCATATGTTTTATAGCAAAGCTTTACTTATGGGCTTCTGAGAAATAATAATAAAATACCCATTATATATGAACATATTAATTGATCAGTGTACAATTTGTAACTTTTTTTATAATATTGTTTATAATATTGTTTATCATAATATTATTTTGTTCTTCTTTAATAAATCATGTGCCGAAATTCTGTCAAATGTATGGTCACTAATACCATATTCCCTATACGCCACTTGGCGTGACGGGTCACTAATACCATATTCCCTATACGCCACTTGGCGTGACGGGGTACTTTACTTTTACTTCTTTAATAATGTTGGGACTGCTCTGAGTGCATTCAGATAGGTTCTTCTAACAAGGTCACTATGTAAACAAGATATTCTTTTTACTGTTTCATTCATACAATTTTGAAACATGTTTTTTTCTATATTCCTCCATTACTTATATCTTTTTCTTCCCTTCCTCACTATCTATCCATCAATATATTAATTCAAAACATCTGGACAGAATTCTGACAAAATATAAGCAAGGATTTCAAGACAGCCACAAGAGACTACAACAAAGCAGTTAAAGCAACAAGAGTGAGAAAAGAAAGCCACAATCCCACTGAACTCATAGACAAAGACAGACAGCCAATATAAAATAATCAAAATATGCAAAAGAGATGGAAATAATATTTTGAAGATGTATTAAACATAGATACAATAATAAAAGAAGATGTCATCAAACAGGTCTGTGGGCTTACCAATATCAGCGTTGGTGAGGAGTGGATACCGGTGCCTACATCATTCAAGGGGACTTTCTCATGTATTGTCACACTCGACAGGAAAAGTAGGGAACAGAACCCGGTCGTGGTTAATGCTGAGGTCAACGGTCTCATCTGCGATAACACCGATGAGAAAGATGCAGTCATCTATACAGACGGATCTGTAAGACGACATGAAAGAAGTGCATGGGCATTTACAGCACGCTCAGCAGGCAGAATAGCCAAGGAAGACAGTGGTGCATACGCCATGACCACGAGTAGCATGACAATGGAGGTGATGGCAGTGACCAAGGCATTCAAATGGTTAGAGTCACAAGACTACATCCACGCATGTATACTGAGTGATTCGATGAGCATGATAAAAAAGTGGAGGCGGGCTTTGTACGCATGCAATGGGTAGAGTCGTTGCAGAAATCCAAAATACGTAAGGTCACCTTTGTCTATGTCCCTGGACATGCGGGAGTACGGGGAAATGAGAGAGCGGACAGGTTGGCTAGCTGCGCTGTCGTTGAGGACGGGCAACCAATGGATCGGGCGGACATCATCAATGCACTCCGAGATGTGGGATGAGAACACAGGACTTCGACAAACACAGATCAACGTCACTTCTTCGGATGATGGAAATGGGAGTTAAGATGGGCACATCCAGAAATGAGAAACTTGGTGGCCGTGTAAGAAGACTTATCAACCAACATAGAACTGGAGTCGTCAGTCGCTGGACACTGAGGGAATTGCTGAGGAGGGGATCTGAGCATCTATGGACATGTTCGGAGTGCAATGATGATGACCCGCAAATAACTCAATAACAATAATAAAATATAACAAAGAGAACTCTGCACCAAGTAATATAGAAAAGAGGAGTAAGACAAGGATGCATCCTATCACTGAGCTTGTTCAATCTATACACTGAGCAGATCTTTAAAAACATCACAGGGATGCCAGGCCTAAACATTAATGGAAAGATAATCAATAAGATATTGTGATGATACTGTACTACTAGCAGAAAATCCTAAAGATCTACAACAATTACTTAATGAAATAAACATGACAAGCAAAATATATGGACTAGATATGAATATCAAAAAGACTAAAACTATGATCATAAACAAAGAAAATACTGAAAACCTACAAGTGGATATCAAAATTGAAGGGAATAGACCTGGAGAAAATTCAGAACTACAACTACCTTGGACATACTATAACCAGTGATGGAAATTGTACAACTGAAATAAACAAAAGAATAGGCTAAGCAAAAAGTCATTTTAATGTCATGAAAAATATACTAACATCAAAAAAATAACACCAGGGCTAAAACTAAGAATAGCAAAATGTTATATCTTTTCAACATTCTTATATGGTGCAGAAACATGGACATTATACCAAAAAAACAGAACAGAGAATTGAAGCCTTTGAAATGTGGATATATAGAAGAATAGGTGCAATTGGATGGAAAGAAAAGAAAACAAATGATGAAGGTTTAAAAGAACTAAAAATGAAAAGAGAACTACTAAACACAATTCAAACAAGACAAATGCGATTTTGGGGGCACGTTAAAAGACACAACAGCCTACTAAAAGTAATCCTGGATGGGGAAAATACAAGGTAAAAGAGGCAGAGGCAGACTGAGACTAACATGGATGAGTAACATCAAAAGATGGACAGATCAGCCTATGACAGCCTGCACCATCAAAGCAAGAGACAGAGCAGAATGGCGCTCCATGGTAGCCAACCTTCGTTGCTGAGATGACTTTCGATGATGATGATTAAATATAGCACCAACCAATAACACAATAAAAACCACACAAGAATAGTCAAACACTGAACCCAACATCATGAAAGAGGAAATCAAAGAAGTAATCAAATATGCACAAAGAAATAAAGCACCGGGGACAGATAACATACCAGTAGCAATAATAGCAACAGCAGGAGAAATAGGAGTTACGTGATTGCACAGAATATTCAATGCAGCATGGCACCAACAAAAAGCCACAGAAGACTGGTAACAGGCAATAATTGTACCAATTTGGAAAAAAGAAAGGTAGCAAGAGAGACTACCATCAATATGGAGGCATATCGCTTCTCAGCCATGTGGGAAAGTTATACACCAAAATTATGGAAAAAAAAACTTAGACTAATAATATAACTACAGTTAAGCGATTCTCAAATGGGGTTCCGAAAAACAGAGGACCCATCAAAGACAGAGGAGATCAACAAGCTTCTATTTGCAGACGATCAGGCACTAACATGTGAAAAAATAGAAGACCTACAAGAACACTTAAATAGACTCAACAGCAAAGGCACAAAATACAACATGAAAATCAACATCAGCAAAACAGAAGTCATGAATGTCGCTAAAAG
This sequence comes from Megaustenia siamemsis, assembly GCA_032433765.1. Classification (NCBI taxonomy): domain Eukaryota; kingdom Metazoa; phylum Mollusca; class Gastropoda; order Stylommatophora; family Ariophantidae; genus Megaustenia; species Megaustenia siamemsis. The sequence continues at coordinate 12,331,533 of JAVIAB010000124.1, forward strand.
AGAAACAGAACAGCAACATAACTATAGATGGCAGACAACTAAAACAAGTAGAGCTATTTAAATACCTAGGAAGTCTAGTGACAAATGACAACTCACAGCAGAAATAAACTCAATGTGCAAAAAGCATGTGTCAAATCATTGGACAACTATGATATTCTATATCACAAGAATCAACAGATAAAATGGTTTGACCACGTGATAAGGCATAAAAATAAAATTGGTTATTGGTTATGGAAGGCCTCGGCATCACAGCAAACGAATTAAAATCCATAATTGCTCAACCGCCCGTGCCAGTGGAATCATCCGAATTACCAACTCATCTCCCAAACAAAGAAAGGTAACTGTAGTTCCCATCGTAGCAGTCTCAGCACACGCCAAAAGACATAAGGCGAAACCGCGCAGAAAGTGAACACAGCCAACTGTTCCCTGTCATACGATATCATCATTCATCGTAAACAAGCGGGATATCGAAGCAGGATCAAAACGGATGAGACACACAGCTCACGGTGTGCACAGAGCACTTAACTCAGTAGCTCCTGCAACAAAAATAAAATAAATAACATAAGCAATTTTAAAAAACATTTCGAGAACATCAGACCCAAGGGCAGACCACGAAAAAGATGGATTGACAGAGTATAAGAAACATTAGGAATCATAACTGCAGCAGATGCAAACAGCACAAGGCTGCAAACTATATCTCCTCTTGATGCTAAAAGGCAAACAAGGAAGGTAAGAAGCAGAAGAATATATACATTCTTAAAGTACTCATATTCTTCCCAATTATTGACAATGAGTTGTTTTAAAGACTTCTACTAGAAACATTTTGCTTAGATGTTTACAAGTTTTATTAATGAACATTCTGGAATGAATGTTTATTTTTGTTATTCATCTTTGAGCTCAAGTCTTCTTCATAAAAATGTATGTTTTTTTCTTCATTTCTGTCAAATTTCCAGAAAATAACAGCATTTCTTAGATTGGGCTTAACATTAAACATGCAGAGTTGAAGTATTTTCTGTTTAATAATTCTGATGTCAGCAGTCAACTATCGGTCACTAACTGCAATCATTTCATGTGTCATATATCCCAGATCTTATTTATGTTTTCAAAATTGCATATGCATATTATTGTCTATTTTTTTTTTTGGTTTTTTTTTGCAAAATAAAATGATTGTTATTGAGTTATTTGCGGGTCATCATCATTGCACTCCGAACATGTCCATAGATGCTCAGATCCCCTCATCAGCAATTCCCTCAGTGTCCAGCGACTGACGACTCTAGTTCTATGTTGGTTGATAAGTCTTCTTACACGGCCACCAAGTTTCTCATTTCTGGCCGTGCCCATCTTAACTCCCATTTCCATCATCCGAAGAAGTGACGTGGATCTGTGTTTGTCGAAGTCCTGTGCTCTTCCCACATCTCGGAGTGCATTGATGATGTCCGCCCAATCCATTGGTTGCCCGTCCTCAACGACAGCGCAGCTAGCCAGCCTGTCCGCTCTCTCATTTCCCCGTACTCCCGCATGTCCAGGGACATAGACAAAGGTGACCTTACGTATTTTGTACTTCTGCAATGACTCTACCCATTGCATGCGTACAGAGCCTGCCTTCACTTTTTTATCATGCTCATTGAATCACTCAGTATACATGCGTGGGTGTAGTCTTGTGACTCTAACCATTTGAATGCCTTGGTCACTGCCATCACCTCCATTGTCATGCTGCTCGTGGTCATGGCGTATGCACCACTGTCTTCCTTGGCTATTCTGCCTGCTGAGCGTGCTGTAAATGCCCATGCACTTCTTTCGTGTCATCTTACAGATCCATCTGTATAGATGACTGCATCTTTCTCATCGGTGTTATCGCAGATGAGACCGTTGACCTCAGCATTAACCACGACCGGGTTCTGTTCCCTACTTTTCCTGTCGAGTGTGACAATACATGAGAAAGCCCCCTTGAATGACGTAGGCACCGGTATCCACTCCTCACCAACGCTGATATTGGTAAGCCCACAGACCTGTTGGATGACATCTTCTGCTCGGCCCACCCATGATTTGCCTCTTTTTAGCCTGGTACCTTTCTCTGTGTTGAGCACGTGGTGCAATGGATGCTCTTTATCTGTACTAATCTTCAGGTATGCTCGTGCTCTCCAGATCTTGATTCTGTCATCTTTGGTTGGAAAGTCAAGAAGATACCTCATTGCTACACAGGGAGTGTCCTCTGTTCTGCGTTTCATTTCAAGGTGACAGGTGAGGACACGGGCAACTATTTTCTCCAGCAGCTTGCCCGCAGTGTTCTGCTTCGTGATGATTCTGTAGACACTGATCTGAGAATGGTTCTTGTTTGGCTTCGGTAGCGGCAGTAAGTAGCTGTGTAGCCACTCCTCCTTAATCTGGCCACTCAGAATACTGGCATTAAACTCTTTGGCCAGTTTTGTCAAGTCGTCGTCAACTAAATCGCCTATGTCATCGAACCGAACACCATCTGACCAGGAGCAGTGTTGTGTGACCTTTTAAGTGTCGTACGAATGGTATCGGTTGTGATTGTGAGATCTTATCCCAGCACTACATCCTTACACAATTTTGACAGCGATCCCCGTATCCTCATTTTTACAGCCTCATTTCTTTGGTCCGTCTGTTCAATGTAGCGAGCAAGCAGGGCCTTCCCTTTGCTCTCATCAGATTTGTGTCATATCAGGCCTGTGCTCTAAAAGTCTGGTATGCCTCTGTGTCGTGTTGTGCCATTCATGCTCTGATGAAGGCGCCATAATGTGGCTAGTGATTTTTTCTGAGCACACTTTTCTACAGAAGTCATCCCATTTGGCATGCTTAGCACAGTTTAATATACTACTGTAGTAGTAGTTAATGGCTGTACAAGTAGCTAATTAATTATGAACTCATTTAAAACTGATGTTTCCATTTGGAAAACATGACTATCTTTTCACTCATTACCACATGTCATACCAGTTGGCATAGGTGATCATGTCCTTCCACAATCTTCTTTCTACAGTGCATCATATCAATTCTGTTGTTGACTGTTTTCCATGCCATGACACCAAGCTATCTAGTATCTTCTCTCTTTGTGGTCCTCGATCTCTCTTTCCCTGAATTTTGCCAGTTGTAACCAAGTACTCCAACTTTCCTCTTCTCATGATGTGACCAAAAAATCTTTCTGATGTTTTTAGGAGCTCCCTTTTCATGTTGGCTTCTTTGAGAATTTCCTTGTTGGTCTTTTTAGCTGTCCAGGAAACTTTCAACATTCTTCTGAGATATCCCATCTCTGTGGCCTTTGTTCGTCTTTTCATTTATTTCACCACTTCTCACTACTGTAATGAAAAGTAAACAAGCTGTCTACAATTATATGTCCCAATCATCAAGACTAACTAAAACAAAGTTGCAGGAACCTGTGGAGATGTTTGAGCCAAGCTGGATAGGGCAAACACTAAGAAGAGACCCAGAAACAATAACTGAACAGCCGCAAAAATGATTTCACTGGAGAAGGCAGGAAAAAAGCAAACGAATAAACACCTGGCAAAATCAGTGGAAACAGAGATGAAGTGTATGGGTCAGACCAAGAGCACCCTGCAAAATTGTATTTCTATCTATTTATCTATCCTTTTTTCAAGCCGAAGACGGCACAAAATATAGACTCTTTATGTCTAAAGATTTTTGTTATTAAGTGTCAGACCTTGCACATGACCCATATTGTATCGCAACACACATTCCTGTTCTGGGCAAACCACTCAATCTCAGGGAGCTGCTGCATGCTGTTGTTGCCTCTTGCCTCTGTGTTTATTTGAGTGTTAACTAAAATGCTATATGTTATTACAGACCATACAAAATTGAAACATTTTGTTACTGTCGTAAAAAACACCACATACAAGCCACTGACAACTTGAAATCTTTGTGACCAAAGAAGGAAGAATTAGTAGAACTGTAGAGCAGATATTTGATAATAATTCTGTCAATAGCAGTGAATCATCAGTCAAAGGGGAGGTATGATATCTGTCCTATGTGCCATCTTTGGCTCATAAGAAACTAACTGATGAGAGTAGATCAATGCAAACATTTTGAAACTACGTAAGAACGTGTGTTTTGTCATTCTGCTATAGATACGATTGTTACGAGCAGACACATACAAACAGCTTCTACGAGTTGACGACAACACTCCTATAATAGATGACCTCTCTGGTGCTAAAAGCTACAGACTTGACCTTCATGGTGCCCTTTATATTGGAGGTGTCAAGAAGACAATGTACCCATCTCTTCCAAAACAAATTCACTCACAACATGGCTTTGTAGGCTGCTTAGGGTCACTAGACCTGAATGGATATTTTCCAGAAATAGTTCGACAAGCTATTCCAATTCATGAAAGTGTTGGAGAAGGATGCAGAGGTAAGTGGTGTGCTATTTTATACCTCTAATATAGCATATCAAATGCTCATCTTCACCTATGAGTTTTAGGAAAATGCATATCTGGCAATAGTTTTAGATTACTCTGTACACCGTCACAGTTACTTTCACTATGTGTAATATTTATATTTTTCCGTTCATTAATTGACTGTACTGTAAAGTTTACATTTAAGTTTGCAGTGTTGGCACATTTTGTTCTGACATCAACTTTGACACCCATTTTCAAAAAGTCTGCCTTTAATTAAATTTTTTTTTGGTCTTTTTGCAAGGCTGAGAGTGTCTGAGTTCTCCTAGATAATCTTTCTTTTGAGTCTTAATACTTGTATTTACTTGTATGACACTTAAGTTAAGCTAGGGTGACCATTCGTCCCCGATTTCCGGGGACAGTCCCCGGAATGTAGAAGTTGTCCCAGTAAGAAATTTGTCCCAGATTTTGTCCCCGATTTCAGTGAATAAATAAATGTTCATACACGGAATCGGCCCTCTTTTAAAGTAATCACTAGGACTCGGGACGTTACTGAGTTGTGTTTCTTTATCCCAGACTGAGCGGTATTAGCAAGAAGATAAAAGAGAAGACTTGGACGCGTTGTGTCGGAGATAGCTCTTTGAACTCTTGAAGCGCGGTGCTACGTCACTTCTATTCCCACCACTCACTTCTATTGGGATGGGTTTAATTTAAAAAAAAAGCAGACACTCTCTCTCCCCCCACCCTGCCTTTCCGGACATCTCCCGCCAAAGTATCTTGCCAAAGTCGCCAACAGTAAAAACTAACATTAATTTATCGTGTGAAAGCTTCAGCGAAAAACTTGCTTCAAATCATGAGATCTTGAGAGAGATACACTCAAAAAACAAGTACCACGCCGAGGCAACAACCTCTTCAGTATAAATAAGGTACTGTAAACATTACTTTAATACTGCAATTGATATCTATATGTTGTTTACATTTTTTTTATTTTAAATATTTTTTTTGTATTGAGAAACACAACTAGTAAGGTGACCATTCGTCCCGGATTGTCCGGGACAGTCCCGGAATTTGACATTTTTTGAACCTTTGTCCCGGATTAGCTGCCGTACCGGTTTTGTCCCGATTTTGGCATATTTTTTAGCTTTTGTCCCGGATTTGATAAAAAAATAATTTGGGACACAAACGTTCACCAATTTTGCCATTTTGGTATACGGCGTACATTTCTTCAATTAAAAAAAATATTATTCCGTTGCTGTGTAGACAATTTTGTTTAATATTAAAACAGTAGAACGCGCTCCTATATAGTTTTAAATCTCGTATATATTCGTTGTGTTACTAACTTTCACTTTCACTTTCGCAAAAAATGGCACCGAGGCGTAATTGTAGTTTTAATCAAGATTTACAAAAGGAATACCCTTTTATAAAAAAAGTCTACATCGTCATCAGACTTCACTGTAAGATGTAATATATGTTCATCCGGGTTTACTATTAACCATAGTGGACGTGGTGATATTAAGAGCAACATAACATAAATAGTGATAAACATAAGAGAGCCGTCGCTACTGCTGCATCAAGCTCGTCGTTGAGAAATTTTTTTCGAGCTGAACAGGTTGGTGACAAAGAAGAACAGTTAGCTGCTACAGAAGGTGCCTTTGCATATCATACAGTGATGCACAATCACACGTTTAGATCTATGGACTGCACATCAACATTGCTTCAGGTAACTTTAGAACCAAAATTTGCTTGTGCACGTACGAAAACAGAAGCTATTATTCGGAATGTGTTCACACCCCATGCTCTAAACAAGTTGAGATGTGACCTAGAAAACGTAACATTTATCTCCGTACTGACAAATGCCTCCAACCACAAAGAAATCAAGATTTTTCCTTTGCTTGTCAGATACTTTGATCGCAATAAGGGACTGAAAGTTAAAATATTAGAGTTGAAGTTGAAGTCATTGCCGGGTGAAACATCTGATATAGTAAGTAGTTTTCTTATTGACTGTCTAACTGAAAATGGTTTAGAACTGAAAGTAGTTGGATTTTGTGCAGACAACACAAATTCTAATTTTGGGGGCGCTGAAAGAAAAGGACAGAACAATGTTTTCACAAAACTGAAAGAAAACCTTGGACATAGTTTGATAGGTGTTGGGTGTGCTTGCCATATTTTCCACAACACTGTTCGAGCAGCTGCAGACGTATTGCCTGTTGATGTTGAAATGACTATTGCAAAAATTTATCTGTACTTCAAATCATACACAGTTAGAGTTGAAAGTCTCAAGGAGTTTTGTCAGTTTGTCGACACAGACTTCCAGATGATTTTAGGTTATACACAAACTAGGTGGCTTGCGCTCTTGCCTGCTGTTGAAAGGGTTCTTTACATGTTCCTGCCTCTAAAATCATATTTTCAATCTCAAGACAGATGCCCAGTTTTTATACAGGAATTCTTTGAAAACCCACTGTCTGAGGCATGGCTTATTTTGGTTCACAGTCAGGCATCCTCTTTCCACGAAGCAGTGCAGAAAGTAGAGGAACAGATGGTCACTGTATTTGAAGTCATTGACAACATCAATAGGTTGAAAGCTATCTTGGAGTCCAAGCTGGAAGACGGCTTCTTGCCATCAAGAGTTCAGATAATCCTTAAAAAGCTGGAAATGGAAGGATTTCCACGTGATGATGTGAACAAGTTTAACGCCAGTGTTTCTTCATTTTATGAAACAGCTTTAAGTTATTTGAAGAAATGGGCTGCAAATAATTTTCAAAACCTAGAGTCTTACAGCTGGGTAATGCTGAACAGAACACCAAATTGGGAAGATATTGAGAAGTCTTCATCATTAGTGAGTCAAACAGTGCCTTCAGTTGACTTTCCAGAAAATGAAATGTATGACGAATATGTCTACATGAAACAGTTCGTTACTTCACAAAAAATTAGTGAGTGGAGTCTTAATAAAACATTACCAGGGCAGCGTTGGGTTGAACTAGCTTCCCACTTCAGAAACAATCATGTGCCCGTTTCACATATTCTGAAGTTGGCAGAGTTCTTTTTGTGTCTACCTGGAACAAATGCTGCAACAGAACGAGTGTTTTCTCTGATGAACAGTTTGTGGACAAATGATAAAGCACAACTAGGTGTTGAAACTTTAAAAGCAATGTTGATCACCAAAGTGAACTATGAGGGAACATGTGTCGAATTTTATAAGATGCTGCATACAAAGAAGGACATTTTACAGAAAATTCACTCATCTGAAAAGTACAGCATCTCTGTTTCACCTTCAATTTAAGAGAGTATCACTGTTTTTTTTTATCTCCTGATTATCCTGATAGCGTATTGTAGGTCTATATTATTAGATGTTTTAAAATGTATGTATTATTCACTTGAAAATGGCAGCAAGAAGAAATGTAATTTTATTGGTGGAAAATTCAAGTAAAATTATTCCGTCCCGGAATGGGATTTCAAAAATATGGTCACCTTACAACTAGCTATTGTAATGTCATTAAGTGCGTGTATCGCATAAGTACCGTGAATATTAACAAAAATAAAATCAAACAGCAAATGAACAGTTATTATGAAATTTAAAGTTATCTTTTTTTTTCTTCAACAAAATTTATTGCGCACACACAGTCACACACCCACCCACACATATTATAAATATATATATAAATAAATATGTATATGTATACACACACACACACATATATAAATATATATATATATCGTTCGTCCCCGATTTTGTGGGACAGTCTCAGAAATAAGCAAAAAAATCCTCTGAAATGTAAAAAATATGACAAATGTCCCCGGAAACAATGGGAAAAAAATTGTCACCCTAAGTTAAGCTTGCCAGGAGCAGTCATAGCCTGATCATAATTGCAATGCAGCAAATGGTATCGAATTTACCTTATTCTCTACCTCTATATCTGTTCATCTTTTAGCATATAATCCTCCTTTGACATCTGCTATTGCTTTGAATGTTTTGAGTGCATGCAAGCTCATCTGCCATGGTAAAGTGGCACAAGCTGAAGAATTATCTTGTTGTACCAGTTGACACCTTATTTAAGGATGGAAAATAAACATAAAATGGTATTAAGCAGCAAGACGTATAGAGAGACAAGACAAATTATAACATGTTTTGGCAAAGACCCTCATCACATACAAGACAACAAATACTAATACAAAAATAAAATTACATGAATACTTTAACTTAGCAGCATGACAATGTTATTTGAATGACTGAGGGGATCCAGATGAGGAAAGTAGGCTAAGAAAAGTCATCTTGAAAGAGGAAACATGACCAGGACCCATTTGCCTGTTTGTTATATGATTAATAGTCAATGGGAGAGGTAAGATCTTGAGGGCCAAAAAGTGTGATTAAGGTAAGAAAGGTCCTGCATGGTATTTAATATATTTTATGTTTGTGCTTATCTCCATCTTGTTCAATCATTAGTCTATGTTTGGTGTTACTGATAACCATCTGATACAAATATTTATCAGGCACATGGAAGTGGATAATTATAAGTTAATCTGATGATATATATCTTGGCTCAGATGTCCACGTACTGAAACGTAGAGGCACTTTCCTTCACATCAGAACTGACGCCACCCATCGTATGAGACCTGGATCAAAGCCTGTCTCACTATATAGGTGTTCAAGTTTGTCATAGTCCACTCGATTGTATACATCCTCAAGTTCAAGAACTACCAGTGCCGTTTCTCTTTCTTTTGAAAGGATTCATAAATATCATATGCAAGGATGGAGACAAAAGCAGCAGTATCCTTGTCAGGCCTATAACCATCTAGTTTGTTTGGCAACAATCTGTTGCTCTCAAATTGTGCTGCAAGCTTTTTGGAAGTGACTCTTGTCAAGAATCTTTTCATAGGCATTCTACATAGTAATATTGCGATTTCCGCTCAGTGCGGACATATCTTGTGCTATTTATTTGTGCTAAGAAATTATAATGTTATTTTTCTGTCAGGATAAAATTGACTACTTAAAAAAAAATATACAATAATTATACATTTGATAGATCTTAATCACTTGAGAGAAAAAAATGATGCTAGTTGAAAGAAAATATGTTTCGTTTAAAAACAAAATGGATATTTTGATCTACTAATGGTCTAATGTCTCTAATTCAAGTTTGAGCCAGGTGACAATATAGTTCCTCTAAAAAAGAAATGATATTTTGATCTGCTAATATCTCTAATTTAAGTGTGAACTTATTTATTGTTTAACACATGTCCATGCTATCACCAGGTCCACTGAATAAATGTGTGAATGACTCATGTGCAAACCGTGGCAAGTGCATTCAGTACTGGACATCATACACATGTGACTGTGATCTGACCTCGTATACAGGACCAATGTGCAATGATGGTACTTTTTTCATCACATATTTATAGGTCATGTCTTTGTTTTAATAATTAACCAATGAAATAAAAAAAATTAAACATTCAACAGAATAGCCTTCATTAGTAAATAAAATAACTCTTTTGTGTATTTTTTATTTAACTTTTTTTTCACTGTGTTATAATTAATGAGAGAATAAAAAGAAGAAAACATTCAACATTCTTTTCTAAAACCACATTTCTATAACCTTCAGTGATTTTCTTGTCTGTTGTCCTATTATCCATGATTGATGATGATGATGATAATTAATGAAATGCTAAATGAGATTATGATAATTGTAAAGTGATGCAATAAACATAAGAAAGAATGCCAAATATTTGTACAAGAAATCATTGTCATTGTGTAGAATACAAACAAAAATTATTAGCATAAAACAGAAAAGTTGGAATTGTGTAAAAATAACATTTAATATATTTACCAATTCTGAGCTTTTTCTTCTTATTTCTCTGTCACACTTTACATTGAAACTGCATTATCTGCACCTTCATCCTGGCACATCATTGTTATGGTATATATTTGCAAATGGCTTTGCCTTCCCTTTTAGATCCCTACTCACTTGATCAGTCTAAGCAACTGGTTTACACGATGACCATCATTTGAAGGTAGAGTGATCTCCTGATCAACTCTAGACTGCAGACCCTTATTCTAGAATGTAGAATCACTGACAGATATCAGACCATTCCCTGCTCATTACAAGTTTCAAATTTGGACATAATGACATTTGAATCTAAAACTTTCACATTAGACTACTGTAGGGGATAACATTTGTTAAACTTTGCTTCATTAAAATAAATAGATCAATCATACTTGTATCAGTATTTTATCAGACCAAGGTTCGATCCTGCTTCGGACCATATATTGTTCTTTTTTTTTTTCTTCTGTTGATTATTTGTCATTTTTTCCAAGTGCTGTAAACATACCTCTTCCTCTGAATTGATTCGCTGTATTGAAACCACCTTCTTCTTGTCTTCCCCTGATGCATCGCCCATGCCTTCCTTTATTTTTCTTCCAGATCACTGTGCCTTTTAACATGGCCGTAGAATGGTGTTTATAAGCCAGTGTTTTTTTTAATGTTTAAATCTTTTAATATGTCTTCATTGCTCTCTTTTATTATCCAAGAATCCTCTCAATGATTTATCTGTAGCATTTTGTTTCAAATGAATCAATTTTGATTCCTTTCTTTTTGCAAGATTGTCCATGATTCACAACTATATGTTGCTATCGGAAAGATACATGTCCTCAGTACTTTTAATGTTACTGCCTTGCTGATATTGTACCACTTTCTACAACCAACTTTTAATATCATTTTCAAAAGATATTTTACAAAACAACAAAAGTGTGACATATATTTTGCCAGAAATAATGTTTTATATTTTAATATTTTGTTCTTTATTGTTTGTGCAAGCTTTGTATGCCATTTTTCTGCTAGCTATTTCTCATTGTTCACATTTTTATTAACACAAGAAAACTGTCAATAAAATAAGAACATTTTTAAAAATTATCAATAATTTCTCTTTCAGGCCCAAAATATATTTCAACATTAAAAATGTTTATAACGTTTTAATGAAGAGAAATATTGACATTAGATTTGCAATGGTTTTACATAATTATATCTGGGAGTTTAAAATTATATGATTAATAGAAATGTATAATTTTGTTTTTTTTTTCATGTTCTATCAATACAATAAATGTTTTGGCTGCAGTATAGTTTAGCATGTTAAGATGAAGAGAAAAATAACGCATAATGTATTTTTAAGGGGACAAAAATAAAACGTATATTTACATACATAATAATAAACGTGCCTGTTTTGATTATCAACTAAGAATGGTCTTCTTTCTTGTTTTCTGCTGTTGGGAATGTTAGATATCAGGTTTGAACAATATTAATATTCTCTATGATGAAATATGACATCTCCAAGAAACTAAAAAATGTTGTCCTTCAAAGCCATCTCAGAAGACATGAATTTCTCTGGCACTAAACTTTGTCTGGAGAGTATATTCTGCATTTCCTAAAGATTGTCCACTAGTGAAAGATGATCCCAAAGCCATCTCAGAAGACATGAATTTCTCTGGCGCTAAACTTTGTCTGGAGAGTGTATCTGCAGTTCCTGAAGATTGTCCACTAGTGAAAGATGATCCCAAAGCCATCTCAGAAGACATGAATTTCTCTGACACTAAACTTTGTCTGGAGAGTGTATTCTGCATTTCCTAAAGATTGTCCACTAGAGAAAGATGATCCCAAAGCCATCTCAGAAGACATGAATTTCTCTGGCACTAAATTTTGTCTGGAGAGTGTATTCTGCATTTACTGAACATTGTCCACTAGTGAAAAAAGATAATCCTAAAGCTGGAATTTCTGAAATATGGGCAAAACTATTAGCTAAATCTATGGTGCTAAAATCTCAATCTAGGCATGACTGTTTGGTCTCTCCAATGAAGATTATAGATAACATCATGATTATGATAATTTGATATTGATGTCTCTGAGGAAAGTTCTGGACATTATTGTATAGCTGATCAATTTTGGTGACAGAACTCCAGTTCTCTTCCTCTTCTGTTTTTGCCTGATAACTTCTCCTCTTCATTACCCATCCTTAAAAGAATGTTATATTTAGTAGACATGTTGTGTTGTCATTTACAGTAACATTTTTTGCTTTTTGGCTTAACACATTTGATTTTAGCACAGCATATTTTTAATTTTTGCTTACTTGACCTGAGTAATTAGTTTGTCTCCAGGACACTTTGGGAAGCTGTTGTAGGATCTTTATCATTTCTGGTTCTATTATTCTGACAAAGATAATCAGCTATCAATCACTGACCAATTTAGCACAGGACCAATTTAGCACAGGTTCTGTTTGAACAAATAATTTCTCAGGGAAGTGTTACAACACTCAGGGAAAAAAACCACAAATAATCAACTGAAAAAAATTAAGAACAATAGATAGTCCAAAGCAGGATCAAACCCATACTCCTCGACACAGTACCTTGCATGAGAAACAAATGCTAGAGCACACAGCCAGCTAAGCTACTTAAAATGGTAGCTATCATTGGTGATGTCTTTTACACCTGTTTACTCATGACTATAGCATGAGGTTATGAATACAAGTCGGGAGTAAATTGTATTTCTGTATTTATAATACAGATAATAATAATCATCATCATCCGGTACCATGTCGGTTGGCTTAGATGATCATCTCTCTCCACATCCCTTGTTCCTTCATGCATATTATAATTTCAGTCTGTGATCTTTTATTGTGCCATTTTTATTAGCTGTTCAATATTTTTTCTCTTGGTTTTCCTTTGCTCTTCTTTCAATTCTGTCTGCCTGTTATTGTATTCTCAATGCCTTCTTTCTGTATGAAATGTCCAATAAATATAATCTCTTCCTAAGATTTTGATGATATTTCTGGTTTCTCCAACTTGTTTTAAGCATTCTTCATTTTTAATTTTTGCTATCCTTGAAATTCGTAGCATTATTCTGATAAACATTTCAACTGCCTCTAATGTTTTTTGTGCTGTCTTACTTATCATTCATGATTTACTTCTATATAGTTAAACAGGTTTGATTCTGCACTTTAGGACCATTTTTCTAACATTAATTGACAATAATTTATTATAAAAGATGTTTTTCATTTAGTGGAATTATGTCTAATTTTTACAGTGCATCTGTCATCTGGTGTTATTATTAATCCCAGGTATTTTAAACTATGCATTTGTTTCAGGATTTTTCCATTTAGTTTCACTCTACTTTCTTGTGTGCTTGTATTCTTTGCTACAGTCAAAAGTACTTCATCTACTTCATCAAAAGCACCTGAAATCATTGTTAAAAAAATAACAAAATAATGAACACTCAAGATTTACTTAACTGCAAGTTTAAATTGACTAGCATTTTAAACAGTTTTCATTTGCATTGCTTCTTGGCTTTCAGTCTTATTGCATTCATTTTTTCTCATATCTACAGAAAGTGTGTCTTATAAGTTTGGACCAGGTCCTGGTCTAATCACATACACATACCAAGAAGGTCAACAGCCTTCTACAAACTTTGACAGCCTGGCTTTTGGTTTCCAGACATTTCAAGATGAGGCTGTGTTGCTGAGGATAGGCAGCAAAGCATATGATGATTTCATTCAGCTTGAGTTGGTGAGTTAAGTGATGATTTCATTCAGCTTGAGTTGGTGAGTTGAGTGATGATTTCATTCAGCTTGAGTTGGTGAGTTGAATGATGATTTCATTCAGCTTGAGTTGGTGAGTTGAATGATGATTTCATTCAGCTTGAGTTGGTTAGTTGAGTGATGATTTCATTCAGCTTGAGTTGGTGAGTTGAGTGATGATTTCATTCAGCTTGAGTTGGTGAGTTGAGGGATGATTTCATTCAGCTTGAGTTGGTGAGTTGAATGATGATTTCATTCAGCTTGAGTTGGTGAGTTGAGTGATGATTTCATTCAGCTTGAGTTGGTGAGTTGAGTGATGATTTCATTCAGCTTGAGTTGGTGAGTTGAGTGATGATTTCATTCAGCTTGAGTTGGTGAGTTGAGTGATGATTTCATTCAGCTTGAGTTGGTGAGTTGAGAGATGATTTCATTCAGCTTGAGTTGGTGAGTTGAATGACCATAGTCTGACCACACTTACATTGTTGTCTGAAACATTTGAGCTTATTGAGCTCCATGCAAGTTAATAAGTGCTCAGCAGATAGCCAATTAATATGTGTGTGTGTGTGAGAGAAAGAGAAAGATCATAATTTACCTTTCAACATCAAGGGAAGATATAATTTACTGTCTTTTGCTCCTCTTCGGCCTTTGCTGCTGTTATGTTTCCTAGTGTTTCTAATATTCGATCAATCCATCTTTTTCATGGTTGTCCTTGGGTCTAGTGTTCTCACATTGTTTATTAAAGGGTCGTTGTGTTGTATTTTGGTATTTCTGTCTTATTATGTGGCCAAACCATTTTATCTGTTGCTTCTTTATATACTTATATATTAAATGACATGAATTATCCTAGATTTTTTCTCATTAATTTTTTTATCTTATCCTTCAGACTGTTTCCTGTCATGCGTGTAACATATTTCATCTCAGTAATGGTTATTTTTGTTATTGTTCTTGAGTCTAGAGTCCAGGTCTGGAATTGATAGCACAACGTTGGGAAGTAGATGATGTTGTAGAGTGTCGATTTTGTCTTTTTTATCATTTTTTTGTTGGACAGCAGTGGTGACATTTGTCCGATGATTTGACAAGCTTTTGTTGCATCTTGAGTTTATTTCTGCAGTTTGTGAATTATTACTTGTCACTATACTTCCTATGTATTTAAATTCCCTCACTTGTTTTATATTCATGCATTGATGTAATTAAGAGTTTAAAACATTTTATTGCTCTGACCAAATGTCTAAGACACCAAGGGATTTCTAATATTTGATTTTCCTAATTTTATTAAACTTACCTACCTATACATTCTTTTCTGTACAGGTCAGTGGCCATGTGTATCTTATTTATAACATGGGCACTATGAACCATCCTCTGGGTAACTTCTACCAGAAGGTGAATGATGGTAGATATCATGTGGTCCGTTTTACAAGAGCAGGCCCTAACGCTACCCTCCAGATAGACTCAGATATGCCACAAACAAAAAATCCAACAGGTATACATTTCATAATTGATTATAATTTTGTTTTTTAGAAGTGAAGAATAGGAAATCTGACTCTTTGATATTCAATTTACGTCTCAAAATGTAATTTTGTGAAAATAATTGATGAAATGATTAAATACTGACCCACTGGAATTGTTGTGAACAGTCAAGAAACTTTTTAATAACCTTAAAACTGCTCATCTGTTCTGAAATCATCATTTAATATTAAATCTAACAAGTGATTGAATTTAACCACTCAAATAGAAGAGTAAGTTGCAAACCTATAGTTTCTTTATCAGCCACAACCACCTCATAGTATCATTATCATATCCTCATCTTCTTTGATGCTCATATGCTCAATCTCACCATATCTGTAGACTCATAATCTTATCTCTGCAACTCATTTACTATTAAGAATTTGTCATTTACCCTAACATTTTCCCATCTCAACTAATTATCTAGAAAATAGCAGTTTCTTTGTCACTTTTCTATGATGAGTTGTTTCCATGTTGCCAGGAACCTAAACGCAATTCCTCTTGAATTTAACAAAAATTGAGGTGCAACTTTCTGCTAAAGTTTATGAGGTTGGGTGGGATTTGGGGGGTTTTACAAAGGGAAAGTAGTGACAAACCATAGAGAAAGAAAACTAGAAGACTAGATATTAATCACTTTAAGTGAATCATTATGAGGTGACACAGTATTTGCATTTAAATTTCAAGCAATACTTAGCTGATCACTGCAAAGCCTATGTTTATTCTTTATCACTCAAGTTCTCCATCACATACTTTCCATCTTATAAGGGATGCTCTTAAGTTATAAGTGTTTTTTCTAAATAATGGACTTGTCATTCATAAAAGGAAATTTATAAGGGAAACAAAAATACTTGTGCCACTTTCTGCATTCTTGTTCATACTACAAAGAATCTACACAAAGCATTTTATGAAAATAAAATGTATACAAAATAGCAAAAACAGCTTTGTTTATACATGTGCTAGCCAATCAATTTGTGCCAAACCTATTTTAAAATGGATTTTAAATACAAAGGCCAACCTACAACACTACTACATGGATACCCATAACCAATAAAAATATAGCTTTAGCGTTAGTATTTTTAACGGCATTTCCAGTCTTATATAACCTATAACAGCGATCGTCAAACTTTTCAGTCATCTATGCCCTAACTCGCAACCACAAATCACCATGGCAGCACCTTATATCAATAAATGTTTTTAAAAAAAACAACCATATTTTATATTTTAATGGCATTTTTAATATGTGATATTGATTGACGAAGTAAATAAACTAATGTTATCGGTATAAATTAAATAGATCAATGTCATTTTTGTAATTGAAATTAAAAAATAAATTAATCAGCTGACATTGTGATATTTAATCCTGTAACAAAGTCAATGGGAAGAATTTGCTTGTTTCATCCTCATTAGGTCTTCAAATCTGGGAATAAGTTTGGACATTGTTATTTAAATCTTTCTTTTAGCATTCATATGTGATCTGTAACTGGTTTTGATGGCTGTAAATGTTGAAAACCCAGTCTCACATAAGTAGGTAGGAATTTTAAAAAAAGGAATTAAAACTCATAGGCCTTCTTGCCAACTTTGGGTATTCTTGTTTGACAAAACTTCAATGAAAAGAGGGAAAGAGAGATCTCGGACTACATAGAGAAATAATATTAGCATAACACTGTGGTACAATAGCAGCGAAGTTGATGAATTGCATTGTGGATAGAGGTTGTGGGGGTAAACATCACATGATGATGATGACAATATTGTCCACGGACCCCTAGCATTCGTTTATGAAGTACATCAGCTCCACTGAGCACAGTCTGATGACCACTGACCTAGAAGACATAATCTAAGGTTGAAAGAATCGTACTTTGCCAAGACGAGGGCAAAAACACCAACAGCCAACCAGTCATGTTACATGGATAGAGGTGGTAGGGTATCTATCTATCTATCTATTGACCTTTTGAGCCGTTGCCGGCCCATAGGGCGTAGACCAAGATACACTTTCTCATATCTGAATTTTTGTTCTAACAGTTTTCTTTTAAAGACATTTTATGAAATTTCGCCATTTGTCTCTGTTCTGTGCAAGCAGCTCTATCTCATTGAGGGAGCCGAATCCTGTTGCACTTGCCTCTCTCATCAATGTTCTTCTCAGTGTCTCCCTGGGTCTTCTTTTTCTCTTACCTGTTGTTTCCATATGAGGGCCTGCTTTGCTATTCGGTTATTATCTCTTCTCATCACATGTCCAACATATGACCATCATCTTTTCTTTATACTGAAGATATTAGTGGTTGATTGGCGATTTCTCTAATTTCCTCGTTTGTTTTGAATTCGTTCCACGCTATACCAAGTATTTTCCTTAGACATTCATTTTCGAATGCGTTCAACTTTGTTTCTATATCTCTTGTTGTTTTCCAGCTTCACATGCATACGTAAGGGTTGATAGTACATTTGATTTGAATAGCCTAAGTTTTGTGTTTGTGCTGATGAGTTTTGATAACTTTTCAAGGCTTCTGAAAGACATTGCTGCCTTAGCTATTCTGATTCTAATTTCTTTACTTGTATCCCCTTCTCGATCAATGTGACTTCCAAGATAGATAAAGTGATCGATCTCTTCTACTGGTTTGTTTTCCATGTATATTTTGTCATCTGTTGGAATTAAACTTTTCATGACTTTAGTCTTTTCATGATTGATCTCAAGCCCAATTTTGTTGGCTATTGCTGATAGTTCCCCCATAAGAACAAAGGCACGAGACGACCCAATTGGCACATATCATATCAAAGATTAAGGCAAGGCGCCTAACACAGAGTTCCAAGATGGCACAGCTAATGGTTTGCTCCAGGAACCAGAACCATCCAGACGCTACTTTTTTTTTAGCGGTGCTTCTAGTACCTGAATAATCAATCTACATTTGATGAAACGAATAGGGATTAAGGAAGGAAGGCAAGCCGTATTCAAAACTATCGTGCTGAAGTCGGATATGTGGGTCCAAAAAGTGCAAATAACTATCCCAATGTTCATTATTCATTCTTATTCTTCTTTCCTTCATCATTTGCCTTCCAGCATGAGGGGAGATACAATTTGCGGTCTTTTGCTCTTCTATTCATCTCTGCTGTTGTTATGTTTCTAGTGCTTCTAATATTCCATCGATCCATCTTTCTCGTGATCGACCCTTGGGTCTGGTATTCCACAACGTTTACTGGCGCTCGTGTTGTGTATTGATCTTTCTGCCTTGTCACGTGACCAAACCATTTTATCTGTTTTTTCTTAATAATTTTATAGTGGTGGCTATTCCTAGCTTTTTGCTCAGTTATTCATTTCTGATCTTATCTCTCAGACTGTTTCCGGTCATTCGTTCGTTCGTTCGCTTTCGTCAGCTTTGACCTCTGACGAAGTCCCCCCACTCAATTTTGTGGGACTGAATTTTGCGTATAAAGTCTGTTTTATCCCATTACAGGATGCCCTCGCCATGCAGGCAGATTTACTCCGACTTCAGAGGTACTAATTTTTTAGGGAATTAGTAAAACCCAGGTGTCCTCGCCAGGGTGCGAACCCCGGCTATTGCCGTGGTAAGCCAACCGCTATCGATTGCGCTAACCGGATACCCTTTTCCGGTCATTCGTCTGACACATTTAATCTCAGTAGAGGTTATTTTTCTATTGTTCTTGCATCTAGGGTCCAAGGTCTGGCATTGGTAGCACAACGTTGGGATGAAGATTGTATTGTAGAGTGCTCGTTTTGCCTCTAGAGTTACTATTAAATTCATTTATCTTCTTTATATGCCATACCGGTTGGCGTAAGCGATCATGTCCTTCCACAACTTCTATCCACAGTGCATCGTATCAATTCTGTTGTTGACTGTTTTCTATGCCACGACACCCAACCATGGTGTCATGTTCATCATCGTACACTTAACGTCCTTTTAAGGACGGATGATGAAGAGGACAATCCATTGGTGTAGTAGTCATCCGGTGAAAATCAAAGAGAAAGAAAGAAAGAAAGAACGAAAAAAAGAAAGAAAGAAAGAAAGATAACGAAAGAATGAAAGAAAGAAAGAAAGAAAGAAAGAAGGAAAACATAAAGAAGGAAAGAAAGAAAGAAGGTTTAAAAAATGTTCTTCCCACTTATTACAAGTTAGCTAATTGAACTGACATGATGAATGTATTCCTGAATTGAAAGCAAGAGACGCAGTCCTGAAAGAGAAGCTCATGATAGTGCTGTGGGGCTTACACATTTTATAAATGTAATTTTAAAATACATTCTTCTCTCTTTGTTGATATTTTGGGTGTTTCTGTCTTGTCATGATGTCACAACATTGAATACGATTCTTCCATTCTACTACAGTTTACCAGCAACAGTCTTCTTAGTTCTTCATTTCTAACATTTTTCTCAACTCTCTCACAACCTCCACAGGACACACTTTTTTCTGTGGTATATATATATGTGTGTGTGAAAAACAAGATATATATGTATGTGTATGTGTGTGTGTTGAAAAACAGATATACATTATGTGTGTGTGTTGTGAAAACAAGATATATATGTATGTCTGTGTGTTTGTGTGTTGAAAAACAAGATATATATGTGTGTATGTGTGTGTTGAAAAACAAGATATTATGTATGTCTGTGTGTGTTGAAAAACAGATATATATGTATGTGTGTATGTGTGTTGAAAAACAAGATATATATGTATGTGTGTGTGTGTTGAAAACAAGATATATATGTATGTGTGTATGTGTGTGTTGAAAAACAAGATATATATGTATGTGTGTGTGTTGTTGAAAAACAAGATATATATGTATGTGTATGTGTGTGTTGAAAAACAAGATATATATGAATGTGTGTGTGTGTGTTGAAAAACAAGATTATATATGTGTGTGTGTGTGTTTAAAAACAAGATATATATGTGTGTGTGTTGAAAAACGAGATATATGTATGTGTGTGTGTTGAAAAACAAGATATGTGTGTGTGTGTGTTGAAGAACAAGATATATATGTGTATGTGTGTGTTGAAAAACAAGATATCTAAATATATGTGTGTGTGTGTGTTTGTGTTGAAAAACAAGATATTATATATATATAAATGTTTGTGTTGAAAAACAAGATATATATATATATATATATATATATATATATATATATAGAGAGAGAGAGAGAGAGAGAAAGAGAGAGAGAGAGAGAGAGTAAGAGAGAGATTATTTTTAAACAGAGGACTTAGGGAATACAATTATGTGGTCCATTTCTCACACGCTAAATAAGTTGTGTGATTA
Source organism: Megaustenia siamemsis (assembly GCA_032433765.1). Lineage (NCBI taxonomy): Eukaryota > Metazoa > Mollusca > Gastropoda > Stylommatophora > Ariophantidae > Megaustenia > Megaustenia siamemsis. The sequence continues at coordinate 12,352,209 of JAVIAB010000124.1, forward strand.
TGTAAACATCGTTTACCAAAGAATGTGTGAATATTTAAATACGGTAAGCACGTCCTTGACAAGTAAACATGTTTGATTAAAACTGTTTTGTGTGACACGAATAACCTTGGTTTCTCAGATTGACGTCCCAACAGCAAAAGTGCAACCAGTGGGGTTGAGTCAAGCGTGCAACCAGTGGAGTTGTGTAAAGTGCGCGAAGCCTGGCCAGATTTCGTTAAAGCAGTGGTCGTCAACTGTGCTCCGAGGAGCCCAGGTGCTCAGCAAACGCCTGCTATTGGTTCTGCGGACATGATTATCATCATCATATAGTGCCATGCCGGGCGTAGTTGATGTTCCCCCACAAACCTCTACCTACAGTACAACTCACCAACTTCGCCACTGTTCTACCACAATGTTAAGCTCTCCAATATTATTTCTTCATGTCGCCCGAGATCTCTCTTCCCTCTTTTAATTGGAGCTTTGCAAAACAAGAATGCTCAGAAGTAGACAAGAAGGCTTCTAGTTTTAACTCCTTTAGCGACTACCTGCTTATGTGAGACCACGTTTCATATTGACAGCCATCAAAACCAAATACAGATCACATTTGAACGCTGAGAGAGAGATTAGAATAGCAATGTCCAAACTTGTGCCCAGATTTGAAGATCTAATGAGGATGACACAAGCTCATTCCTCTCATTGACTTTGTTTACAGGATAAGAAATATCACAATCTAAGTTCATTCTGTTGTTTTTCTATTTCAATTAAAAAAAAAAATTAAAAATGTAACCAACATCTCAAAAACAGTTTGTGGAAAGAGGCTAATGACAAAAAGGGGAAAAGAGCACCCCGTGGTGGAACGAAGCTAATGACAAAAGAAAGGTAAAAGAGCACCCAATGGCGGAACGAAGCTAATGACAAAAGAAGGGAAAGAGAGCACGCTGTGGTGGAACGAAGCTAATGACAAAAGAAGGGAAAGAGCACGCTGTTGTGGAACGAAGCAACCAGAGAAGCAATTAAAGAAAAGAAGAAACTGTTGAAAAATTGGAGGGAGAATAAGAACCATGAAAAATATGTCTTAGATCGAAAAAGAGTTCAAAAAGTCATGAATGTTGCCAAAAATAAACCGAACATAACTATAGAAGGCAGGCAACTAACACAAGTAGATGAATTCAAATACCTAGGAAGTTACAAACAGCAGAGATGGGCTCATGACGCATCAAAGCTTATCAAATCATTGGACAGCTATCACCACTATTGTCCAAGAAGAAAATAACTCTAGAGGCAAGATGGCACTCTACAATACAATCTTCATCCCAACGTTGTGATACCAATGCCAGACCTGGGAGCCTAGATGCAAGAACAATCAGAAAAATAACCCCTACAGAGATGAAATGTGTGAGACGAATGACAGGAAACAGTCTGAGAGATAAGATCAGAAATGAAGAACTGAGAAAATAGCTAGGAATAGCCCCCGTCATAGAATATATAAAGAACAATAGATAACATGGTTTGATCATGTTATAAATCAGAGTAATCAAAACCAACACAACTATCCCTCAATAAACGTTGCGAGAACACCAGACCTAAGGGCCAACCACGAAAAATATTGATCGACAGATTATTAGAAGCACTAGGAAGCATAACAGCAGCAGAGGCGAACAGAAGAGCAAAAGACCGCAAATTACATCTTTCCTCGAAGCTGAAATGCAAATGAGGAAGGCAAGAAGAGGAATAATTATAAAAGTGACACTGATCTATTTAATTTATACCCAAAAAGTTAGTTTATTTACACCCACTATCAATATAACATGTCAAATGCGCCGTTAAATGATATTAAAATATAGTTACTGTTTATTTTTTTTAACATTGTTGATATAAAGTGCAGCCGCGGTGTTTTATGGTTAAATGCCAGGGGTCAGTTGATCTGACAGAGCAGCAACAGACGCATGGTCATAGAAGTAACTGAGGCATAATCAGAGCAGCAACAGAGGCATGGTCAGAGCAGCAACAGAGGCATGGTCAGAGCAGCAACAGAGGCATGGTCAGAGCAGCAACAGAGGCATGGTCAGAGTAGCAACAGAGACATGGTCAGAGCAGCAAAAGAGGCATAGTCAGAGCAGCAACAGAGGCATGGTCAAAGCAGCAACAGAGGCATGGTCAGAGAAGCAACAGAGGCATGGTCAGAGCAGCAACAGAGGCATGGTCAGAGCAGCAACAGAGGCATAGTCAGAGCAGCAACAGAGGCATAGTCAGAGCAGCAACAGAGGCATGGTCAGAGCAGCAACAGACGCATAATCAGAGCAGCAACAGATGCATAATCAGAGCAGCAACAGATGCATAATCAGAGCATCAACAGAGGCATGGTCAGAGCAGCAACCGAGGCATAATCAGAGCAGCAACAGAGGCATAATCAGAGCAGCAACAGAGGCATAATCAGAGCAGCAACCGAGGCATAATCAGAGCAGCAACAGAGGCATAATCAGAGCAGCAACCGAGGCATAATCAGAGCAGTAACAGAGGCATAATCAGAGCAGCAACAGAGGCATAATCAGAGCAGCAACAGAGGCATAATCAGAGCAGCAACAGAGGCATAATCAGAGCAGCAACAGAGGCATAATCAGAGCAGCAACAGAGGCATAATCAGAGCAGCAACAGAGGCATAATCAGAGCAGCAACCGAGGCATAATCAGAGCAGTAACAGAGGCATAATCAGAGCAGCAACAGAGGCATAATCAGAGCAGCAACAGAGGCATAATCAGAGCAGCAACAGAGGCATAATCGGAGCAGCAACAGAGGCATAATCAGAGCAGCAACAGAGGCATAATCGGAGCAGCAACAGAGGCATAATCGGAGCAGCAGGAGGTAAAACAGTTAACTTTTAAATCAGAAAAAGAAACAAATAGAGATGTGTATAATTCCCCAAACTATTGTTTACAATTTACGTGGGCGATATGAGTCTCGGTGGATGAGTGGTTAGTGTGTTCACTTCCTCATTAGAAAGGGCCAGGTCCGATCCCTGGAAGTGGATTTAGTTTTTACGGACCGACAAGGCTCCGGGGTTGACATGTCATTTGTCTTGTTCTAATTGTGTTTAGTAGTTCTCTTTTCATTTTTATGCTTCTCATCATCATCATGTGCCATACCGGTTTGCGTAGGCGATCATGTCCTTCCACAATCTTCTATCCACAGTGCATCGTATCAGTTCTGTTGTTGACTGTTTTCCATGCCATGACACCAAGCTATCCAGTATTTTCTCTCTTTGCCGTCCGCGATCTCTCTTTCCTTTTATTTTGCCAGTTGTAACCAAGTATTCCAACTTTCGAATCAATTCAGAGGAAGAGGTATGTTTACAGCACTCGGAAAAATTGACAAATAATGAACTACAGAAAAAAATATGGACCAACGCAGGATCGAACCATACTCAGTGGCACAGCGTCTTGCCACGAAAAGCCAAACGCTAGGAACACTGCCACTCACCTAACTAAAAATTAGCTACGTAGGCAATGTCTTTCGCGCAGGTGTTCTCATGGCTATAGCATAAGGCCGCGGTCACAGCTCGGAAATACATAGTGTACCTGTATTTTTTCCTGTTAAGACAAGTATCTCCCGGATAGGGTAGGGCTGAATACTTGCGTTGTAGACAAACATTTAGGACGAAAAACGCGAATAGTAGTTTCCAGTGGTTTAGGCTGGAGACAAATAATAATAAATGAATATTCTTATAGAGGGAAACTTCCGAGGCGATAATCAGCGAATCAATTCAGATGAAGATGTATGTTTACAGCATTCGGAAAAATTAAAAAATAATGAACTACAGAAAAAATATGAACTAAAGCAGGATCATGTACTCATCTGTACTCAGTGGCACAGCGCCTTGCCACGAAAAGCCAAACGCTAGGGAACGCTAACTCTCTCTCTCTCTCTCTCTCTCTCTCTCTCTATTCCAACATTCCTCTTCTCATGATGTGCCTGAAAAATTTTTATTGTTTCTTTCTGATGTTTTTAGGAGCTCCATTTTTGTGTTGGCCTCTTTGAGAACTTCCTCATTGGCCTTTTTAGCTGTCCAGGACACTTTCAACATTCTTCTGAGAAATCCCATCTTTGTGGCCTCTAATCATCTTTCATTTATGCTTCTACCAAAAGATTATCTAATTTTCCTTCTTGGTATAAGGTCCTAACATTCCATGCAATTATTTTTAGTTCGTTCTTAAAACAATATTTAGAATTTCTCTCCATGGCTTTCTTTGGAATGTTACATGATGAGGCTCCAATCTCTTTCACGGTGGTCTGCCATATTCGCCTTCCGTGTCCTGAATATGCCTCATGTGTACCACACACTTTGCTGTTTTCGCTTTCTGGGCCGTTGATTTTTTCTGATTCTTCCGCCCCATCCACCGTCACAGACTTGTCACATTCGGGTTGGACATACCTGCCCGGCGCCATTGTTGTCGAACGATGTGTTTGCCTGTCGAACCGCGAACACACGACGCAAAGATGAACAAACCTTTATACTACTTATACTTTTATCTACTACAGCATTTTCTTGTCCTTAGATACACGGAAGCATTATAATCTATGTACCTCTCAATCTATGTAATCATCTCGACTATATATATATATATATATATATATATATATATGGCTTGGTTCTCACATATCTCTTTGCTCTCCAATTAAAAAAAAAAACTCTCCTTCTGAGTATTCTATTTAATCTCATGAACCCATCTTAGTCTCTCATAGGACTGCATCTTAGTCTCTCATAGGACTGCATCTTTGTCTATCATAGGACTGCATCTTAGTCTCTCATAGGACTGCATCTTTTCCTATCAGAGAAATGCATCTTAGCCTCTCATAGAACTGCATCTTAGTCTCTCATAGGACTGCATCTTAGTCTCTCATAGGACTGCATCTTAGTCTCTCATAGGACTGCATCTTAGTCTCTCATAGGACTGCATCTTAGTATCTCATAGGACTGCATCTCTGTCTATCAGAGGACCGCATCTTAGTCTCTCATAGAACTGCATCTTTGTCTCTCATAGGACTGCATCTTAGTCTCTCACAGAACTGCATCTTTGTCTATTATAGGACTGCATCTTTGTCTGTCATAGGACTGCATCTTTGTCTATCATAGGACTGCATCTTAGCCTCTCATAGGACTGCATCTTAGCAGCAACAGAGGCATAATCGGAGCAGCAACAGAGGCATAATCGGAGCAGCAGGAGGTAAAACAGTTAACTTTTAAATCAGAAAAAGAAACAAATAGAGATGTGTATAATCCCCCAAACTATTGTTTACAATTTACGTGGGCGATATGAGTCTCGGTGGATGAGTGGTTAGTGTGTTCACTTCCTCATTAGAAAGGGCCAGGTCCGATCCCTGGAAGTGGATTTAGTTTTTACGGACCGACAAGGCTCCGGGTTGACATGTCATTTGTCTTGTTCTAATTGTGTTTAGTAGTTCTCTTTTCATTTTTATGCTTCTCATCATCATCATGTGCCATACCGGTTTGCGTAGGCGATCATGTCCTTCCACAATCTTCTATCCACAGTGCATCGTATCAGTTCTGTTGTTGACTGTTTTCCATGCCATGACACCAAGCTATCCAGTATTTTCTCTCTTTGCCGTCCGCGATCTCTCTTTCCTTTTATTTTGCCAGTTGTAACCAAGTATTCCAACTTTCGAATCAATTCAGAGGAAGAGGTATGTTTACAGCACTCGGAAAAATTGACAAATAATGAACTACAGAAAAAAATATGGACCAACGCAGGATCGAACCATACTCAGTGGCACAGCGTCTTGCCACGAAAAGCCAAACGCTAGGGAACACTGCCACTCACCTAACTAAAAATTAGCTACGTAGGCAATGTCTTTCGCGCAGGTGTTCTCATGGCTATAGCATAAGGCCGCGGTCACAGTTCGGAAATACATAGTGTACCTGTATTTTTTCCTGTTAAGACAAGTATCTCCCGGATAGGGTAGGGCTGAATACTTGCGTTGTAGACAAACATTTAGGACGAAAAACGCGAATAGTAGTTTCCAGTGGTTTAGGCTGGAGACAAATAATAATAAATGAATATTCTTATAGAGGGAAACTTCCGAGGCGATAATCAGCGAATCAATTCAGATGAAGATGTATGTTTACAGCATTCGGAAAAATTAAAAAATAATGAACTACAGAAAAAAATATGAACTAAAGCAGGATCATGTACTCATCTGTACTCAGTGGCACAGCGCCTTGCCACGAAAAGCCAAACGCTAGGGAACGCTAACTCTCTCTCTCTCTCTCTCTCTCTCTATCTCTATTCCAACATTCCTCTTCTCATGATGTGCCTGAAAAATTTTTATTGTTTCTTTCTGATGTTTTTAGGAGCTCCATTTTTGTGTTGGCCTCTTTGAGAACTTCCTCATTGGCCTTTTTAGCTGTCCAGGACACTTTCAACATTCTTCTGAGAAATCCCATCTTTGTGGCCTCTAATCATCTTTTCATTTATGCTTCTACCAAAAGATTATCTAATTTTCCTTCTTGGTATAAGGTCCTAACATTCCATGCAATTATTTTTAGTTCGTTCTTAAAACAATATTTAGAATTTCTCTCCATGGCTTTCTTTGGAATGTTACATGATGAGGCTCCAATCTCTTTCACGGTGGTCTGCCATATTCGCCTTCCGTGTCCTGAATATGCCTCATGTGTACCACACACTTTGCTGTTTTCGCTTTCTGGGCCGTTGATTTTTTCTGATTCTTCCGCCCCATCCACCGTCACAGACTTGTCACATTCGGGTTGGACATACCTGCCCGGCGCCATTGTTGTCGAACGATGTGTTTGCCTGTCGAACCGCGAACACACGACGCAAAGATGAACAAACCTTTATACTACTTATACTTTTATCTACTACAGCATTTTCTTGTCCTTAGATACACGGAAGCATTATAATCTATGTACCTCTCAATCTATGTAATCATCTCGACTATATATATATATATATATGGCTTGGTTCTCACATATCTCTTTGCTCTCCAATTAAAAAAAAAACTCTCCTTCTGAGTATTCTATTTAATCTCATGAACCCATCTTAGTCTCTCATAGGACTGCATCTTAGTCTCTCATAGGACTGCATCTTTGTCTATCATAGGACTGCATCTTAGTCTCTCATAGGACTGCATCTTTTCCTATCAGAGAAATGCATCTTAGCCTCTCATAGAACTGCATCTTAGTCTCTCATAGGACTGCATCTTAGTCTCTCATAGGACTGCATCTTAGTCTCTCATAGGACTGCATCTTAGTCTCTCATAGGACTGCATCTTAGTATCTCATAGGACTGCATCTCTGTCTATCAGAGGACCGCATCTTAGTCTCTCATAGAACTGCATCTTTGTCTCTCATAGAACTGCATCTTAGTCTCTCACAGAACTGCATCTTTGTCTATTATAGGACTGCATCTTTGTCTGTCATAGGACTGCATCTTTGTCTATCATAGGACTGCATCTTAGCCTCTCATAGGACTGCATCTTAGCCTCTCATAGAACTGAATCGTTGTCTATCATTGGACTGCATCTTAGTCTCTCATAAAACTGCATCTTAGCCTCTCATAGAACTGCATCTTAGCCTCTCATAGAACTGCATCTTAGCTTCTCATAGAACTGCATCTTAGCCTCTCATAGAACTGCATCTTAGCCTCTCATAGGACTGCATCTTAGCTTCTAATAGGACTGCATCTTAGCCTTTCATAGAACTGCATCTTAGTCTCTCATAGGACTGCATCTTAGCCTCTCATAGGACTGCATCTTAGTCCAGTATAGGACTGCATCTTAGCCTCTCATAGGACTGCGTCTTAGCCTCTCATAGAACTGCATCTTAGCCTCTCATAGGACTGCGTCTTCGTTTCACTGAAACATCATACTCTGTGTACGGTGTTCTCTAACATTTCTGTATAAACCTTAGTCATCTCGATTACAGATATGGCTCTCTTGAACTAAGAAATAATTTTATAGTCTCCTATAATCTCAGGAGAGAAATGGAAAGGGATTGAAATGGAACAAAAAGGAGATGCTAAAGCTATATACAAACAAATTGAAGAATTAACAGGAAGTAAAACCTAATTAAAAACTGGATGTCTAAGATCAAAGGAAAGAGAACTGTTGATTGATAAAGAAAACATAAGGGAACGATGGACAGAATACATTAAAGATATTTATAATGATGAACGAACGGAAGTAAATATTAAGGTTAATGGAGAAGGACCAGAAATACTCAGGGAAGAAGTGGAAGACGCCTTGCGCAATATGAAAGCAGGAAAAGCTCCTGGACCAGATAATATAACTAACAAAGAGATTGAAGCCATGGGTGATTTGGAAAAGAAATGATAACAAAAATATTGAATGATATCTAGAACTGCGGATATATACCAGACGGCCTGCACAAATCAATATTCATAGCCCTACCAAAGAAATCAGGGTGCGATTGAATGCGATTATCATCGCACAATAAGCCTTATGAGTCACATGACTAAGATGTTACTATGAATCATCATGCGAAGAGTGCGAAACAAAATCAGTCCAGAAATTAGCGATGAACAGTGTGGTTTTGTTCGAGATAAAGGAACAAGCAATGCCATTTATATCATAAGATCTTTAGTAGAAAGAGCCATAGAGGTGAAAACAGATCTATACCTATGTTTCATAGATTACACCAAGGCATTTGACAAAGTAAAGCACCAAGAAATAATCAAAATTTTAGAAAGCATAAACGTAGACAGCAAAGATCTAAGAATAATAAAGAACATGTACTGGCAACAAACAGCGGCCATAAGAACTGGAAACCAATTGGGAATGTTTCAACAAATAAACAGGGTGTTAGACAAGGTTGTGTGCTGTCATCAGATTTGTTTAATATTTATAATGAGATTATTTTACGATCCATAAGGAGCATGCCTGGAATAACAATTGGAGGTCATAATATAAATAATCTAAGGTATGCTGATGATACAGTCTTAATCGCTAAGAGTGAAAATGAGTTACAAGAAATGTTGGACATTATAGTGAAGGAAAGCAAAAATAAAGGACTCAGCCTTAATAGCAAAAAGACAGAGGTAATGGTAACAACAAAGAAAAAGACATCACCTCAGTGCAAAATAAAGACAAGTGAAACAATATTAAAACAGGTAAATGAATTTAAATATTTGGAAACTTTATTAACCTCAGACGGAAGATGTACAAAAGAGGTGAGATGCAGAATGGCTCAGGCAAAGACAGCTTTCCAAAAAATGAGGAAGATACTATGCAATCCATTTTTGACAATAGAAGCAAGAAAAAGAGTTCTTAAATGTTACGTAGAGCTAGTCTTAACATATGGATGCGAATCATGGACAATAAGAAAACAAAGTAGAAATGTGGTTTTACAGACGAATGTTGAGAGTACCATGGACAGCTAAGAAGAGTAATGAAGATGTTCTGATAGAGGTCAAAGCAAAAAGAGAGTTAATTTCCAATATTAGGAAGAAATAATCATCATTTTTGCCCATGCCCATGTAATGAGAAGAGAACAACTGGAATATATTGTAACAACTGAAAAAATTGAGGGACGAAGAGATAGAGAGAAGCAAAGAGAAAAAAATAACAGACAGCTTAAGAGAATGGGTTTGCACAAGGTCAACAACAGAAATGATAAATAGCTGCCGAGATCGAAAGTTGTGGAGAGACATGACCACCTACGCCAGCAGGCCCGGTACTTGATGATGATAATCTCAGGATTATAATTTAGTCTCTCATAATCTCATGATTATATTTAAGCCTCTCATAATCTCAGGATTATACCTAAGTCTCTCATACTCTCAAGACTCAAATTTAGTCTTACATAATCTCAGGAATCCTCTACTGAGTCTCTTCTGCCTTACATAACTTCCTTTGAGTATCATTCTTGCGCCATCATACTGATCTACAAAACTTCCATAGCTTTAGGCCGATACCCTTATACGTCGCCAGGCTAGTCTTGTGAAGTGTTTATTTATATCATCTCATTTTAAAATCGTTTAGGCTTATCACCCCTTGTTTCTCTCCCTTCTGCGCATAATTTTCTCCATTTATAAAATAACTTCCTCTAAATGATCTCATATCACATGTTATCACCCCTTGATACTTTCTTTCTCGTTTGGCTATTTCCTTACAAAATAATCCTGGTCAATAGTTTCAGGACTATCCTTTAGACTTAAAACTTACGTAAGTAGTATACAAGGGTCCAGTGACCCGCATTTAGCCGCGAATTAACAGAGATATATAGCAGGCGCATTTTGCGCGAAATGTACACGAGAGACAAGGGGAGTTAACCATGACATTTCGTGTCGGGATGTTGACCTCTAGTACCGGTGACCCCGGAAGTGACCTGTTTATGTCTGCTTTGTGCTGACTTTGGAGTTCTTGATGTACTTAATCGATAGTGATAGGTTAGTAGATTATACAACATCAACGAAAACCAATCAATATAAAACAAAAGACAAAAGCTATTTTTTATTCTTTTATTATCTCAATAGGTGTATAACATACAGTGGATATAATATAACATTACAAAAAAAATATTCAGTACACGAAGTAAATATATAGTACAGGGATAACATTTATTTACAGCTATGTAGTTGGGTGTCTGCTTAGCGTTGTACCATAAATGACGCATAAGGGTGAAACTTTTAAAGATTCCTGGTTAGTCTAAGCTGGTAGTGTAAATATGTTCCTCAGTTTTAGTGGTTCGCTATCTCTCTCTCTCTCTCTCTCTCTCTCTCTCTCTCTCTCGCTATCTCTCTCTCGCTCTCGATCATTCTCTCTCCCTCTCCATCTCTCTCTCTCACTATCTCTCTCTTTCACTAGACTTCTCTCTCACTCCTAGACGTCTCTCTTACCATGCCAGCTTTCATCCTCTCTCTCTCGCTCTCTTTCTCTCTCTCCTAACATTCCACCCTCCATCGTACATTTAGCTTCCGTCATAGACTTCCCTCCATTGTAACACTTACTCATTCTCTCCATTTAAACCCATTAGCTCTACTTAGCTCCCCTAAATCTCTCTCTCTCTCTCTCTCTCTCTCCCTCTCTCTCTCGACTATTCCAGCCTAGATTTCCCGCCATTGAAACACTTACTCATTCTCACCATTTATCCCTATCATCTCGCCTTCTTTCTCATATGCTTCTCTCTCTCGCGCTCCCTTTCGCCCCTATCCTCTCTTAGACTTCTAACCTAGCAGTCCACCCTCCGCCTCTCCCTTTACCTCCCCCGCCCGCCCTCATATTTTTAGCGTCCCTCCTATTGTAACACTTGATTATTCTCACCATTTATACCTAGCATCTCGCCTTCTTTCGCATATGCTTCTCTCTCTCTCGCTCTCTCTCTTATAACCCCTACTAGACTTCTCTCCTACCATTCCACCTTTCTTCCTCTCTCTCTCTCTCTCTCTCTCGCTTTACCTCGCCTAGCGTTCCGCCTTCATTCGTATTTTTACCTTACCAGTGTAACACATTAATAACATTGAATAGCAATTACAAAAAGACTTCAAATATCTACTTTTTAAAGAACCAATAAGATAAACATATGAAAAACGAAGGAATAATACACTCGACAAGGCTTAACATACGTACTTTATACACATCACCATTAATACAACTGAAATTCCTTTAATGATAACTATCATATCGTTATGAGCTAAGAGAAAAACAGAAAAAAAATTCAACTTACACCGTAAAATATTCCACTACCACACAGACCGCTAGACTGAACAGTACTATGAAAATAAACGTCCGTGAATCAAGCGCGCTTATAACACGAAGTCTCACATCTGACTAGTTTAAATATAATCTGGTAAATAAAAGTTAGGAGGCAAGGGCAGAAACCTAGGAGGCAAGGGCAGAAACCTAAGAGGCAAGGGCAGAAACATAAGCGGCAAAGACAGAAACCTAGGAGGCAAGGTCAGAAACCTAGGAGGCAAGGGCAGAAACCTAGGAGGCAAGGGCAGAAACCTAGGAGGCAAGGGCAGAAACCTAGGAGGCAAGGGCAGAAACCTAGGAGGCAAGGACAGAAACCTAGGAGGCAAGGGCAGAAACCAAGGAGGCAAGGGCAGAAACCTAAGAGGCAAGGCAGAAACCAAGGAGGGAAGGTCAGAAACCTAGGAGGCAAGGTCAGAAACCTAGGAGGCAAGGTCAGAAACCTAGGAGGCAAGGTCAGAAACCTAGGAGGCAAGGGCAGAAACCTAGGAGGCAAGGGCAGAAACCAAGGAGGCAAGGGCAGAAAACTAAGAGGCAAGGGCAGAAACCTAAGAGGCAAGGGCAGAAACCAAAAAGGCAAGAGCAGAAACCTAGGAGGCAAGGACAGAAAACTAGGAAGCAAAGGCTGAAAACAAGGAGGGAAGGTCAGAAATCTAGGAAGCTGTGTTAGAAAACAAGGAGGGAAGGTCAGAAATCTAGGAAGCTGTGTTAGAAAACAAGGAGGGAAGGTCAGAAACCAAAGAGGGAAGGTCAGAAACCTAGGAGGCAAGGTAAGAAACCTAGGAGGCAAGGGCAGAAACCTAGAAGGCACCTCAATGGACAGCTAGGCAACGGAAGAAGCAGAGATATCATTGTAAACTTTAGAATGGGAATCGGTTTGAAGGATATTAATACCTTGATTTGATGCAATGTAGTGTGGGATATCTAGCAAACACCCTATAGGATAATCTTGAAGTTTATAAACATAAACACTCGTACTGACTAAGGCTTCCAATGTGTATTTGGTTGTCTCCCTATTTTTGTCTGCATAACCTAATATATCGCTTTCATTTAATCTATCGATAAACGTTTCAAAGTCATTTCTGTTGTTAACTAACAAGGGTTTGTCTAACCCTGTCGCGTTATTTGAGCTTGCGTGAAAGTAACGCAGCCCCTGTGTCTCTCTTTGTCTTAAAACTAGATGATGACTATAATTTTAAGTTACACAAATAACACGTGGATACTAAAAAACCAACTTTTCGAAAATAGGTTACTAAAATAACACGTGGATACTAAACAACCAACTTATCAAAAATAGGTTACTAAAGTAACATACTAAACATTAAAGTTCTAAGATAACACTTACTTTTATGTGTTTGAAGGTACGAGCCACATCCATCGTCAACAACTGTAAGCGTATGTCTGATTACAAGCTTCTCAGATATATACACTTGAAATCCTAGAGGTGTTACTAAAAATAGAACTGACCTCTGAGGCAATACCGGATGTGTTACTAAAAATAGTTTTTGACCGTTGACGCAATGCCCGTGGAGTTTCTAAAAATAGATTTTGACGTATGATGGCAATTTTATGAGTTTACCCCCTGACCATTTTTAGGGATACGCCCATAAAATCGGTAAAAATCGTAAATTTTCACTCTAGGCATACCCCAAACTTTTTTTTAGACATCCCCATTGCAAAAATTTACATTAAAAACCACTTTTAGGATTTTACCCCCTTATCATTTTTTTAGGGTTACGCCCATGGAATCGATAAAAAGCGTTAATTTAGCACGCAGGCTTACCTAAAACTTTATTTTAGACATCCCCACACCAAATATTTACTTAAAAATCACTTTTGAATTTGTTACCCCCCTTACCATTTTTGAGGGTTACGCCCATGGAATCGATAAAAATCGTAATTTTAGCACGTAGGCTTACCTAAAACGTTATTTTAGACATCCCCACATCAAAAATTAACTTAAAAATCACTTTTGAAATTGTAACCCCCCCTTACCATTTTGAGGGTTACGCCCCTGAAATCGATAACCACCCATACTACTAGCTTTTTGTTGCTTTTTTGTTGGAATTTGATATGTAGGGGTGTCAAATATTATGTGGGAGGTATGCCTTGAGGTTATATTTCGATTTTTTATCGATTTCAGGGGCGTAACCCTCAAAAATGGTAAGGGGGGTTACAATTTCAAAAGTGATTTTTAAGTTAATTTTGGTGTGGGGATGTCTAAAATAACGTTTTAGGTAAGCCTACGTGCTAAAATTACGATTTTTATCGATTCCATGGGCGTAACCCTCAAAAATGGTAAGGGGGTAACAATTTCAAAAGTGATTTTTAAGTAAATATTTGGTGTGGGGATGTCTAAAATAAAGTTTAAGGTAAGCCTGAGGGCTAAATTAACGCTTTTTATCGATTCCATGGGCGTAACCCTAAAAAAAATGATAAGGGGGTAAAATCCTAAAAGTGGTTTTTAATGTAAATTTTTGCAATGGGGATGTCTAAAATAAAGTTTGGGGTATGCCTAGAGTGAAAATTTACGATTTTTACCGATTTTATGGGCGTATCCCTAAAAATGGTCAGGGGGTAAACTCATAAAATTGCCATCATACGTCAAAATCTATTTTTAGAAACTCCACGGGCATTGCGTCAGCGGTCAAAAACTATTTTTAGTAACACATCCGGTATTGCCTCAGAGGTCAGTTCTATTTTAGTAACACCTCTAGGGTTTCAAGTGTATATATCTGAGAAGCTTGTAATCAGACATACGCTTACAGTTGTTGACGATGGATGTGGCTCGTACCTTCAAACACATAAAAGTAAGTGTTATCTTAGAACTTTAATGTTTAGTATGTTACTTTAGTAACCTATTTTTGATAAGTTGGTTGTGTAGTATCCACGTGTTATTTTAGTAACCTATTTTCGAAAAGTTGGTTTTTTAGTATCCACGTGTTATTTGTGTAACTTAAAATTATAGTCATCATCTAGTTTTAAGACAAAGAGAGACACAGGGGCTGCGTTACTTTCACGCAAGCTCAAATAACGCGACAGGGTTAGACAAACCCTTGTTAGTTAACAACAGAAATGACTTTGAAACGTTTATCGATAGATTAAATGAAAGCGATATATTAGGTTATGCAGACAAAAATAGGGAGACAACCAAATACACATTGGAAGCCTTAGTCAGTACGAGTGTTTATGTTTATAAACTTCAAGATTATCCTATAGGGTGTTTGCTAGATATCCCACACTACATTGCATCAAATCAAGGTATTAATATCCTTCAAACCGATTCCCATTCTAAAGTTTACAATGATAATCTCTGCTTCTTCCGTTGCCTAGCTGTCCATTGAGGTGCCTTCTAGGTTTCTGCCCTTGCCTCCTAGGTTTCTTACCTTGCCTCCTAGGTTTCTGACCTTCCCTCTTTGGTTTCTGACCTTCCCTCCTTGTTTTCTAACACAGCTTCCTAGATTTCTGACAGTCCCTCCTTGTTTTCTAACACAGCTTCCTAGATTTCTGACCTTCCCTCCTTGTTTCAGCCTTTGCTTCCTAGTTTTCTGTCCTTGCCTCCTAGGTTTCTGACCTTGCCTCTTTGGTTTCGGCCCTTGCCTCCTAGGTATCTGACCTTGCCTCTTATGTTTCTGTCTTTGCCTCTTAGGTTTCTGCCCTTGCCTCTTAGTTTTCTGCCCTTGCCTCCTAGGTTTCTGCCCTTGCCTTTTTGGTTTCTGCCCTTGCCTCTTAGGTTTCTGCCCTTGCCTCTTAGTTTTCTGCCCTTGCCTCCTTGGTTTCTGCCCTTGCCTCCTAGGTTTCTGACCTTGCCTCCTAGGTTTCTGACCTTGCCTCCTAGGTTTCTGACCTTCCCTCCTTGGTTTCTGCCCTTGCCTCTTAGGTTTCTGCCCTTGCCTCATTGGTTTCTGCCCTTGCCTCCTAGGTTTCTGTCCTTGCCTCCTAGGTTTCTGCCCTTGCCTCCTAGGTTTCTGCCCTTGCCTCCTAGGTTTCTGCCCTTGCCTCCTAGGTTTCTGCCCTTGCCTCCTAGGTTTCTGCCCTTGCCTCCTAGGTTTCTGACCTTGCCTCCTAGGTTTCTGTCTTTGCCTCTTAGGTTTCTGCCCTTGCCTCTTAGGTTTCTGCCCTTGCTCCTAGGTTTCTGCCCTTGCCTCCTAGGTTTCTGTCTTTGCCTCTTAGGTTTCTGCCCTTGCCTCTTAGGTTTCTGCCCTTGCCTCCTAGGTTTCTGACCTTGCCTCTTATGTTTCTGTCTTTGCCTCTTAGGTTTCTGCCCTTGCCTCTTAGTTTTCTGCCCTTGCCTCCTAGGTTTCTGCCCTTGCCTTTTTGGTTTCTGCCCTTGCCTCTTAGGTTTCTGCCCTTGCCTCTTAGTTTTCTGCCCTTGCCTCCTTGGTTTCTGCCCTTGCCTCCTAGGTTTCTGACCTTGCCTCCTAGGTTTCTGACCTTGCCTCCTAGGTTTCTGACCTTCCCTCCTTGGTTTCTGCCCTTGCCTCTTAGGTTTCTGCCCTTGCCTCATTGGTTTCTGCCCTTGCCTCCTAGGTTTCTGTCCTTGCCTCCTAGGTTTCTGCCCTTGCCTCCTAGGTTTCTGCCCTTGCCTCCTAGGTTTCTGCCCTTGCCTCCTAGGTTTTTGCCCTTGCCTCCTAGGTTTCTGACCTTGCCTCCTAGGTTTCTGTCTTTGCCTCTTAGGTTTCTGCCCTTGCCTCTTAGGTTTCTGCCCTTGCCTCCTAGGTTTCTGCCCTTGCCTCCTAGGTTTCTGTCTTTGCCTCTTAGGTTTCTGCCCTTGCCTCTTAGGTTTCTGCCCTTGCCTCCTAGGTTTCTGCCCTTGCCTCCTAACTTTTATTTACCAGATTATATTTAAACTAGTCGGATGTGAGACTTCGTGTTATAAGCGCGCTTGATTCACGGACGTTTATTTTCATAGTACTGTTCAGTCTAGCGGTCTGTGTTGTAGTGGAATATTTTACGGTGTAAGTTGAATTTTTTTTCTGTTTTTCTCTTAGCTCATAACGATGTGATAGGTTATCATTAAAGGAATTTCAGTTGTATTAATGGTGATGTGTATAAAGTACGTATGTTAAGCCTTGTCGAGTGTATTATTCCTTCGTTTTTCATATGTTTATCTTATTGGTTCTTTAAAAAGTAGATATTTGAAGTCTTTTTGTAATTGCTATTCAATGTTATTAATGTGTTACACTGGTAAGGTAAAAATACGAATGAAGGCGGAACGCTAGGCGAGGTAAAGCGAGAGAGAGAGAGAGAGAGAGAGAGAGGAAGAAAGGTGGAATGGTAGGAGAGAAGTCTAGTAGGGGTTATAAGAGAGAGAGCGAGAGAGAGAGAAGCATATGCGAAAGAAGGCGAGATGCTAGGTATAAATGGTGAGAATAATCAAGTGTTACAATAGGAGGGACGCTAAAAATATGAGGGCGGGCGGGGGAGGTAAAGGGAGAGGCGGAGGGTGGACTGCTAGGTTAGAAGTCTAAGAGAGGATAGGGGCGAAAGGGAGCGCGAGAGAGAGAAGCATATGAGAAAGAAGGCGAGATGATAGGGATAAATGGTGAGAATGAGTAAGTGTTTCAATGGCGGGAAATCTAGGCTGCAATAGTCGAGAGAGAGAGGGAGAGCGAGAGAGAGAGAGAGAGAGAGATTTAGGGGAGCTAAGTAGAGCTAATGGGTTTAAATGGAGAGAATGAGTAAGTGTTACAATGGAGGGAAGTCTATGACGGAAGCTAAATGTACGATGGAGGGTGGAATGTTAGGAGAGAGAGAGAGAGAGAGAGCAAGAGAGAGAGGATGAAAGCTGGCATGGTAAGAGAGACGTCTAGGAGTGAGAGAGAAGTCTAGTGAAAGAGAGAGATAGCGAGAGAGAGAGATGGAGAGGGAGAGAGAATGATCGAGAGCGAGAGAGAGATAGCGAGAGAGAGAGAGAGAGAGAGAGAGAGATAGCGAACCACTAACACTGAGGAACATATTTACACTACCAGCTTAGACTAACCAGGAATCTTTAAAAGTTTCACCCTTATGCGTCATTTATGGTACAACGCTAAGCAGACACCCAACTACGTAGCTGTAAATAAATGTTATCCCTGTACTATATATTTACTTCGTGTACTGAATATTTTTTTTGTAATGTTATATTATATCCACTGTATGTTATACACCTATTGAGATAATAAAAGAATAAAAAATAGCTTTTGTCTTTTTTTTATATTGATTGGTTTTCGTTGATGTTGTATAATCTACTAACCTATCACTATCGATTAAGTACATCAAGAACTCCAAAGTCAGCACAAAGCAGACATAAACAGGTCACTTCCGGGGTCACCGATACTAGAGGTCAACATCCCGACACGAAATGTCATGGTTAACTCCCCTTGTCTCTCGTGTACATTTCGCGCAAAATGCGCCTGCTATATATCTCTGTTAATTCGCGGCTAAATGCGGGTCACTGGACCCTTGTATACTACTTACGTAGCCGTTATTACTTCCTTTCTAACATTAATTCTCAAATAATGACAACTTATTATGTAGTCACTTGTGAGCTTGGATTACCATCCATATTTACAGTTTACACTCTTGTTGACTCCCAAGCAGTCATCAATCTTTATCACTGCTAGACCTAAGGTTCTATAGTTTCTATTAGTATATTGACTGTCTCTTCTTATCAAATCACGTTTCTCTTGTAGTAATATTTTTCTTTGTGTATTATCATTCTCTTGACCTCTCTTCTTTATCTCTTCACTAATTATCTACTGTATACATAGTCTTCACTACCACTAAATGTCACATTATCATCACTACCACTAAATGTAATATAGTCATCACTACCACTAAATGTCACATAGTCATTACTACTACCAAATGTCACATAGTCATCACTACCACTAAATGTCACATAGTCATCACTACCACTAAATGTCACATAGTCATTACTACCACTAAATGTCACATAGTCATCACTACCACTAAATGTCACATAGTCACTTTCTTGGTGAGTTTTCTACAATTCACTTTATTCATCTCCTTTGTGTCTAGGTAACACTTTCTGTTATTCTACATTATCTCTCAAGTTTCATCTACTTCTTATTCCATCTACTGATATATGTCTCTTCTAGACCGCAGCTACTTATTCATTTTGCCACTCCTTGATAACTTCTCTTGCGCTTATCTAATTCAACTCTCCACTTCTCCGAACATTCCTCTAATTGTTTAATGGCCAACTGATTACCAGTCTTGCTTCTTCTTTTCTTTTACTTCGCTGTCCATTTGGTGGACGTCTTTGTCTTCTGCTCTGTTATATAACCTTTTTTTGCAAAATAATCGATTAATCTTTGAAGTTGCTCTATATCTTCTTTATCCTCAGGTACAGCTGCTACTTTACGATTCTCTGTTGTCGTTCCCCAATATTCTCGACATATCTTCCCGTTATCATAGTTGTCTATGTGTACTCTTCTGGATAAAGTGGGTGCCAGCAAAGTGGCCATCAACCCGTATCTGAAGGGCACTCATCAATGCATACGTTTGATTGTTTCTTATTATTTCCTACTCGGTTATGTTTTTTTTTTTTTTATATCTCTCCACTTTTGTCTCTATTGCTTCAAGTTTTGAAAGTGGATCATTATTTTCCACACCTATTTGATAAGTTTCTCTGTCACCTTTATCTCTTCTATTAATTCTGTTTTCCTCTTTGCGGTTACTGATTTTTTTTGTTTAGGCATTGTATCTCTTATTGAATTGTTTATATTTATTTCTCATTTATTTTACTTCTGTTTTCTTACTATTCAGACTGAGACCTTTCTTGTTGCTTTCTTTTACTATTATATATATTATTTCTTGTAGCAGAAAGATCAATAGAGGTAAAGAAAGATCTATATTTATATATATATGATTTATATACAACACAAAAGCATTTAACAAAGTAAAGTTTCTGGAAATAATTAATGTGCTGAGAAATTAAACATTGATGGCAAGGATTTGCGAATCATTAACAAAAAATTGTACTGGCAACAAACAGCAGCTATACGAATTAGCAACCAAACAGGATAATTCCAATATATAAAACAAGGAGTCAGACAAGGCTGTGTTCTGTCGCCTGATTTGTTTTCACTTTTTAGCGAACATGTTATGAGATCAATAGTAGACAAAAAAAGGAATTAAAGTCAACAGTCACAATACCTAGTTACTGAACTACCACATGGTATCAAAGTGGCAATGTATGCAGATGACTTGGTAATGTGGTGCACAGAGGAGTATGCAACAGTGGCCTCCAAATTGTTACAAAGAGCTATGAATGCACTGAATTCATGGACAAATAGATGGTGTATCAGCATCAATACAGACAAATGCAGTACTACACTTTTCACTCTTTCCCCAAAACAAAAAGCAGGAGCCATCTATATAAACAATGAGCCTGTGAAAGAAGACATACAGGCTACGTATCTCGGAGTTACATTTGATAACAAACTATCTTGGAAACAGCAGATAAATAAGGCAACCCAAAAAGCAAGGAGAAAATTGGCTATTCTAAGAAAGCTGTGTGGAACTACGTGGGGTGCGAGTGGGAAAATACTCAGTAAAGTTTACCAACAGAGTATACGCCCACATTTAGAATATGGATCATCTGCATGGTGTTCAGCATCAAACACCACACTTCAAGAACTGGATAAAGTACAAAACCAGGCACTTAGGGTCATCACAGGAGCAATGAAATCAACACCAATATTAGAGATGGAGAAATTGTGGAGGATACCAGCACTGAGAGAACGGAGGGACACAAAGGTGCTGATACAGGCAGAAAAATTTGCTTGCATGCCGAGACATCCAATGAAGGACCGATTCCAAAATCTTGCATTGGGAAGACTTAAGAGAAGCAGTTTTATCCACCAAGCCAAGCGTATTAGTAGACAAACACCAGACATGCCAAGAGCTGTTAACCCCCTACTGCCCATACCAGAACAGACTCCCTGGACAGAGGAATCTGGATTATCAGTTCAAATACGGACAGAAGTGAAAGGAATAGTTGATAAAGAGGAACAGAATAGTCTACAGCGAAAAACAATAACTCTCAGTTTCCTGGATGAAGAATACCCACAAGACCTATGGATTCGTGTGTATACAGATGGATCAGCACAGAATGCAGTAAAAAATGGGGGAGCAGGTGCATATATAGAATACCCAAATAACACTAGGGATATGAATAAAATAGCAACAGGGAAATATTGTCACAATTATGATGCAGAAATACAAGCAATAAAGTTAGCAATAGAAAAACTGCTGAACATTAATCTTAGCCCGCAGCCTGTAGTGTTTTTGACAGATGCAAGATCAGTACTCCAGGCACTACAATCCAGAAAATTACCACATCTGCAGACCTTATGACTGAACTCTGCAAGCACCACAGGGTTGCCCTGCAGTGGATCCCATCTCACTGTGGAATACCAGGAAATGAGAAAGCAGATCAGTTGGCAAAGGAAGGTTCAACAGGCACACAACTAGATACACCTGTTACATACCATCATAAGAAACAGATAATCAAATCAATCAGAGGACCACAAGCCCCAAATCAGGATGCCTTTTATAATATGAATAGATATGAACAAGTTATCATTATACGTCTCAGAACAGGACACAATCGACTCCATAGTCACATGTATACAAAATTCAAGATCGGCACCTCAACTACTTGTACATGTGGACAGGCGCCCCAGACTGCTGAACACATACTTCAAGACTGCACTGAATATAGTAGACTGAGGAAAATCCATTGGCCCATAGATACAACACTACAGACAAAACTATATGGGCCACTGCAAGAATTACAAAAGACAGTAACATTTATACAGGAAACGACATTGCAGATATAGACAATGCTTCAGGCGAACGAAAGATAGATAGATAGATAGAACAGTCACAATATAAATAATTTGCGATCTGTGGATGACACAGTCTTAATAGCACAGACAGAGAATGAACTACAAGAAATGATAGACATAATAGTAAAAGAAAGCAACAAAAATGGTCTCAGTCTGAATAGTAAGAAAACAGAAGTAATGGTTATATCGAAGAAACAATCATCACCATCATGCAGCATAAAAATAAACGAGACAAATCTGAAACAAGTGCAACTCGTCAAATACTTGGGCACAATAATAACATCAGATGTGAGATGCACCACATAAATAAAAAGCAGAATAGCTCAGGCCAAAATAGCATTTCATAAAATGAAAAATATCTTATGCAACAAATCTATGTCAACAGAAGTGAGAAAGAGAGTAAATCGGTGCTATGTAGAACCAATTCAGACCTATGGAAGCCGAATCATGGACAGTAGACAAACAAATGAAAAGTCGATTAGAGGTCTCAGAGATACGGTTTCTCAGAGGAATTTTGAAAGTTCTCCGGACAGCTAAAAGACCAACAAGGAAATTCTCAAAGAAGACAACGCAAAAATGGAGCTTCCAAGAACCACCAGAAAGAAAGAATCAACAGTTTTCGAGTACATCATGAGTAGAGAAAAATTGGAATGCTTGGTTACAACTGGTAAAATACAGGGAAAGCGAGATCGTGGACAACAAGGAGAGAGGATACTGGATGGCTTGATGTCGTGGTATGGAAACAGTCAACAACAGAACTGATACGATGCACGGTAGATTGAAGATTGTGGAAGGACTTGATCGCCTACGCCAACCGGTATGGAACATGATGATGATGATAATGATGATAGAAAATATAAAAAAAAAACACAGATAAAATTATTTGACCACGTGACAAGGCAGAAAGATCAAAATACAACACATAGAGCCTTCAATAAAAGTTGTGAGAATACTAGACCCAAGGGCCGACACCGAAAAAGATGGATTGACGCAATATTAGAATCATACCAGCAGCAGAGACAAACAAAAAAGCATTAGACCGTAAATTGTATTTCGACTCTGAAAGTTGTATAAGGAAGGAAAGACGAAGAAGAAGTAATATACTGGAGTTTCTCTTCTAATTTAGTATTTGACATGAAATATATTGAAATATAACATATTTTCTTCTATTTTAGTATTTGACATGAAATAGATTGAACTATAACATAGTTTCTTTAATTTTAGTATTTGACATGAAATATATTGAACTATGACATAGTTTCTTCTATTCATTCTTGTCTAGATGCATGTTGCGGTCTGTAACGACGATTTGTTACACACTGTGTCACGCTAATACTACTGTAACGACGTTTCTTAAATATCAATAACAGTGTGTACGCACGCATTCAAGCACGTCTTTGCTAATAACAATACACAATAATTTTTTGACAATTGAGAACAGAAATTACACTGCGTTATGTATACAATAGCGTGTTTACTGTACAGCCCTTGATCTGATGGCCGTTCAGTTAGTTAGGTCAAACATGACAAAACACACACGGCAGGCATATATAACATTACCTGCAGACATAACAAACTGCTTATGTAAAAATAGTCACAAATTATTTATATATAAAATAGTCACAAATTATTTATATATAAAATATTCGTAAATTATTTATATATAAAATAGTCACAAATTATTTATATATAAAATATTCGTAAATTATTTATATATAAAATAGTCACAAATTATTTATATGTAAAGTAGTCATAAATTATTTATATATAAAATATTCGTGAATTATTTTCTACTGGCTCTAACCGTCAATGATTATCTGTTACACCGTTTCTCTCTCTAATCATCCCAGTATAGAGCAGCTTAGTCCAGTATTTATAGCTCGTTTCAAACCACTTGCCCAACTTCAAAACGCTATTGCTTAGTAACCGTTTGTTAAAAACTGTTGAAATTTTCCAAATTTTATTAGAATGCAAAAGACCCTTTAAATGTATATTTAACAAATATTTTGCAGCTGCAGTTTTCTTAAAGCGGCGAATTTCTTTGATGTTTGTCAAAATTGTAAATTGTGAACCCCTAAATAATAGAAATTACCGTAGTTGCTGGTCTATGATTAATTTTCACTAGGTAAAGGCGTGGCCGTAATGGGGAAATACCAGGAGAATTATTGTCTTCTCAGTTCGAGGACGGACGATAATATCAAAGTATACCTGTATGTCCAATTTTCATAGTTGTGTGGTCCTGAAAAGGACCGTTTGTTGAACTAATTTAAGGTAATATAGGGGCCAACATTGTTTTAAGTACATGTTATTAAATTGTATGTGCTCCTTTATGAGCCATATCTTAATAGCATCTTTTGTACTGGATGACGTCGGGACTTTATCTTCAAGTGCAACAATGTTGTGGTACGCTGCATTGTCCATTATTAGGCAAGATGGTCGATCTAGTGATGGGAGAACAGAATTTTCAATCCAATGTCTAAATATGTGACCATTCATCTCAGAGTGATAATCCCGATTGTCTATGGATTTTGAAAGAAAAATGAGCTCTGCATTCTGTATTAGTCCATGTTGTCGACTACCTGCATGAGCAATTATCAAGCGCTGTCCTTTGCTGCTAGGTATTAATCTCTTAATCTTTCCATCTGATGACTGCCATTCCCTTTGGTTAGTGTGGTGAGCATTGATCCATGTTTCATCCAAGTACACAATATCATAACCTTGCTTGCGCACCTCTTTTACTTCACGTAAGTACTTGCTTCTCATGACTACTATATGTGGCTTCTCACAGATGAGGTTTCGTCCATTGGAATACTTTCTGAATGTAAAGCCTGCAGCTCTCACATTCCTCCATAATGTAGACTTTGATATTTCAATACTGTTGTTCTTTTTCAGCGAAATTTTTAATTTTCTTATTGTAACAGTTACATTCATACCCAACATTTTGCTAATTTCACTTCTAATAAGTTCACTGTCGAAATTATCCAACATTTTTGCTCTTCCTTGTGATTTTGTATATTTTGAACATTGACGGTCACGTGCTTGAATCCAGCGATTAAATGACCGTTTAGATAAATCCAAAATGTGTCTTGTCCTATTCTCAGGGTTTTCTAAACAATGAAATAATCTTCCTCGTTTAGCCTCTTTGCAAAAATAGTCATACATTTTTATTGCGATGTTTTGTAAACTGCAGAATTTCATTTTAAGACTCATGATAAATGTTATCGTTCCACGTCTACACCTATGAATGAACGGAAATGGAACACACAATTTCTCAAGTGTCTAATTGTGTCAAAAAAACCACGGCGAAAGCGTGCAAACACGTCAATTTTACCGTGTATGGATTTTTACTCGCTATTTTTAACTTAAAATACTGTAAACATTAAGTTTTGACTACATCAATGGGTCGTTATAAATTTATATAAACCAAATAAGCAACAATAATAACCAAATGTTTTTTTTTAATGAAATTAATTCCCTGTTGGGTTATAATCATTATAACTTTACATGCAAATTTTGAACAACTTACAACAAGCGGTTAAAAAGCTATCGATTTTAAAAGTTGGGCACGAGTTATGAAACAAGCTATAGTAGCATTCACTCATCAGTGCGCATGCTTGAAAGATCTCACTTCACACATTTCTGCTGAAGAAACTCCAACTTTTCATAAACGGTAATCAGGTATGTTTATTTCCACAGTATTTAGAACAAGCTCTAGTCTATGCTACTCATGTTTGTGTGCAGCGCACTGTCCATTACAGCAATTAGTTTTGTTGTTTTGACCGACCGATTTGTAAAACAATGTAGACTCAAAGTGTAGACCTCAATTCACATCGAACAATTAACGGTTGAATGTCACATCAAGTCTAGCGATTCTGCTGTTGATCCTAGATCGTTTATATAAAAAAAACTAGTTCAGATGATGCATTCTACCTATGTTCTATCCTGCTGGCTTTTATATGCATCTTTCAGGTGTTGCTAGCACAGGTGTAGAGAAATAATACAGTATTGACTACAGTCAATAGTAGGAAACATTACTTTTAATATAGTAAGTGGAAACATTACCTTTCATATACTAAGTGTAAACATTACCTTTGATATAGTAAGTGGAAACATTACTTTTCATATAGTAAGTGGAAACATTACCTTTGATATAGTAAGTGGAAACATCACTTTTGATATAGTAAGTGGAAACATTATATTTGATATAGTAAGTGGAAACATTACCTTTGATTTAGTAAGTGGAAACATTACCTTTCATATAGTAAATGGAAACATTACCTTTCATATAGTAAGTGGAAACATTATCTTTCATATAGTAAGTGGAAACATTATCTTTGAAATAGTAAGTGGAAACATTAACTTTGATATAGTAAGTGGAAACATTATCTTTGAAATAGTAAGTGGAAACATTATCTTTGATATAGTAAGTGGAAACATTATCTTTGATATAATAAGTGGAAACATTACATTTGATATAGTAAGGGAAAACATTATCTTTGATATAGTAAGTGGAAACATTATCTTTGATATAGTAAGTAAAAACATGATCTTTGGTTTAGTAAGTGGAAACATTATATTTGATATAGCAAGTGGAAACATTACATTTGATATAGTAAAGGAAAACATTATCTTTGATATAGTAAGTGGAAACATTATCTTTGATATAGTAAGTGGAAACATCACCTCTCATATAGTAAGTGGGAACATTACCTTTCATATAGTATGTGGAAAACATTACCTTTCATATAGTAAGTGGAAACATTATAGTAAATGGAAACATTACCTTTCATATAGTAAGTGGAAACATTACCTTTCATACAGTCAGTGAAAACATTACCTTTCATATAGTAAGTGGAAACATTACCTCTCATATAGTAACTGGAAACATCACCTTTCATATAGTAAGTGGAAACATTACCTTTCATATAGTAAGTGGAAACATTATAGTAAATGGAAATATTACCTTTGATATAGTAAGAAGAAACATTACTTCTCATATAGTAAGTGGAAACATTACCTTTCATATAGTAAGTGGAAACATTACCTCTCATATAGTAAGTGGAAACATTACCTCTCATATGGTAATTGAAACATTACCTTTCATATAGTAAGTGCAAACATTACCTTTCATATAGTAAGTGGAAACATTACCTTTCATTTAGTAAGTGGAAACATTACCTCTGATATAGTAAGTGGAAACATTAACATTGATATAGTAAATGTGAACATTACCTTTGATATAGTAAGTGTAAACATTACCTTGATATAGTCAGTGTAAACAGTACCTTTGATATAGTAAGTGGAAACATTACCTTTGATATAGTAAGTGTAAACGTTACATTTGATATAGTAAGTGGAAACATTACCTTTGATATAGTAAGTGGAAACATTACCTTTCCTATAGTAAGTGGAAACATTACCTTTGATATAGTAAGTGGAAACATTCTTTTTCATATAGTAAGTGGAAACTTTACCTTTCATATAATAAGTGGAAACATTACCTTTGATATAGTAAGTGGAAACATTACCTTTGATATAGTCAGTGGAAAAATTACCTTTGATATAGAAAGTGGAAACATTACATTTGATTTAATAAGTGGAAACATTAACTTTGATATAGAAAGTGGAACATTACCTTTCATATAGTAAGTGGAAACATTACATGTAATATAGTAAGTGGAAACATTACTTTTCATATAGTAAGTGGAAACATTTCATGTGATTTAGTAAGTGGAAACATTACCTTTCATATAGTAAGTGGAAACATTACCTTTGATGTAGTAAGTGGAAACATTACCTTTCAGATAGTAAGTGGAAACATTACCTTTCATATAGTAAGTGGAAACATTACCTCTCATATAGTAAGTGGAAACATTACCTCTCATATGGTAATTGAAACATTACCTTTCATATAGTAAGTGCAAACATTACCTTTCATATAGTAAGTGGAAACATTACCTTTCATTTAGTAAGTGGAAACATTACCTCTGATATATTAAGTGGAAACATTAACATTGATATAGTAAATGTGAACATTACCTTTGATATAGTAAGTGTAAACATTACCTTTGATATAGTAAGTGTAAACAGTACCTTTGATATAGTAAGTGGAAACATTACCTTTGATATAGTAAGTGTAAACGTTACATTTGATATAGTAAGTGGAAACATTACCTTTGATATAGTAAGTGGAAACATTACCTTTCCTATATTAAGTGGAAACATTACCTTTGATATAGTAAGTGGAAACATTCTTTTTCATATAGTAAGTGGAAACTTTACCTTTCATATAATAAGTGGAACATTACCTTTGATATAGTAAGTGGAAACATTACCTTTGATATAGTCAGTGGAAAATTACCTTTGATATAGAAAGTGGAAACATTACATTTGATTTAATAAGTGGAAACATTAACTTTGATATAGAAAGTGGAAACATTACCTTTCATATAGTAAGTGGAAACATTACTGTAATATAGTAAGTGGAAACATTACTTTTCATATAGTAAGTGGAAACATTTCATGTGATTTAGTAAGTGGAAACATTACCTTTCATATAGTAAGTGGAAACATTACCTTTGATGTAGTAAGTGGAAACATTACCTCTCAGATAGTAAGTGGAAACATTACCTTTCATATAGTAATTGGAAACAATATCTTAGATTTTGTAAGTGGAAACATTACCTTTGATATATAAGTGGAAACATTACCTTTCATATAGTAAGTGGAAACATTACATTTGATTTAATAAGTGGAAACATTACCTCTCAGATAGTAAGTGGAAACATTACCTTTCATATAGTAATTGGAAACAATATCTTAGATTTGTAAGTGGAAACATTACCTTTGATATATAAGTGGAAACATTACCATTCATATAGTAAGTGGAAACATTACATTTGATTTAATAAGTGGAAACATTAACTTTGATATAGAAAGTGGAAACATTACATTTGATATAATAAGTGGAAACATTACATGTATATAGTAAGTGGAAACATTACCTTTCAGATAGAAAGTTGAAACATTACCTTTCATATAGTAATTGGAAACAATATCTTAGATTTTGTTAGTGGAAACATTATATTTGATATAGTAAGTGGAAACATTACCTTTGATATAGTAAGTGGAAACTTTACCTTTCATATAGTAAGTGGAAACATTAACTTTGATATAGTAAGTGGAAACATTACCTTTGATAAATTAAGTGGAAACATTACCTTGATATATTAAGTGGAAACATTACCTTTGATATATTAAGTGGAAACATTACCTTTCATATAGTAAATGGAAACATTATCTTTGATATAGTAAGTGGAAACATTATATTTGATATATAATTTAAGTGGAAACATTACCTTTCATATAG
Source organism: Megaustenia siamemsis (assembly GCA_032433765.1). Classification (NCBI taxonomy): domain Eukaryota; kingdom Metazoa; phylum Mollusca; class Gastropoda; order Stylommatophora; family Ariophantidae; genus Megaustenia; species Megaustenia siamemsis. The sequence goes on from JAVIAB010000124.1 coordinate 12,381,159, forward strand.
AAAATGGAAACATTACCTTTCATATAGTAAGTGGAAACTTATCTTTCATATAGTATGTGGAAACATTATCTTTGATATATTAAGTGGAAACATTACCTTTCATATAGTAAGTGGAAACATTACCTTTGATATATTAAGTGGAAACATTACCTTTCATATAGTAAGTGGAAACATTATCTTTGATATATTAAGTGGAAACATTACCTTTCATATAGTAAGTGGAAACATTTCATGTGATTTAGTAAGTGGAAACATTACCTTTCATATAGTAAGTGGAAACATTACCTTTGATGTAGTAAGTGGAAACATTACATTTGATTTAATAAGTGGAAACATTAACTTTCAGATAGTAAGTGGAAACATTACCTTTCATATAGTAAGTGGAAAACATTACCTTTGATATAGTAAGTGGAAACATTTAGTAAATGGAAACATTACCTTTCATATAGTAAGTGGAAACATTACCTTTCATATAGTAATTGGAAACAATATCTTAGATTTTGTTAGTGGAAACATTACCTTTAATATATAAGTGGAAACATTACCTTTCATATAGTAAGTGGAAACATTACATTTGATTTAATAAGTGGAAACATTACTTTCAGATAGTAAGTGGAAACATTACCTTTCATATAGTAAGTGGAAAACATTACCTTTGATATAGTAAGTGGAAACATTATAGTAAATGGAAACATTACCTTTCATATAGTAAGTGGAAACATACCTTTCATATAGTAAGTGAGAACATTCCTTTCATATAGTAAGTGGGAACATTACCTTTCATATAGTAAGTGGAAACATTACCTCTCATATAGTAAGTGGAAACATTACTCTCATATGGTAATTGAAACATTACCTTTCATATAGTAAGTGCAAACATTACCTTTCATATAGTAAGTGGAAATATTATAGTAAATGGAAATATTACCTTGATATAGTAAGAGGAAACATTACTTCTCATATAGTAAGTGGAAACATTACCTTTCATATAGTAAGTGGAAACATTACCTCTCATATAGTAAGTGGAAACATTACCTCTTATATGTAATTGAAACATTACCATTCATATAGTAAGTGCAAACATTACCTTTCATATAGTAAGTGGAAACATTACCTTTCATTTATTAAGTGGAAACATTACCTCTGATATAGAAGTGGAAACATTAATATTGATATAGTAAATGTGAACATTACCTTTAATATAGTAAGTGTAAACATTACTTGATATAGTAGGTGTAAACATTACCTTTGATATAGTAAGTGGAAACATTACCTTTGATATAGTAAGTGTAAACGTTACATTTGATATAGTAAGTGGAAACATTACCTTTGATATAGTAAGTGGAAACATTACCTTTCCTATAGTAAGTGGAAACATTACCTTTGATATAGTAAGTGGAAACATTACCTTTGATATAGTAAGTGGAAACATTCTTTTTCATATAGTAAGTGGAAACTTTATCTTTCATATAGTAAGTGGAAACATTACCTTTGATATAGTAAGTGGAAACATTACATTTCATATAGTCAGTGGAAAAATTACCTTTGATATAGTAAGTGTAAACGTTACCTTTCATATAGTAATTGGAAACAATATCTTAGATTTTGTTAGTGGAAACATTACCTTTGATATAGTAAGTGGAAACATTACCTTTGATATAGTAAGTGGAAACATTCTTTTTATATAGTAAGTGGAAACTTTACCTTTCATATAGTAAGTGGAAACATTACCTTTGATATAGTAAGTGGAAACATTACATTTGATTTAATAAGTGGAAACATTAACTTTGATATAGAAAGTGGAAACATTACCTTTCATATAGTAAGTGGAAACATTACATGTAATATAGTAAGTGGAAACATTACCTTTCATATAGTAAGTGGAAACATTTCATGTGATTTAGTAAGTGGAAACATTACCTTTCATATAGTAAGTGGAAACATTACCTTTGATGTAGTAAGTGGAAACATTACTTTCAGATAGTAAGTGGAAACATTACCTTTCATATAGTAATTGGAAACAATATCTTAGATTTTGTAAGTGGAAATATTACCTTTGATATAGTAAGAAGAAACATTACTTCTCATATAGTAAGTGGAAACATTACCTTTCATATAGTAAGTGGAAACATTACCTCTCATATAGTAAGTGGAAACATTACCTCTCATATGGTAATTGAAACATTACCTTTCATATAGTAAGTGCAAACATTACCTTTCATATAGTAAGTGAAACATTACCTTTCATTTAGTAAGTGGAAACATTACCTCTGATATAGTAAGTGGAAACATTAACATTGATATAGTAAATGTGAACATTACCTTGATATAGTAAGTGTAAACATTACCTTGATATAGTAAGTGTAAACAGTACCTTTGATATAGTAAGTGGAAACATTACCTTTGATATAGTAAGTGTAAACGTTACATTTGATATAGTAAGTGGAAACATTACCTTTGATATAGTAAGTGGAAACATTTCCTTTCCTATAGTAAGTGGAAACATTACCTTTGATATAGTAAGTGAAAACATTCTTTTTCATATAGTAAGTGGAAACTTACCTTTCATATAGTAAGTGGAAACATTACCTTTGATATAGTAAGTGGAAACGTTACCTTTGATATAGTCAGTGGAAAAATTACCTTTGATATAGTAAGTGTAAACGTTACCTTTCATATAGTAATTGGAAACAATATCTTAGATTTTGTTAGTGGAAACATTACCTTTGATATAGTAAGTGGAAACATTACCTTTGATATAGAAAGTGGAAACATTACATTTGATTTAATAAGTGGAAACATTAACTTTGATATAGAAAGTGGAAACATTACCTTCATATAGTAAGTGGAAACATTACATGTAATATAGTAAGAGGAAACATTACCTTTCATATAGTAAGTGGAAACATTACCTTTGATGTAGTAAGTGGAAACATTACCTTTCAGATAGTAAGTGGAAACATTACCTTTCATATAGTAATTGGAAACAATCTCTAGATTTGTTAGTGGAAACATTACCTTTGATATATAAGTGGAAACATTACCTTTCATATAGTAAGTGGAAACATTACATTTGATTTAATAAGTGGAAACATTAACTTTCAGATAGTAAGTGGAAACATTACCTTTCATATAGTAATTGGAAACAATATCTTAGATTTTGTTAGTGGAAACATTACCTTTGATATATAATGGAAACATTACCATTCATATAGTAAGTGGAAACATTACATTTGATTTAATAAGTGGAAACATTAACTTTGATATAGAAAGTGGAAACATTACATTTCATATAATAAGTGGAAACATTACATGTAATATAGTAAGTGGAAACATTACCTTTCAGATAGAAAGTTGAAACATTACCTTTCATATAGTAATTGGAAACAATATCTTAGATTTTGTTAGTGGAAACATTATATTTGATATAGTAAGTGGAAACATTACCTTTGATAGTAAGTGGAAACTTTACCTTTCATATAGTAAGTGGAAACATTAACTTTGATATAGTAAGTGGAAACAGTACCTTTGATAAATTAAGTGGAAACATTACCTTTGATATATTAAGTGGAAACATTACCTTTGATAATTAAGTGGAAACATTACCTTTCTATAGTAAATGGAAACATTATCTTTGATATAGTAAGTGGAAACATTATATTGATATATAATAGTAAGTGGAAACATTACCTTTCATATAGAAAATGGAAACATTACCTTTCATATAGTAAGTGGAAACATTATCTTTCATATAGTATGTGGAAACATTACCTCTCATATAGTAAGTGGAAACATTACCTCTCATATGGTAATTGAAACATTACCTTTCATATAGTAAGTGCAAACATTACCTTTCATATAGTAAGTGGAAATATTATAGTAAATGGAAATATTACCTTTGATATAGTAAGAGGAACATTACTTCTCATATAGTAAGTGGAAACATTACCTTTCATATAGTAAGTGGAAACATTACCTCTCATATAGTAAGTGGAAACATTACCTCTTATATGGTAATTGAAACATTACCATTCATATAGTAAGTGCAAACATTACCTTTCATATAGTAAGTGGAAACATTACCTTTCATTTAGTAAGTGGAAACATTACCTCTGATATAGTAAGTGGAAACATTAATATTGATATAGTAAATGTGAACATTACCTTTGATATAGTAAGTGTAAACATTACCTTTGATATAGTAGGTGTAAACATTACCTTTGATATAGTAAGTGGAAACATTACCTTTGATATAGTAAGTGTAAACGTTGTTTGATATAGTAAGTGGAAACATTCCTTTGATATAGTAAGTGGAAACATTACCTTTCCTATAGTAAGTGGAAACATTACCTTTGATATAGTAAGTGGAAACATTACCTTTGATATAGTAAGTGGAAACATTCTTTTTTCATATAGTAAGTGGAAACTTTATCTTTCATATAGTAAGTGGAAACATTACCTTTGATATAGTAAGTGGAAACATTACATTTCATATAGTCAGTGGAAAAATTACCTTTGATATAGTAAGTGTAAACGTTACCTTTCATATAGTAATTGGAAACATATCTTAGATTTTGTTAGTGGAAACATTACCTTTGATATAGTAAGTGGAAATATTACCTTTGATATAGTAAGTGGAAACATTCTTTTTCATATAGAATGTGGAAACTTTACCTTTCATAAGTAAGTGGAAACATTACCTTTGATATAGTAAGTGGAAACATTACATTTGATTTAATAAGTGGAAACATTAACTTTGATATAGAAAGTGGAAACATTACCTTTCATATAGTAAGTGGAAACATTACATGTATATAGTAAGTGGAAACATTACCTTTCATATAGTAAGTGGAAACATTACCTTTGATGTAGTAAGTGGAAACATTACTTTTCAGATAGTAAGTGGAAACATTACCTTTCATATAGTAATTGGAAACAATATCTTAGATTTTGTAAGTGGAAACATTACCTTTGATATATAAGTGGAAACATTACCTTTCATATAGTAAGTGGAAACATTACATTTGATTTAATAAGTGGAAACATTAACTTTCAGATAGTAAGTGGAAACATTACCTTTCATATAGTAATTGGAAACAATATCTTAGATTTTATTAGTGGAAACATTACCTTTGATCTATAAGTGGAAACATTACCATTCATATAGTCAGTGGAAACATTACATTTGATTTATTAAGTGGAAACATTAACTTTGATATAGTAAGTGGAACATTTCATGTGATTTTAGTAAGTGGAACATTATCTTTCATATAGTAAGTGGAAACATTACCTTTCAGATAGTAAGTGGAACATTACATTGATTTAAAAAAATGGAACATTAACTTTCAGATAGTAAGTGGAAACATTATCTTTTCATATAGTAATTGGAAAACAAATCTTAGATTTTGTTAGTGGAAAATTACCTTTGATATATAAATGGAAACTTACCATTCATATAGTAAGTGGAAACATTACATTTGATTTAATAAGTGGAAACATTAACTTTGATATAGAAAGTGGAAACATTATATTTCATATAGTAAGTGGAAACATTACCTTTGATTTAGTAAGTGGAAACATTACCTTTCATATAGTAAATGGAAACATTACCTTCATATAGTAATGGAAACATTATCTTTCATATAGTAAGTGGAAACATTCTCTTTGAAATAGTAAGTGGAAACATTAACTTTGATATAGTAAGTGGAAACATTATCTTTGAAATAGTAAGTGGAAACATTATCTTTGATATAGTAGTGGAAACATTATCTTTGATATAATAAGTGGAAACATTACATTTGATATAGTAAGGGAAAACATTATCTTTGATATAGTAAGTGGAAACATTATCTTTGATATAGTAAGTAAAAACATGATCTTTGGTTAGTAGTGGAAACATTATATTTGATATAGCAAGTGGAAACATTACATTTGATATAGTAAGGAAAACATTATCTTTGATATAGTAAGTGGAAACATTATCTTTGATATAGTAAGTGGAAACATCACCTCTCATATAGTAAGTGGGAACATTACCTTTCATATAGTATGTGGAAAACATTACCTTTCATATAGTAAGTGGAAACATTATAGTAAATGGAAACATTACCTTTCATATAGTAAGTGGAAAACATTACCTTTCATACAGTCAGTGAAAACATTACCTTTCATATAGTAAGTGGAAACATTACCTCTCATATAGTAACTGGAAACATCACCTTTCATATAGTAAGTGGAAACATTACCTTTCATATAGTAAGTGGAAACATTATAGTAAATGGAAATATTACCTTTGATATAGTAAGAAGAAACATTACTTCTCATATAGTAAGTGGAAACATTACCTTTCATATAGTAAGTGGAAACATTACCTCTCATATAGTAAGTGGAAACATTACCTCTCATATGGTAATTGAAACATTACCTTTCATATAGTAAGTGCAAACATTACTTTCATATAGTAAGTGGAAACATTACCTTTCATTTAGTAATGGAAACATTACCTCTGATATAGTAAGTGGAACATTAACATTGATATAGTAAATGTGAAACATTACCTTTCCTATAGTAAGTGGAAACATTACCTTTGATATAGTAGTGGAAACATTCTTTTTCATATAGTAAGTGGAAACTTTACCTTTCATATAATAAGTGGAAACATTACCTTTGATATAGTAAGTGGAAACATTACCTTTGATATAGTCAGTGGAAAAATTACCTTTGATATAGAAAGTGGAAACATTACATTTGATTTAATAAGTGGAAACATTAACTTTGATATAGAAAGTGGAAACATTACCTTTCATATAGTAAGTGGAAACATTACATGTAATATAGTAAGTGGAAACATTACTTTTCATATAGTAAGTGGAAACATTTCATGTGATTAGTAAGTGGAAACATTACCTTTATAGTAAGTGGAAACATTACCTTTGATGTAGTAAGTGGAAACATTACCTTTCAGATAGTAAGTGGAAACATTACCTTTCATATAGTAAGTGGAAACATTACCTCTCATATAGTAAGTGGAAACATTACCTCTCATATGGTAATTGAAACATTACCTTCATATAGTAAGTGCAAACATTACCTTTCATATAGTAAGTGGAAACATTACCTTTCATTTAGTAAGTGGAAACATTACCTCTGATATAGTAAGTGGAAACATTAACATTGATAAGTAAATGTGAACATTACCTTTGATATAGTAAGTGTAAACATTACCTTTGATATAGTAAGTGTAAACAGTACCTTTGATATAGTAAGTGGAAACATTACCTTTGATATAGTAAGTGTAAACGTTACATTTGATATAGTAAGTGGAAACATTACATTTGATATAGTAAGTGGAAACATTACCTTTGATATAGTAAGTGGAAACATTACCTTTGATATAGTAAGTGGAAACATTCTTTTTCATATAGTAAGTGGAAACTTTACCTTTCATATAATAAGTGGAAACATTACCTTTGATATAGTAAGTGGAAACATTACCTTTGATATAGTCAGTGGAAAAATTACCTTTGATATAGAAAGTGGAAACATTACATTTGATTTAATAAGTGGAAACATTAACTTTGATATAGAAAGTGGAAACATTACCTTTCATATAGTAAGTGGAAACATTACATGTAATATAGTAAGTGGAAACATTACTTTTCATATAGTAAGTGGAAACATTTCATGTGATTTAGTAAGTGGAAACATTACCTTTCATATAGTAAGTGGAAACATTACCTTTGATGTAGTAAGTGGAAACATTACCTCTCAGATAGTAAGTGGAAACATTACCTTTCATATAGTAATTGGAAACAATATCTTAGATTTTGTAAGTGGAAACATTACCTTTGATATATAAGTGGAAACATTACCTTTCATATAGTAAGTGGAAACATTACATTTGATTTAATAAGTGGAAACATTAACTTTCAGATAGTAAGTGGAAACATTACCTTTCATATAGTAATTGGAAACAATATCTTAGATTTTGTTAGTGGAAACATTACCTTTGATATATAAGTGGAAACATTACCATTCATATAGTAAGTGGAAACATTACATTTGATTTAATAAGTGGAAACATTAACTTTGATATAGAAAGTGGAAACATTACATTTCATATAATAAGTGGAAACATTACATTACATATAATAGTAAGTGGAAACATTACCTTTCAGATAGAAAGTTGAAACATTACCTTTCATATAGTAATTGGAAACAATATCTTAGATTTTGTTAGTGGAAACATTATATTTGATATAGTAAGTGGAAACATTACCTTTGATATAGTAAGTGGAAACTTTACCTTTCATATAGTAAGTGGAAACATTAACTTTGATATAGTAAGTGGAAACATTACCTTTGATAAATTAAGTGGAAACATTACCTTTGATATATTAAGTGGAAACATTACCTTTGATATATTAAGTGGAAACATTACCTTTCATATAGTAAATGGAAACATTATCTTTGATATAGTAAGTGGAAACATTATATTTGATATATAATATTAAGTGGAAACATTACCTTTCATATAGAAAATGGAAACATTACCTTTCATATAGTAAGTGGAAACATTATCTTTCATATAGTATGTGGAAACATTATCTTTGATATATTAAGTGGAAACATTACCTTTCATATAGTAAGTGGAAACATTACCTTGATATATTAAGTGGAAACATTACCTTTCATATAGTAAGTGGAAACATTATCTTTGATATATTAAGTGGAAACATTACCTTTCATATAGTAAGTGGAAACATTTCATGTGATTTAGTAAGTGGAAACATTACCTTTCATATAGTAAGTGGAAACATTACCTTTGATGTAGTAAGTGGAAACATTACATTTGATTTAATAAGTGGAAACATTAACTTTCAGATAGTAAGTGGAAACATTACCTTTCATATAGTAAGTGGAAAACATTACCTTTGATATAGTAAGTGGAAACATTATAGTAAATGGAAACATTACCTTTCATATAGTAAGTGGAAACATTACCTTTCATATAGTAATTGGAAACAATATCTTAGATTTTGTTAGTGGAAACATTACCTTTAATATATAAGTGGAAACATTACCTTTCATATAGTAAGTGGAAACATTACATTTGATTTAATAAGTGGAAACATTAACTTTCAGATAGTAAGTGGAAACATTACCTTTCATATAGTAAGTGGAAAACATTACCTTTGATATAGTAAGTGGAAACATTATAGTAAATGGAAACATTACCTTTCATATAGTAAGTGGAAACATTACCTTTCATATAGTAAGTGAGAACATTACCTTTCATATAGTAAGTGGGAACATTACCTTTCATATAGTAAGTGGAAACATTACCTCTCATATAGTAAGAGGAAACATTACCTCTCATATGGTAATTGAAACATTACCTTTCATATAGTAAGTGCAAACATTACCTTTCATATAGTAAGTGGAAATATTATAGTAAATGGAAATATTACCTTTGATATAGTAAGAGGAAACATTACTTCTCATATAGTAAGTGGAAACATTACCTTTCATATAGTAAGTGGAAACATTACCTCTCATATAGTAAGTGAAACATTACCTCTTATATGGTAATTGAAACATTACCATTCATATAGTAAGTGCAAACATTACCTTTCATATAGTAAGTGGAAACATTACCTTTCATTTATTAAGTGGAAACATTACCTCTGATATAGAAAGTGGAAACATTAATATTGATATAGTAAATGTGAACATTACCTTTAATATAGTAAGTGTAAACATTACCTTTGATATAGTAGGTGTAAACATTACCTTTGATATAGTAAGTGGAAACATTACCTTTGATATAGTAAGTGTAAACGTTACATTTGATATAGTAAGTGGAAACATTACCTTTGATATAGTAAGTGGAAACATTACCTTTCCTATAGTAAGTGGAAACATTACCTTTGATATAGTAAGTGGAAACATTACCTTTGATATAGTAAGTGGAAACATTCTTTTTCATATAGTAAGTGGAAACTTTATCTTTCATATAGTAAGTGGAAACATTACCTTTGATATAGTAAGTGGAAACATTACATTTCATATAGTCAGTGGAAAAATTACCTTTGATATAGTAAGTGTAAACGTTACCTTTCATATAGTAATTGGAAACAATATCTTAGATTTTGTTAGTGGAAACATTACCTTTGATATAGTAAGTGGAAACATTACCTTTGATATAGTAAGTGGAAACATTCTTTTTCATATAGTAAGTGGAAACTTTACCTTTCATATAGTAAGTGGAAACATTACCTTTGATATAGTAAGTGGAAACATTACATTTGATTTAATAAGTGGAAACATTAACTTTGATATAGAAAGTGGAAACATTACCTTCATATAGTAAGTGGAAACATTACATGTAATATAGTAAGTGGAAACATTACCTTTCATATAGTAAGTGGAAACATTTCATGATTTAGTAGTGGAAACATTACCTTTCATATAGTAAGTGGAAACATTACCTTTGATGTAGTAAGTGGAAACATTACTTTTCAGATAGTAAGTGGAAACATTACCTTTCATATAGTAATTGGAAACAATATCTTAGATTTTGTAAGTGGAAATATTACCTTTGATATAGTAAGAAGAAACATTACTTCTCATATAGTAAGTGGAAACATTACCTTTCATATAGTAAGTGGAAACATTACCTCTCATATAGTAAGTGGAAACATTACCTCTCATATGGTAATTGAAACATTACCTTTCATATAGTAAGTGCAAACATTACCTTTCATATAGTAAGTGGAAACATTACCTTTCATTTAGTAAGTGGAAACATTACCTCTGATATAGTAAGTGGAAACATTAACATTGATATAGTAAATGTGAACATTACCTTTGATATAGTAAGTGTAAACATTACCTTTGATATAGTAAGTGTAAACAGTACCTTTGATATAGAAAGTGGAAACATTACATTTGATTTAATAAGTGGAAACATTAACTTTGATATAGAAAGTGGAAACATTACCTTTCATATAGTAAGTGGAAACATTACATGTAATATAGTAAGAGGAAACATTACCTTTCATATAGTAAGTGGAAACATTACCTTTGATGTAGTAAGTGGAAACATTACCTTTCAGATAGTAAGTGGAAACATTACCTTTCATATAGTAATTGGAAACAATATCTTAGATTTTGTTAGTGGAAACATTACCTTTGATATAAAAGTGGAAACATTACCTTTCATATAGTAAGTGGAAACATTACATTTGATTTAATAAGTGGAAACATTAACTTTCAGATAGTAAGTGGAAACATTACCTTTCATATAGTAATTGGAAACAATATCTTAGATTTTGTTAGTGGAAACATTACCTTTGATATATAAGTGGAAACATTACCATTCATATAGTAAGTGGAAACATTACATTTGATTTAATAAGTGGAAACATTAACTTTGATATAGAAAGTGGAAACATTACATTTCATATAATAAGTGGAAACATTACATGTAATATAGTAAGTGGAAACATTACCTTTCAGATAGAAAGTTGAAACATTACCTTTCATATAGTAATTGGAAACAATATCTTAGATTTTGTTAGTGGAAACATTATATTTGATATAGTAAGTGGAAACATTACCTTTGATATAGTAAGTGGAAACTTTACCTTTCATATAGTAAGTGGAAACATTAACTTTGATATAGTAAGTGGAAACAGTACCTTTGATAAATTAAGTGGAAACATTACCTTTGATATATTAAGTGGAAACATTACCTTTGATATATTAAGTGGAAACATTACCTTTCATATAGTAAATGGAAACATTATCTTTGATATAGTAAGTGGAAACATTATATTTGATATATAATAGTAAGTGGAAACATTACCTTCATATAGAAAATGGAAACATTACCTTTCATATAGTAAGTGGAAACATTATCTTTCATATAGTATGTGGAAACATTACCTCTCATATAGTAAGTGGAAACATTACCTCTCATATGGTAATTGAAACATTACCTTTCATATAGTAAGTGCAAACATTACCTTTCATATAGTAAGTGGAAATATTATAGTAAATGGAATATTACCTTTGATATAGTAAGAGGAAACATTACTTCTCATATAGTAAGTGGAAACATTACCTTTCATATAGTAAGTGGAAACATTACCTCTCATATAGTAAGTGGAAACATTACCTCTTATATGGTAATTGAAACATTACCATTCATATAGTAAGTGCAAACATTACCTTTCATATAGTAAGTGGAAACATTACCTTTCATTTAGTAAGTGGAAACATTACCTCTGATATAGTAAGTGGAAACATTAATATTGATATAGTAAATGTGAACATTACCTTTGATATAGTAAGTGTAAACATTACCTTTGATATAGTAGGTGTAAACATTACCTTTGATATAGTAAGTGGAAACATTACCTTTGATATAGTAAGTGTAAACGTTACATTTGATATAGTAAGTGGAAACATTACCTTTGATATAGTAAGTGGAAACATTACCTTTCCTATAGTAAGTGGAAACATTACCTTTGATATAGTAAGTGGAAACATTACCTTTGATATAGTAAGTGGAAACATTCTTTTTCATATAGTAAGTGGAAACTTTATCTTTCATATAGTAAGTGGAAACATTACCTTTGATATAGTAAGTGGAAACATTACATTTCATATAGTCAGTGAAAAATTACCTTTGATATAGTAAGTGTAAACGTTACCTTTCATATAGTAATTGGAAACAATATCTTAGATTTTGTTAGTGGAAACATTACCTTTGATATAGTAAGTGAAACATTACCTTTGATATAGTAAGTGGAAACATTCTTTTTCATATAGTAAGTGGAAACTTTACCTTTCATATAGTAAGTGGAAACATTACCTTTGATATAGTAAGTGGAAACATTACATTTGATTTAATAAGTGGAAACATTAACTTTGATATAGAAAGTGGAAACATTACCTTTCATATAGTAAGTGGAAACATTACATGTAATATAGTAAGTGGAAACATTACCTTTTCATATAGTAAGTGGAAACATTTCATGTGATTTAGTAAGTGGAAACATTACCTTTCATATAGTAAGTGGAAACATTACCTTTGATGTAGTAAGTGGAAACATTACTTTTCAGATAGTAAGTGGAAACATTACCTTTCATATAGTAATTGGAAACAATATCTTAGATTTTGTAAGTGGAAATATTACCTTTGATATAGTAAGAAGAAACATTACTTCTCATATAGTAAGTGGAAACATTACCTTTCATATAGTAAGTGGAAACATTACCTCTCATATAGTAAGTGGAAACATTACCTCTCATATGGTAATTGAAACATTACCTTTCATATAGTAAGTGCAAACATTACCTTTCATATAGTAAGTGGAAACATTACCTTTCATTTAGTAAGTGGAAACATTACCTCTGATATAGTAAGTGGAAACATTAACATTGATATAGTAAATGTGAACATTACCTTTGATATAGTAAGTGTAAACATTACCTTTGATATAGTAAGTGTAAACAGTACCTTTGATATAGTAAGTGGAAACATTACCTTTGATATAGTAAGTGTAAACGTTACATTTGATATAGTAAGTGGAAACATTACCTTTGATATAGTAAGTGGAAACATTTCCTTTCCTATAGTAAGTGGAAACATTACCTTTGATATAGTAAGTGAAACATTCTTTTTCATATAGTAAGTGGAAACTTTACCTTTCATATAGTAAGTGGAAACATTACCTTTGATATAGTAAGTGGAAACGTTACCTTTGATATAGTCAGTGGAAAAATTACCTTTGATATAGTAAGTGTAAACGTTACCTTTCATATAGTAATTGGAAACAATATCTTAGATTTGTTAGTGGAAACATTACCTTTGATATAGTAAGTGGAAACATTACCTTTGATATAGAAAGTGGAAACATTACATTTGATTTAATAAGTGGAAACATTAACTTTGATATAGAAAGTGGAAACATTACCTTTCATATAGTAAGTGGAAACATTACATGTAATATAGTAAGAGGAAACATTACCTTTCATATAGTAAGTGGAAACATTACCTTTGATGTAGTAAGTGGAAACATTACCTTTCAGATAGTAAGTGGAAACATTACCTTTCATATAGTAATTGGAAACAATATCTTAGATTTTGTTAGTGGAAACATTACCTTTGATATAAAAGTGGAAACATTACCTTTCATATAGTAAGTGGAAACATTACATTTGATTTAATAAGTGGAAACATTAACTTTCAGATAGTAAGTGGAAACATTACCTTTCATATAGTAATTGGAAACAATATCTTAGATTTTGTTAGTGGAAACATTACCTTTGATATATAAGTGGAAACATTACCATTCATATAGTAAGTGGAAACATTACATTTGATTTAATAAGTGGAAACATTAACTTTGATATAGAAAGTGGAAACATTACATTTCATATAATAAGTGGAAACATTACATGTAATATAGTAAGTGGAAACATTACCTTTCAGATAGAAAGTTGAAACATTACCTTTCATATAGTAATTGGAAACAATATCTTAGATTTTGTTAGTGGAAACATTATATTTGATATAGTAAGTGGAAACATTACCTTTGATATAGTAAGTGGAAACTTTACCTTTCATATAGTAAGTGGAAACATTAACTTTGATATAGTAAGTGGAAACAGTACCTTTGATAAATTAAGTGGAAACATTACCTTTGATATATTAAGTGGAAACATTACCTTTGATATATTAAGTGGAAACATTACCTTTCATATAGTAAATGGAAACATTATCTTTGATATAGTAAGTGGAAACATTATATTTGATATATAATAGTAAGTGGAAACATTACCTTTCATATAGAAAATGGAAACATTACCTTTCATATAGTAAGTGGAAACATTATCTTTCATATAGTATGTGGAAACATTACCTCTCATATAGTAAGTGGAAACATTACCTCTCATATGGTAATTGAAACATTACCTTTCATATAGTAAGTGCAAACATTACCTTTCATATAGTAAGTGGAAATATTATAGTAAATGGAAATATTACCTTTGATATAGTAAGAGGAAACATTACTCTCATATAGTAAGTGGAAACATTACCTTTCATATAGTAAGTGGAAACATTACCTCTCATATAGTAAGTGGAAACATTACCTCTTATATGGTAATTGAAACATTACCATTCATATAGTAAGTGCAAACATTACCTTTCATATAGTAAGTGGAAACATTACCTTTCATTTAGTAAGTGGAAACATTACCTCTGATATAGTAAGTGGAAACATTAATATTGATATAGTAAATGTGAACATTACCTTTGATATAGTAAGTGTAAACATTACCTTTGATATAGTAGGTGTAAACATTACCTTTGATATAGTAAGTGGAAACATTACCTTTGATATAGTAAGTGTAAACGTTACATTTGATATAGTAAGTGGAAACATTACCTTTGATATAGTAAGTGGAAACATTACCTTTCCTATAGTAAGTGGAAACATTACCTTTGATATAGTAAGTGGAAACATTACCTTTGATATAGTAAGTGGAAACATTCTTTTTCATATAGTAAGTGGAAACTTTATCTTTCATATAGTAAGTGGAAACATTACCTTTGATATAGTAAGTGGAAACATTACATTTCATATAGTCAGTGGAAAAATTACCTTTGATATAGTAAGTGTAAACGTTACCTTTCATATAGTAATTGGAAACAATATCTTAGATTTTGTTAGTGGAAACATACCTTTGATATAGTAAGTGGAAATATTACCTTTGATATAGTAAGTGGAAACATTCTTTTTCATATAGAATGTGGAAACTTTACCTTTCATAAAGTAAGTGGAAACATTACCTTTGATATAGTAAGTGGAAACATTACATTTGATTTAATAAGTGGAAACATTAACTTTGATATAGAAAGTGGAAACATTACCTTTCATATAGTAAGTGGAAACATTACATGTAATATAGTAAGTGGAAACATTACCTTTCATATAGTAAGTGGAAACATTACCTTTGATGTAGTAAGTGGAAACATTACTTTTCAGATAGTAAGTGGAAACATTACCTTTCATATAGTAATTGGAAACAATATCTTAGATTTTGTAAGTGGAAACATTACCTTTGATATATAAGTGGAAACATTACCTTTCATATAGTAAGTGGAAACATTACATTTGATTTAATAAGTGGAAACATTAACTTTCAGATAGTAAGTGGAAACATTACCTTTCATATAGTAATTGGAAACAATATCTTAGATTTTATTAGTGGAAACATTACCTTTGATCTATAAGTGGAAACATTACCATTCATATAGTCAGTGAAACATTACATTTGATTTATTAAGTGGAAACATTAACTTTGATATAGTAAGTGGAAACATTTCATGTGATTTAGTAAGTGGAACATTATCTTTCATATAGTAAGTGGAAACATTACCTTTCAGATAGTAAGTGGAAACATTACATTTGATTTAATAAATGGAAACATTAACTTTCAGATAGTAAGTGGAAACATTATCTTTCATATAGTAATTGGAAACAATATCTTAGATTTTGTTAGTGGAAACATTACCTTTGATATATAAGTGGAAACATTACCATTCATATAGTAAGTGGAAACATTACATTTGATTTAATAAGTGGAAACATTAACTTTGATATAGAAAGTGGAAACATTATATTTCATATAATAAGTGGAAACATTACATGTAATACAGTAAGTGGAAACATTACCTTTCAGATAGCAAGTTGAAACATTACCTTTCATATAGTAATTGGAAACAATATCTTAGATTTTGTTAGTGGAAACATTATATTTGATATAGTAAGTGGAAACATTACCTTTGATATAGTAAGTGGAAACTTTACCTTTCATATAGTAAGTGGAAACATTAACTTTGATATAGTAAGTGGAAACATTACCTTTGATAAATTAAGTGGAAACATTACCTTTGATATATTATGTGGAAACATTACCTTTGATATATTAAGTGGAAACATTACCTTTCATATAGTAAATGGAAACATTATCTTTGATATAGTTATTGTGGAAACATTATATTTGATATATAATAGTAAGTGGAAACATTACCTTTCATATAGAAAATGGAAACATTACCTTTCATATAGTAAGTGGAAACATTATCTTTCATATAGTATGTAGAAACATTATCTTTGATATATTAAGTGGAAACATTACCTTTCATATAGTAAGTGGAAACATTACCTTTGATATATTAAGTGGAAACATTACCTTTCATATAGTAAGTGGAAACATTATCTTTGATATATTAAGTGGAAACATTACCTTTCATATAGTAAGTGGAAACATTTCATGTGATTTAGTAAGTGGAAACATTACCTTTCATATAGTAAGTGGAAACATTACCTTTGATGTAGTAAGTGGAAACATTACCTTTCATATAGTAAGTGGAAACATTACCTTTCATATAGTAATTGGAAACAATATCTTAGATTTTGTTAGTGGAAACATTACCTTTAATATATAAGTGGAAACATTACCTTTCATATAGTAAGTGGAAACATTACATTTGATTTAATAAGTGGAAACATTAACTTTCAGATAGTAAGTGGAAACATTACCTTTCATATAGTAAGTGGAAAACATTACCTTTCATATAGTAAGTGGAAACATTACTTTTGATATATTAAGAGGAAACATTACCTTTTATTTAGTAAGTGGAAACATTACCTTTGATATAGTAAGTGGAAACATTATAGTAAATGGAACATTACCTTTCATATAGTAAGTGGAAACATTACCTTTCATATAGTAAGTGAGAACATTACCTTTCATATAGTAAGTGGGAACATTACCTTTCATATAATAAGTGGAAACATTACCTCTCATATAGTAAGTGGAAACATTTCCTCTCATATGGTAATTGAAACATTACCTTTCATATAGTAAGTGCAAACATTACCTTTCATATAGTAAGTGGAAATATTATAGTAAATGGAAATATTACCTTTGATATAGTAAGAGGAAACATTACTTCTCATATAGTAAGTGGAAACATTACCTTTCATTTAGTAAGTGGAAACATTACCTCTGATATAGTAAGTGGAAACATTAATATTGATATAGTAAATGTGAACATTACCTTTGATATAGTAAGTGTAAACATTACCTTTGATATAGTAGGTGTAAACATTACCTTTGATATAGTAAGTGGAAACATTACCTTTGATATAGTAAGTGTAAACGTTACATTTGATATAGTAAGTGGAAACATTACCTTTGATATAGTAAGTGGAAACATTACCTTTCCTATAGTAAGTGGAAACATTACCTTTGATATAGTAAGTGGAAACTTTACCTTTGATATAGTAAGTGGAAACATTCTTTTTCATATAGTAAGTGGAAACTTTATCTTTCATATAGTAAGTGGAAACATTACCTTTGATATAGTAAGTGGAAACATTACATTTGATATAGTCAGTGGAAAAATTACCTTTGATATAGTAAGTGTAAACGTTACCTTTCATATAGTAATTGGAAACAATATCTTAGATTTTGTTAGTGGAAACATTACCTTTGATATAGTAAGTGGAAACATTATCTTTGATATAGTAAGTCGAAACATTCTTTTTCATATAGTAAGTGGAAACTTTACCTTTCATATAGTAAGTGGAAACATTACCTTTGATATAGTAAGTGGAAACATTACATTTGATTTAATAAGTGGAAACATTAACTTTGATATAGAAAGTGGAAACATTACCTTTCATATAGTAAGTGGAAACATTACATGTAATATAGTAAGTGGAAACATTACCTTTCAGATAGTAAGTGGAAACATTACCTTTGATATATAAGTGGAAACATTACCTTTTATATAGTAAGTGGAAACATTACATTTGATTTAATAACTGGAAACATTAACTTTGATATAGAAAGTGGAAACATTACCTTTCATATAGTAAGTGGAAACATTACATGTAATATAGTAAGTGGAAACATTACCTTTCATATAGTAAGTGGAAACATTTCATGTGATTTAGTAAGTGGAAACATTACCTTTCATATAGTAAGTGGAAAACATTACCTTTGATGTAGTAAGTGGAAACATTACTTTTCAGATAGTAAGTGGAAACATTACCTTTCATATAGTAATTGGAAACAATATCTTAGATTTTGTAAGTGGAAACATTACCTTTGATATATAAGTGGAAACATTACCTTTCATATAGTAAGTGGAAACATTACATTTGATTTAATAAGTGGAAACATTAACTTTCAGATAGTAAGTGGAAACATTACCTTTCATATAGTAATTGGAAACAATATCTTAGATTTTGTTAGTGGAAACATTACCTTTGATCTATAAGTGGAAACATTACCATTCATATAGTCAGTGTAAACATTACATTTGATTTATTAAGTGGAAACATTAACTTTGATATAGAAAGTGGAAACATTACATTTCATATAATAAAAGGAAACATTACATGTAATATAGTAAGTGGAAACATTACCTTTCAGATAGCAAGTTGAAACATTACTTTTCATATAGTAATTGGAAACAATATCTTAGATTTTGTTAGTGGAAACATTATATTTGATATAGTAAGTGGAAACATTACCTTTGATATAGTAAGTGGAAACTTTACCTTTCATATAGTAAGTGGAAACATTAACTTTGATATAGTAACTGGAAACATTACCTTTGATATATTAAATGGAAACATAACCTTTGATATATTAAGTGGAAACATTACCTTTGATATATTAAGTGGAAACATTACCTTTCATATAGTAAATGGAAACATTATCTTTGATATAGTAAGTGGAAACATTATATTTGATATATAATAGTAAGTGGAAACATTACCTTTGATTTAGTAAGTGGAAAACATTACCTTTCATATAGAAAATGGAAACATTACCTTTCATATAGTAAGTGGAAACATTATCTTTCATATAGTAAGTGGAAACATTATCTTTCATATATTAAGTGGAAACATTACCTTTCATATAGTAAGTGGAAACATTACCTTTGATATATTAAGTGCAAACATTACCTTTCATATAGTAAGTGGAAACATTATCTTTGATATATTAAGTGGAAACATTACCTTTCATATAGTAAGTGGAAACATTATCTTTGATATAGTAAGTGGAGACATTATCTTGAAATAGTAAGTGGAAACATTATCTTTGATATAGTAAGTGGAAACATTATCTTTGAAATAGTAAGTGGAAACATTATCTTTGATATAGTAAGTGGAAACATTATTTTTGATATAATAAGTGGAAACATTACATTTGATATAGTAAGGGAAAACATTATCTTTGATATAGTAAGTGGAAACATTATCTTTGATATAGTAAGTATAAACATTATCTTTGGTATAGTAAGTGGAAACATTATATTTGATATAGCAAGTGGAAACATTACATTTGATATAGTAAAGGAAAACCTTATCTTTGATATAGTAAGTGGAAGCATTATCTTTGATATAGTAAGTGGAAACATCACCTCTCATATAGTAAGTGGGAACATTACCTTTCATATAGTAAGTGGAAAACATTACCTTTCATATAGTAAGTGGAAACATTACCTTTGATATATTTAGTGGAAACATTACCTTTGATTTAGTAAGTGGAAACATTACCTTTGATATATTAAGTGGAAACATTACATTTGATATAGTAAGTGGAAACATTATCTTTCATATAGTAAGTGAAAACATTATCTTTGATATAGTAAGTGGAAACATCACCTCTCATATAGTAAGTGGGAACATTACCTTTCATATAGTAAGTGGAAAACATTACCTTTCATATAGTAAGTGGAAACATTACCTTTGATATATTAAGTGGAAACATTACCTTTGATTTAGTAAGTGGAAACATTACCTTTGATATATTAAGTGGAAACATTATCTTTGATATAGTAAGTGGAAACATTATCTTTCATATAGTAAGTGAAAATATTGTCTTTGATATATTAAGTGGAAACATTACCTTTCATATAGTCAGTGGAAACATTATCTTTGAAATAGTAAGTGGAAACATTATCTTTGATATAGTAAGTGCAAACATTATCTTTGATATAATAAGTGGAAACATTACATTTGATATAGTAAGGGAAAACATTATCTTTGATATAGTAAGTGGAAACATTATCTTTGATATAGTAAGTATAAACATTATCTTTGGTATAGTAAGTGGAAACATTATATTTGATATAGCAAGTGGAAACATTACATTTGATATAGTAAAGGAAAACATTATCTTTGATATAGTAAGTGGAAACATTATCTTTGATATATAGTAAGTGGAAACATCACCTCTCATATAGTAAGTGGGAACATTACCTTTCATATAGTAAGTGGAAAACATTCCATTTCATATAGTAAGTGGAAACATTATAGTAAATGGAAACATTACCTTTCATATAGTAAAAGGAAACATTACCTTTCATATTGTAAGTGTAAACATTACCTTTGATATAGTAAGTGGAAACATTACCTTTCATATAGTAAGTGGAAACATTACCTTTCATATAGTAAGTGGAAACATTACCTTTCATATAGTAAGTGGAAACATTACCTTTCATATATAGTAAGTGGAAACATTACCTTTGATATAGTAAGTGGAAACATTACCTTTGATATAGTAAGTGTAAACGTTATCTTTGACATAGTAAGTGAAAACATTACATTTGATATAGTAAATGGAAACATTACCTTTGATATAGTAAGTGGAAACATTACCTTTGATATAATAAATGGAAACATTACCTTCTACCAACGCATATTCTGCATGCAATAGTAGATATGTAAATCGGTCGATCAATAATTTTTCTTCATTACAGGTATTTGGAAGCAGGTTGATGTCATCTTTGATAGTTGACGACAGACACTGTTTACTCAAACAACTTCCCTCTTGGATGTTTGTACCAATCAACAGAATCATAAAGTGAAATAGAAGCAAAGTCGGTCTTGTTTCTTACAACAATTCCCATTTCTAGAAATATTATTTACACTTGTTTTGTTCATGCTTTGAGTTTCTCTTCTAGATAAACTTGCTAGTTGTAAACAAAGATCATCATCATCATCAAGCACCATGCCTGATAGCGTTGTGCCAGAATCTATATTTTTCATTATAATTTATATTTTATTTATATTATATTATAATTTATAATTATAAATTATTTAGTAGCACATTTAAATGAAAGTGGACACAGAACTCATTACGGTGGTAACAACATGATTACAACAGTCTTTAAACTTCCGATTCTACATTCAACTTTGGCATGTTACGAATACTAGCCTCTTAGCGGTCTTGACGTATAAGTAACTTCGTCATCCTTAGCGGTCTTTCTTGATAATCTAATTAGGCAATTACTAGTTCCCTGTAATCAAACTAATAGCTCTTATCCACTCCTCTCAAAGCTGTTCCTTAGTTATAATTGTGTCCTCACCTGTAATTAAATTACCCAGTTCACACAATATCCTGTATCCGTAAACAATTCTGGAATCTCCATGCGAATTCTTATAATTTCTTCAAAAGTTTAGAATATTTCTAGGAACTTCTCTGCTCCAGACATTTTCGAACACTGTCTTAAACTATCTAATTCACTTCTCATTCTCTGCCTTGAGGCAGGTCTCTGACTTAGTCTAATTCTACATCTTGTCTGGTATGCCCAAACTCTTCGTGACTGAATGTTCAATCTAACTAATCCCTTACCTTCTGCCTTGGAGCGGTTTTCTAAATTCCTCTATTAAATTTTATTTTAGTGTGTCTCGAGACCTTTGTGGGCAAAAATGTGTCTGTCACAAGGATGTTCCTGAGTTTTTTCGCGATGCCATCCACTTCCAAATGACTGAGGATTCTGGAATCTTGGCTATGACTGTTACAGAGTTCTATATCGTGCTGTCGGTTAGCGGGGTAGAACTCTGCCCTAGCAAAGGAGGAGTGAGGAGTAAGACGTATCCTTTCCTCCGCTAGTCTTCGGGACATCCTTGGGCAAGGTGGAGCTACCGTTCCCCCCACCCCCCCCCCCCACTCCTGTCAGGGTTATGTGAAGCCATTGGAGCGGGTGGTGGATGGTGTGGTAATTGGAGCTGTCGGCAAGTAGTGCCGGTTATGGTCTCCAATGCTTGATGACAGGCAGATGTTCTCATTTATAGAGACAATGGCTGCGATCTCCGACTAGTACAGTCGATGCCAAGATAGAAAGGAATGGTAAACTACCTTCTTATATTGCCTAGTATAATTATGTGAAAACACATCTTAATATCTACAGCTAACGACGCTAATGGGGACTCCACAGCCACCTCGTCCGGTAGGGAGTGGCATGTGCTACAGGTGACATCCGATCGTCATCAAGATACTGTGAGCAAGATCAAAAATAAAGATTAGCAAGCAATTGGAATGTGAAACATTAGATTAGCATTCCAGGTTGGCAAACTAGAAATCATCAACCAAGAAATGAAGAGAACGAAATTTAACCTCTTGGGACTATGTGAAATGAGATGGAAAGGAGCAGGATTATTACAACGCTACAATGGAACTGTAATTTACTCTGGGGAAGGAACCACACACGAAAGAGGAGTAGGCATCATGTTAGATAGAAAAAGAAGCAAAACAGTGACAGGATTCTAGCCAGTATCAGATAGAATTCTGCTAGTAAAATTGAGAGGTAGGCCAATGGATATCAACATAATTCAAGCTTATGCACTAACTAGTAATAGCGAAGAAGAAAACATTGACACTGGAGACAAATATTAATAAATGAATATGATTATAGAGGGAAACTTCCGCGCGATAATTCAGCGAATCATAGGAGGAAGAGGTATGTATTACGACACTCAGAAAAAAATGACAAATAAACAACAGAAAAAACAAAACAAAGAACAATACATGGTCCGAAGCAGGACATTTTCTGCCTAAAATGAAAAATATCTTATGCAACAAATCTATGACAATAAAAGTGAGAAAGAGAGTTCATCGATGCTAATTTTGACCTATGGAAGCAAATTATGGAAGTAAAATAACAAATGTAAAGACGATTAGATGCCATAGAGATGCAATTTCTCAGATGAATGTTGAAAGTTCCTGGACAGCTAAAAAGTGTCAACGTGGCAATTCTCAATGTGGCCAACACAAAAAGGCAGCTCCTAAGGATTATCAGAAAGAAACAATCAACATTATTCGGGCACATCATGAGAAGATGAAAGTTGAAATATTTGGTTACAACTGACAAAATACAGGGAAATGGAGATCGCGAACGACAAAGATAGAAAATACTGGATAGCTTTGTATCATGGTATGGAAAACAGTCAACAACAAAACTGATACGATGCACGGTAGGTTGAAAATTGTGGAAATACATGATCGCCTACACTAACTGGTATGGCACACGATGATGATGCTATCTTTCTTGACTTATAAAATGCTCATGCTCAAATGAACGTGGACACATATTGACATTTGAACACTCATCATGGTGTGAACATGATTAAAACAGTCATCCAGACATGACTCTACAACATTCCCAATACACAGTCAGTCATGTATTTAACTCGACACTGTTCGTGGTGTGTTTACTATACTTAGCCTATCGGCAATATTGATGCACCTGTAACTGGTGTTCGTTGTGAGTCTATCTTGACAATCTAATTAATCAACTTGTAACTCTGTATCATTTTACATATACCACACAGGATACATACCAAATGAACTAAAAACATAAACTTTCACTGCATTGCCTAAAAAGAATGGTGCAGTTGAATGCAGTGACTTTAGAACAATAAGCCTAATGAGACATGTTACAAACATCTTGCTAAAAGTTATACAAGGAAGTATTCAGAATAAAATCAATACTGAATTAGATGAGCAGCAATTTGGATTTAGGAAAAATAGCGGGACTAAAGAAGCCATATTCTGCATGAGAACATTAATCGAAAAATACACAGAAGTAAACAAACCAATGTATGCCTGCTTCTTAGACTACACCAAAGCTTTTGATAGAGTACACCACAAACAACTTATAGAATGCCTAAAAGAGATACACCTATATGACATGGATATACGACTAATATGTAATCTATACTGGGAGCAAACAGCAATAATAAAATATAACATAGAGAACTCTACACCCATTGATATAAAAAGAGGAGTAAGACAGGGATGCATCCTATCACCAAGCTTATTCAATCTATACACTGAGCAAATCTTTAAAAACATCATAGAGATGCCAGGCCTACAAATTAATGGAAAGATAATCAATAACCTAAGATATGCTGACGATACTGCACAACTAGGAGAAAATCCTAAAGATCTACAATTGCTTAAGGAAATAAACGTGACAAGCAAAAAATCTGGACTATATATGAATATCAAAAAGACTAAAACTATGATCATAAATAAGAAAATACTCAAAACCCACAAGTGGATATCAAAATTGAAAGAATAGACCTGGAGACAGTTTAGAACTACAACTACCTTGAACATACTATAACCAGTGATGGAAAATGTACAACTGAGATAAACAAAAGAATAGGAATGACAAAAAGTTATTTTAATGTCATGAAGAACATACTAACATCAAAACAAATAACACCAAAGCTAAAACTAAGAATAGCAAAATGTTACGTCTTCTCAACATTCCTATATGGTGCAGAAACATGGACATTAGAAAGAAAGCGGAACAGAAAATTGAAGCCTTTGAAATATGGATATATAGAAGAATAGGTAGAATTGGATGGAAGGAAAAAAAACAAACGATGAAGTCTTAAAACAACTAAAAATGAAAAAAAGAATTACTAAACACAATTCAAACAAGAACAATGCGATTTTGGGCCATGTTAAAAGACACAACAGCCTACTAAAAGTAATCTTGGAGGGGAAAATACAAGGTAAAAGAGGCAGAGGCAGACCAAGACTACATGGACGAATAACATCAAAAGATGGACAAACAAGCCTATGACAACCTGCACCATCAAAGCAAGAGACAGTGCAGAATGGCGCTCCATGGTAGCCAACCTTCGCTGCGGAGACGGCACTCGATGATGATGAAGTCTGTATTTATACTAATTATGTAATTATCTACTTCTCTCAAGACGGTTCCTTAGTTACAATTGTGTACTCATCTGTAATTCTATGTTTCTATCCTATGTCTCTTGTATCCATATGAGATTATATAATTGTTATGTGAATTTCTAGGGACTTCTAGTTATATTTCTATTTCTAATATTTCTTACAGTCCCGATGACAACTCCAAAATCTTCCTAACTATCTAACTCTTAACTTGTCTATTATCTTCCTGAACTGTCAACAATGTTAATTGTAGGAGTAACTCACTCATAAGTCATCGGCTTTGATGCAGTTTCCTAAAATTAATCTGCCTTTACATCTTCTCAATTGCGTCCGAAATATCCGAGAACTCTTCTCTGTGTCTGTCTACGAATACACTCCTTCCTAACTCTCTGCCTTGATGGAGGTTCCGAAACGCTAGCTTCACATCTTCTCTGGTACGTCAAATTCTTCGAGAACTGATCCAAAAGTGTCCGTGTTTCTAGATTTTGTTGCTATATCAGCCACTCCACCAAGTTGAGGATTATGGGAATCTTGGCTATGGTTACTCTACCATTCGTCATTAATTAACCCTACCTCCCTAACTCCTCCTTACAATTATGCCTCTAATCATCATTGCCTTGGGAGTCTTGACGACATCTGTCAATCACTCCTATTAATTAGCTTCCAGCAAAACAAAGCTTTCATTTGGTCTCTTGGCCAACGTATGCTCTCTTCTATCTCAGACCCTTGTGATCTTCACTACTGCTGTACTTCAGTGAGAACTCTACGTCTCTTATCGTTGTATATCAAAGAGACGTCTACGGCTACTTAATTTCCCTGTCCGTTCTACATCAAACAAGCCTGTTTTTCTCCGTTGATCACGTCATAACCCCTGGTTAGTAGCCGATCTGTCAAGGATGTGGTCATTCAGAATCCGGCTAGCGATCTCTTGCTGTGTCTCTCCGCTTATTCTCATAGCTTGTTAAGTCCCACCGCTGTGATTCCGGTCAACTAATTTACCAACGATAATTCTTGGTCTCCTTTGTTATTCTACTTATCCTTCTTTTATTCTTTCGTCATATTCTTAATTTGTTCTTCATTCATATTCTTATGGAATGGTCACACTATAACAGTGTAGGTAATCATGTCTCTGCACGACTCTCGTTATCGACAGTTATTTATCATGTCTATTGTTGATCTCCTGGAAAACCATTCTCTTTACTTAACCTGTCTGGTATCTTTTCTCTTTGCTTCCCTCTATCTCTTCGTCCCTCAACTTCCCTAGTTGTCAAAATATATTCCATCTGTTTCTTCCTCATTACATGGCCAAAAAATGATGATGTTTCTTCCTAGGAAATTAGCTCTCTTTTTGCTTTGGCCTCTTTCAGAAACGTTTTACATTATGGTATTTTCAACATTCTTCTGTAAAACCACATTTCTACAGACTCCAGTGATTTTCTTGTCTGTTGTCATATTGTCCATGATTCACATCCATATGTTAAGACTTGTTCTACATAACATTTAAGAACTCTTTTTTTCTTATTTCTATTATCAAAAATGGATTGCACAGTATCTTCCTCATATGCTTGGAAAGCTGCTTTTTGCCTGAGCCATTCTGCATCTCACTCTGTTGTACATTTTCCATCTGAGATTAACAAAGTTCCCAGATATTTAATTCATTTACCTTTTTTAATATTGTTCCACTTGTCTTTATTGTATATTGTGGTGATGATTTTTCTTTGTTGTTATCATACTTCTGTCTTTTTGCTATTAAAGCTAAAACCTTCATTTTTGCATTCTTTCACTATAATGTCTAACATTTTTTTGTAACTCGTTTTCACTCTAAGTCACTAAGACAGTATCACCAGGAAACCTTAGATTATTTATATTATGACCTCCAATTGTTAGTCCAGACATGCCCCTTATAGATCTTAAAATAATCTCACTATAAATATTAAATAAATTTGATGACAGCACACAACCTAGTCTAATACCCTGTTTTATTTGTTGAAACAATCCCAATTGGTTTCCAGTTCTTATGGCCGCTGTTTGTTGACAGTATATGTTCATTATTATTCTTAGATATTTACTTCTGCTAAAGATCTTGTAGTGTATATGTTTTTGTTCGTACATTTACCTCCACAAAACCACACTGTCATCACTATTTTCTGGACTGATTTTGTTTCGCACTCTTCGCATGATGAATCTAAATAATAACATAGTCATGTGACTCATACGACTTATTGTAATCATCACATTAAATCGTATCAGATTTCTTTGGTAGGGCTATGAATATTGATTTAAGCAGGTCGTCTGGTATATATCCACTGTTGTAGATATCATTCAATATTTTTTTATTATTTCTATTCCAAAATCACCCATGGCTTCAATCTCTTTTTTAGTTACATTATCTGGTCCAGAAGCTTTGCCTGCTTTCATTTTGCGCAAGGCATCTTCCACTTCTTCTCTGAGTATTTCTGGTCCTTCTCCATTATCCTTAATATTTACTTCCGTTCGTTCATCATTATAAAGATCTTTAATGTATTCTGTCCATCGTTCCCTTATGCTTTCTTGTTAAATCTACAGTTCTCTTTCCTTTGGTCTTAAATATCCAGTTTTTGATTGTGTTTTTCTTCCTGTTAATTCTTCAATTTTTTTTGTACCACTTTAAAAAAAAATTGCATTTCAAAATCTTTGCATCTCTGTTTTAGCCATGTTTCTTTTGCTTTCCTGTATTTTATTACAATTTCTTTATTTAACCTCTTATACTCCTCTCTTTATCCTTATTTCTTCTTGTATTCATTGACTGTAAAATGTCATCTGTCATCCATTTTTTCTTGAATTTGTTCTCACTTATAATATGAACTCTTTTGATGTTTGCTCTACTGATTCTTTTAGCATTTCCCACTGTTCAGCAATGCTTTGTATCTTCTCTATTATATTGCATCGGTTCTGAAATGTGATGTTATTTTCGTCATGTAACATCTTCTCTGATTTGAGTAAATCTATATTTAACATGGTATCAACTGAGGCTTGTGTTGCTTTTTTAAAATTTTACTCTAAGCTTTCCCACAACTGGTACATGATCACTATTGCAATCTGCCCCTGATCTAGTTTTCACACATACCAGACTGTTTCTAAATCTGTTGTTTATCATTATGTAATCAATTTGATTACGTGCGTCGTCTCCTGGTTTTTCCATGTCCACAGATGTCTTGGATGTTACTTAAACCAGGTATTTCCTAACATCACGCTGTGGGTTCTTGCCCAGTCAATAAGTTTGTCACCTCTTTCATCTCTCTCTCTCCTAAGCCATAACAATCAATTACTTTTTCAACTCTTTCCTTTCCTACTTGTGAATTGAGATTCTCTAGAACAATAGTGCTTTCATGTTGTTTGCATTGACGAAGTACCATTTTAAACTCGTGGTAAAATGTATCATTGTATAGATTGAAATGCAACAAAAAGGAGAAGCTAAAGCTATATACAAACAAATTGAGGAATTAACAGGAAGAAAAACGCAATTAAAAAAATGGATGCCTAAGATTAAAAGGAAGGAGAACTGTTGATTGGTCAAGAAAACATAAGGGAACGATGGACAGAATACATTAAAGATCTTTATAATGATGAACGAACGGAAGTAAATATTAAGGATAATGGAGAAGGACCAGAAATACTCAGAGAAGAAGTGGAAGACGCCTTGCGCAATATGAAAGCAGGCAAAGCTCCTGGACCAGATAAAATAACTAAAGAAGAGTTTGAAGCCATGGGTGATTTTGGAATTGAAATAATAACACAAATATTGAATGATATCTACAGCAGCGAATGTATACCAGACGACATGCTCAAATCAATATTCATAGCCCTACCAAAGAAATCGGGTGCGATTGAATGCGATGATCATCGCACAATAAGCCTTATGAGTCATATGACTAAGATATTACTAAGAATCATCATGCGAAGAGTGCGAACAAAATCAGTCCAGAAATTAGCGATGAACAGTGTGGTTTTGTTAGAGATAAAGGAACAAGCAATGAGAGTTATATCATACGATCTTTAGTAGAAAGAGCCATAGAGGTAAAAACAGATCTATACCTATGTTTCATAGATTACACCAAGGCATTTGACAATGTAAAGCACAAGGAAATAATCAAAATTTTAGAAAGTATAAACGTAGATAGCAAAGATCTAAGAATAATAAGAACATGTATGGCAACAAACAGCGGCCATAAGAACTGGAAACCAATTGGGAATGTTTCATCAAATAAAACAGGTGTTAGACAAGGTTGTGTGCTGTCACCAGATAATTTTAAGTATAATATTGATAAGTTTAATATTTATAGTGAGATTATTTTAAGATCCATAAGGGACATGCCTGGAATAACAATTGGAGGTAATAATATAAATAATTTAAGGTATGCTGATGATACAGTCTTAATCGCTAAGAGTGAAAATGAGTTACAAGAAATGTTGGACATTATAGTGAAAGAAAGCAACAATAAAGGACTCAGCCTTAATAGCAAAAAGACAGAGGTAATGGTAACAACAAAGAAAAAGAATTCACCTCAGTGCAAAGTAAAGACAAGTGGAACAATATTAAAACAGGCAAATGAATTTAAATATTTGGGAACTTTGTTAACCTCAGACGGAAGATGTACAAAATAGGTGAGATGCAGAATGGCTCAGGCAAAAGCAGCTTTCCAAAAAAGGAAGATAACTATGCAATTCATTTTTGACAATAGAAACAAGAGAAAGAGTTCTTAAATGTTATGTAGAGCCAGTCTTAACATATGGATGCGAATCATGGACAATAGGACAACAGACAAGAAAATCACTGGAGTCTGTAGAAATGTGGTTTTACAGAAGGATTTTTGAGAGTACCATGGACAGCTAAGAAGAGCAATGAAGATGTTCTGAGAGAGGTCAAAGCAAAAAGAGAGCTAATTTCCAATATTAGGAAGAAACAATCATCATTTTTTTGGCCATGTAATGAGAAGAGAACAACTGGAATACATTGTAACAACTGGAAACATTGAGGGACGAAAGAGATAGAGGGAAGCAAAGAGAAAAATTAACAGACAGCTGAAGAGAATGGCTTGGCAGAAGGTCAACAACAGAAATGATAAATAGCTGCCGAGATCGAAAGTTGTGGAGAGACATGGTCACCTATGCCAGTAGGCCCGGTACTTAATGATGATGATGAAAATGTATCAACTTTTTCCTCTAGACTGTCTGCTGTTGGCGTACAAACTTGTATGAGATTAATATCTATTGGCTTTCCATTCATTTTAACTAGAAGGAATCTGCCAGGTATTATCCAAAGAGCCTCTCATTGTACTTTCCAGCCCGCCGTACCTCACAAAGTGGCCTACACATATTTTAATATTTCAGTGTTTTGAACGGTTTATATCACTGTGACAATAGATGCATACTCTGCCATTAATTCTGATCCTCTGTACGACCAACGAGATGACGAATTAGTGGAGAGAATGATGAAATTGGAATGTGTAGTGTATGGACAGTCTAATGTTCAGGCAGTCTTTAAATGTTAGGTCCACAGGTCATTCAACGATGGAGCTGACCACTATCTTGCTGGCTGTGGTCGTTTTGATGATCGCCTTCTTCTGGTTCCGACGAGCTGATCCTCGACTACCACCCAGCCCCATGAGACCTCTACCACTAGTGGGTCATCTTCTCTACATGGCTCATGACACTCGGACAAATTTCGTGGAGTGGAGGAAACGGTGTGGAGACATTTACAGGTGAGATATACGAACGGGTATTTGTGTCGTGCAGGATACATGGACATTAGACAAGAAAACAGAACAAAAAATTAAAGCCTTTGAAATGTGGATATATAGAAGAATAGGTAGATATGGATGGACAGAAAATAAAACAAACGATTAAGTCTTAAAACAAGTAAAAATGAAATAGAACTGCTAAATACACAGAGGGCCTCGGTAGCCTAGTTGGGAAGACCACCCGACTGTGCTACCGACATTCAGACAACCTGTGTTCGATTCCTGCTGGAATGAGTGTGATTTGTACTCATGGGTGGAAAAAAAATTTCTCCCGGTCGACCCAGCCGTTCGTAGAAATTGTTACCAGGGTATTACTCTGGGAAGGTGAGGAATGCCGCCTCACATCGTGATTTTCGATGCTTGAAGCGATGCTATCCAGATGTTTCCAAACACTTCGGGATAGGTGGTGGAGCACATATGGGTGAAAACTGACGTGCTAAGACGCCGATTCAAATCTTGAACGTTACCTTCAACCTTTACCGCTACCTTAATCTTTACCTTTTACCTTTACATTTTACATTTACAGTTTAAAAAGGATAAATTCGATTTGACAAGACATAACAGTCTATTAAAAGTAATTTTGGAAGAGAAGATACAAGGTATAAGAGGCAGAGGTATAGGTAGACCAAGATTAACGTGAACAAGTAGCAACAAAATATGGACATGTCAGCCTATGACAACCTGCACCATAAAAGCAAGAGTCAGAGAAGAATGCTCCATGGTAGCTAACCTTCTATGCGACGACGGCACTCAGTGACGATGATGATGATTTGTGTCGTATATTTATATATTCTTATTTTAATATCTAACCGGTCGGATATGTGATGTTTGATATGACGTTTGTGATCAAGGAAAAACAAAATCTACTAACAACCATAAATATGGAATAAGAAATGAATAGAACAAAATTATTGTTGAAAACACGGAAATCATGAAAAAAAAAAGAAACGTAATAGCGAAAATTCTGCACCAGTAATAGGACAAGATGAAGACCAGGATCAGATCAATAAACATAATTATAGATATTCTGCTGAGAAACGTGCCAGCAATGTTAGGTAAAGGATCACAACAAAAAGACTCCTCAGGTTTCTCGATACAAATGAAGTGATGAATGAGGAAGAAAGTGTTCATGATATGTGAAATCACAAAAAATGACAACTTCTTTCAACTTGTGGATGTTTTCATTCATTCACTCCGTAGCTCGTGATAATGACCAAGTGCACATCAAAGTTCATGATGATAGAAATGAAGGTAAATGGGCATGGAAAGAGGCAGATATGAAGGGCAGAGCTCATGGAAAACAGTAAATGCGAGTAGTAAATAGTACGAGGGATAGAGAACACGATGAGAGACAGACCTGAAAGGTAAAGAACACGGGGAGGGTGTGTGTGTGGGAGGGGGGGGGAAATGGGGGTGGGGTGGGTGTTAGCAATTTGTAAAGTAAGTGGCAAAGAGAGTAGCAGACATAAATGGTAAATTGCATGGTAGCAGATAGGAAGTGTAAAGTGCACTAATAGCGAGAGGATCAAAATTGAAAGACCATATTAACAGACTTGACGAGTAAAATACATGGGGGATAGTAGATTTGAAGAGTAAACTTCATAGGGAATCGTAGACTTCAAAAGTAAAGTACACGATGATTCGTAGACCTGGAGAGTAAAGTACACGAGGAATAGTAGATTGTAAAAGTAAAGAACACGAAAAATCAATGACTTTAATCGAACTTGAAAAATGGACGAACACCTGGTTCTTACCAATCAACGAAAAAAAACTACATATATAATTTTCAGCCTATCAATAAACACAGTCTCTGCAAACTTGAAGATAAAAGACATATAGCTCCAGACTCTCCCATACACTCGCCATACAAGCGCCACACACTCCCTATTGACCAAAACCCAACATATTTGGCGTCACCATGAATTGCAGAATGACTTGGAAAAATCAGATAGACAGAGAAATTATACTATTATGAAGAAATTGGCAGGAACGGACTGGGGAGCAGACATCACTATCTTGAAAAGACTATACGTAGGAAGAGTATGGAGTCACAGCCTGGGCTATGGCTTCCAAATCAAACATTAGCAAAATTAACAGAACACAGAACCAAGCTGCCCGTATCATCACTGGTGATATGAAATCTACATCTATCAAGACTCTACAAACAGTAACAGGTTTACAACCCTTAGATGACAGACGGGTCACTAAAGTATTGCAACAAGCGGAGAAATATAGAAGGCTCCTTAGCCACCCCATACACCAAAGAATAACTGGTTTCGGAATTGTACGACTAAAGAGGAGCAGCTTCGCTGCAATTGCCAATGAACTAACTACTGGAGACCCAGTACTTTCCCAGAAAATATCAAAACCCTTGGGCCCATCTGATATGTCTCCTCATGGGAAACATAAAATACCAGAACTTAAGGAAATATAACAGGAATCATGAAAAAGGCACCCAATCAGACACATAAAGAAAACACATAGCAGAAAAACACACAAACGACAACTACCCACAGGACTCTTGGTCCCACATATACACAGATGGCTCTGCTACAAATGCCACCATAAATGGAGGTGGAGGTGTGTTCTTGACGCTCAGTAACCAGGACGAGATCACCAAGTCAATAGCTACTGGAAAATTCTCAAACAACTTTAAAGCAGAAACTGAGGCCATCAGAGATGTTGCAACACTGGCTACTCAACACAAAAATAACATGCACAATAAATTGGTGATTCTGACTGATGCACTGTCAGTACTATCAGCTCTAAAAGCTCCAAGAACAATGAACTAGATGACTTGAAAACTACCCTGGACCAACTATGCAATAACTTCCAGAGAGTAGTCATTCAGTGGTCATACACGGGAACGAACGCGCAGACAAATTAGCTAAAGAGGGAGGAGATTACCACAAGAGAACCATTCGCTCAGTTATGATGAAGCTAAAATCCATCCTCAAAGGTCAGTTCCATGAAAAATGGAAACGAGAAAACCCTAAGCATAACGAGAGTGACGGATACCACCAACTATCAAGGAGGGCTCAAGTCAACATACTTCGCCTACGCACTGGTCACAATAGAATGAGAAATCACATGTTCACTAAATTTAAAATATGTACAACCAGTCACTGCACACAGGACAATATGACTACAAAACATGTTCTACAGGATTGCCCCCAGTACACAGTCTTGAGAAGAGCAATGTGGTCCACACCCACCTCCCTGGAAGAGAAACTATATGGGCAATCGATTCACTTAAACAGGCAGCTAACTTCATGAGAAGTCTGGAATCCTACTCTGATTGAGTCTTGATCGCAGAGAGAGAGAATCGTAAAGTACTTTAGGGAATTATAGACCTGAAGAGTACGCGAGGAATCGCGACGCCCGACTCCCATACATTAAACATATATTTTTTTCAAAAAGGGTGAGTAGAAATACAGTTTTATCAGTGTAATATAATTAAAAATAACGTAAACTTTTGACATATTTAATGGCTGACATTGTAACTCATTAGTAAGCTTAAAACTATATGCAGTACGCGATGACGTGTTTCCTCTTCTTACAAATCTTATGTCCCCACTGCTGGACGACCCCACAGAAAATATTTTTCGACTTCGCTTGGGACCCGACCAATGGGCTGGGAACCACTGTGATTCCCGTCATGCGAGTCGTATCAATAATAAGGCTAAATAGTCATCCCGTGGTGAATGTGGTAGGCATGTGGAACAAACATATTTTCGATTCATGTACACACATGTGGCATGAATAATCTTCAGGATACACATCGAGGCTGTGCGTGTG
>JAVIAB010000124.1:12416927-12479427 GCA_032433765.1 Megaustenia siamemsis
CCGGCGCCCTGCGGCCTAACGCCATGTGATGTTGTTTTTATGGATCCAGAAGCCTGTGAACTGGCGCCCTGCGGCCTAACGCCATGTGATGTTGTGTTATGGATCCAGAAGCCTGTGAACTGGCGCCCTGCGGCCTAACGCCATGTGATGTTGTTGTTATGGATCCAGAAGCCTGTGAACCGCGCCCTGCGGCCTAACGCCATGTGATGTTTGTTGTTATGGATCCAGAAGCCTGTGAACCGGCGCCCTGCGGCCTAACGCCATGTGATGTTGTTTTTATGGATCCAGAAGCCTGTGAACTGGCGCCCTGCGGCCCTAACGCCATGTGATGTTGTTGTTATGGATCCAGAAGCCTGTGAACCGGCGCCTGCGGCCTAACGCCATGTAATGCTATCTGCAGGTATTTTGGAGTTCCATGTTGTTCGTACAGATGTCCCATTTATCAGGTCTTTGAGGAAGTAGAGTTGCTCTGATGTCGCTGAGCTTTGATGGTCAAAAAGGTGATGTTCTACTGTTTCATGTGGGTGTTCACAGAGTGGACATGCTGGAGTTTGGTATCGTTCTATTCTACTGAGTGGCTGTTCAGTGGTACATGAAGTGTTTCTCAGTCTGGAGATGGGTGGTTTTTTTTTTTTTAGTGTTAATGTTGTCATGGGGGTTTGGCCTTGTCTATATTTAAAAAGCTCTCTTTTTCCAATGGCCCATCCATTCAGGCAACCCTCTCTACTGTTGGAGTTTATGATTTGTTTGGCTGTGTTTAATGAGATGTTTGAACAAGTGCAAAGATTTATCTGATCTACTGTCACCTCAGTGCCCCCTCCCCCTTCTCTCTCTCTCTCTCTCTCTCTCTCTCTCTCTTTGAAAACTAAATATGTGATCACAGGTTTTCGTTTCAATGTTTAAAAAACCAAATTATATAATTTTGCAAAAGCCAATGTACATGTTTATATTTAGTAACAGAAAGTCTTATTACGGTACGCAAGGATGACGTAAATATTGATAATCCACAATCGTTGATTGGTCTTCTTCTTCTTCTTTCCTTCTTCATCTGTCTTTCAGCGTCGAGGCGAGATATAATTTGCGGTCTTTTGCTCTTCTGTTCGCCTCTGCTGCTGTTATGTTTCATAGTGCTTCTAATATCATATTCCATTCTAACATTCCATAATATTCCCCTCGCAAACCACAACTGTCTTGTTTGAAACTCACGTTCACACTTCACTTTCCCTTCGCAACCCACAACTGTCTTGTTGAAACTCACGTTCACAACTCACTTTCCATTCGCAACCCCACAACTGTCTTGTTGAAACTCACGACACCTCAATATTACTTCTAATGAAAAATAAAATAAATATATATAAAAAAAAAAACTTTTCTAATTTTGGGGACACGTTTTCTTTCTGATTAACCTTACAACTCAATATTATTATTCCGTTAAGGAAGTTTATTTAAACGATGTAAATTATGAGTTTAGCGTGGTAAATTAAAGTTACCTCATCTGGAATAAAACTTTCGCGTCTCAAATACAAAAAAAGTATATATATTATATATATATAATGTTTATCACTAGCGCATTTTCGTTTATTTTTGGGTAAGGAAACATAGGCAGGGAGACATAGGAAAACACAAATGAACTATCATCAATAGCCAGCAAAATTGGGCTTGAGATCAATCATGAAAAGACTAAAGTCATGAAAAGCTTAATTCCAACAGACGACAAAATATACATGGAAAACAAACCCGTGGAAGAGATCGATCGCTTTATCTATCTTGGAAGTCACATTGATAGAGAAGGGGATACAAGCAAAGAAATTAGAATCAGAATAGCTAAAGCAGCAATGTCTTTCAGAAGCCTTGAAAAGGTGTGGAAATCAAAGGTCATCAGCACAAACACAAAACTTAGACTAATCAAATCAAATGTACTATCAACCCTTACGTATGCGTGTGAAAGCTGGAAAACAACAAGAGATATAGAAACAAAGGGAATAATAGAAGGAAAAGGTATGTGTTAGCACTCGGAAAAAATGACAAATAAACAACAACAGAAAAAACAAAAGAACAATATATGGTCCGAAGCAGGATCGAACCCGTACTCCATGGCACTGCGCCTTGCCACGAGAAGCCGAACGCTTGGTACACTGCCACTAAGCTAATTAAAAAATTAGCTATTGTGAGCAGTGTCTTACACGATGGCGTTCCCATGACTATAGCATAGGGTTACGATCACAGATCGGAAATAAATTGTATTTCTGTACTTTCCTATTAAGGCAAGTATCTCCCAGTTAGTTTGCTTCCCTCTAAGAGAAAAAAATACCAGACAGCTTAAAAAAATGGCTTGGCAGAAGGTCAACAACAGAAATGGTAAATAACTGTCGAGATCGAAAGTTGTGGAGAGACATGACCACCTATGCCAGCAGGCCAGTTACTTGATGATGATGAAGCTCGTAAATTACCTTAACAGGAAGGGTAGATATAAGATGACTCAGGGCAGGAAATTTTACATTCAAGGTATAGGCAGGAATAGGAAGTATAATTATATACTAAGTATAGTGATTTTAGGTGAAACATTTTTCACTACATCTACAAATGAAAAGACAATTAGAGGCCACAGAAACGGAATTTCTCATAAGAATGTTGAAAGTTCCATGGACTGCTAAAAAGACCAATGAGGATATTCTCAAAGAGGGTAACAACACAAAAAGAGAACTCCTAAAAATCATCAGAAAGAAACAATCAACATTTTACGGACACATCATGAGAAGAGGAAAGTTGAATACTTGGTTACAACTGGCAAAGTACAGGGAAAGAAAGATGTGGACGACATAGAGAGAAGATACTAGATAGCTAGGTGTCGTGGCATGGAAAACAGTCAACAGAATTGAGTTATTTGCGGGTCATCATCATTGCACTTCAAACATTCCCATAGGTGCTCAGATCTCCTCATCAACAATTCCCGCAGTGTCCAGCGACTGACGACACCAGTTCTGTGTTGGTTGATAAGTCTTCATACACTCCACCAAGTTTCTCGTTTCTGGCTGTGCTCATCTTAACTCCCAAATACTTTCATCCGAAGGAGTGACGTGGACTCATGGTTGTCGAAGTCCTGTGCCCTTCCCACATCTCGGAGGGCATTGATGGTGTCTGCCCGATCCTAGTTGATGGTCTTCAACGACAGCGCAACTAGCCAACCTGTCCAATTTTTCATTTGCCCGTACTCCCGCATATCCAGGGACGTAGACAAAGGTGATCCTACTTATTTTTGACTTCTGCAATGACTTTACCCATTGTCTGTGCCCGCCTCCACTTTTTTAAAAAAACATGCTCATGTAATCAGAATGAAGGCGTGGGTGTAGTTTTTTGACTGTAACCAAATGAATGTCCTGGTCACTGTCATCACCTGCATCGTCATGCTTGTCGCTGAAAGTCGACGGTTGTGGTCAGAATTAAAACGATGGAAGGACATGATCGCCTACGCCAACCGGTACGACACATGATGATGATGACCCATCTATCACTTCAAAACAACTAAACGAAATTGAAAATAAAACGCTTCCATGCATCAAATAAATACACGGTTCATACTATAATACCATACTGTATAAGTTTTTATTAAAAAGTTACAACTGATCGCACACAATTTGTGATGAAGTCTAAAGAATGCAGGAGGAGTGTGGGTTAGTTGTGTGAACCAGCTACTACCGCCATCTTGCCTGCCAACAACCCGTATGTGGGGGAGAGACATGGCGTTGGGTTAGTCACACAGGACTCTCATCATTGTTGTGTTACCATACGGTGAGATGCATTCACTTTTTTTACCCCTAGATTTAAATTGTGTGTTGTAAATTTGTTTTAAAATGAGATATATTTGTTATTGGTGTAACGGTGAAGTGTAATTTGTCAATGAAATCATGGATTAATGAAGTGGATGATCATGAAGTCATGAAGACGGAAGTAGTGAGCATGTTCTGATTCACAGTTCTGATGTGTTGAGTCGAAGTTGGGGAAACCGACCTTGTTTTCGTCACGGTAGCTCTCCACAATGAAATTCTCTTAACATTTTGTAATAATAATTTCGAAAGGTAAGCATATTAAATATATTTATAACTAAACAACGACATTACACAATTTATTTGATAATTGTTAATATTATTTGGTACACTGTGTGTTTGTAGTGAACTTTGACTTAGAATTAAGAGTGGTCAACTTTTAAGTGTTTAACTTTAGTCTTAAGTCTTAATTAAGTCTAGTCGGTCTCTAAGTCTAAGTAAGTTTTAGTAAGTGGTTAGGTTACTCCTGCCTTCCTTTTACTTTAGCTTTTTCTTGCCATTAAACCTTACCTCTTTAATTATCCAGTCCTTACTGGTTACTTAGTCAACTTTAGTCTAGTTAGTCCGCAAACAAAGTTTCAAATCAGCCTTAACTTAGTTTTGTTAGTTTATTTCAGAAACTTTTAATTAAGACTAGTAACTCACTAACTCAGGAGTTTAATCATTTAATTTAATTAATCTGCCCAGTCATCGTTTTCTTCTCAATTTTCATTCTGTCTTTTTGAGTACTGAGTTGACTTTGAATGACTGAGAACAGGATGCCTATAATAAGTCCTATAACTTAACTTATTATAATAAACTTATACTGTTTTAAACAGTGTACTGTTCACTGTTTAGTAATTATTTTATTTTACTCCTGGACCTTTAGTTTAGAAATAAACAAAAAACGTGTGCACACGTTTGTTCCTGCTGAAGGCCTATTGAGCCGAAACGTCGCTCGGCTCAAATCTGTGTCGTCTACTAATCACGTAAAGCTTTTTTTTAACATACCATTTTTTCTATTTTTTTTTAGAAATTTTTTCAATTTTCCCTAACATTTAGCTCTACTGCAGCTTCACATTTTAATGCATTCATTATTCATTTGCATTTCTTTGCCTTAACCCCCCACCTTTAGAAATAAGTTACTTAGTAACTTCTAAAAGAGTATATGTGAACAAAAAAGACTAAAGATATATGTCACTGTGTGTGTCTCTAGACTCTGTCACCGTCTGTGCTGGTGTCTGTGCTCGACTAGTACATACATGCTGTATAATAGTGTATACAAACGTAACAAAATTACAATTACATAGATAGTAGATAGTATAATAAAAGTATAAGGTAATTTATATGTCAATAAGCATATCTAAGACTATTAGACATTAGACATTGTCTTGTTTAATGTCTTTTCCTCTGTCGTCACTGACGTCAGGAAGAGGTTTGCTATCTACCTTCTCCATATGTCTTCATTCATATCATGTGAAGTATGACAATGTCTAATTGTCTTAGACATGCTTATTGACTTATAAATTACCATATACTTATATTATACTATCTATCTATGTAATTTTGTTACGTTTGTATACAGCATGTATGTACTAGTCGAGCACAGATCGTGACAGAGTCTAGAGACACACACAGTGACATATAATGATATATTTTTAGTCTTTTTTTTTTCACTTATACTCTTTTAGAAGTTACTAAGTAACTTATTTCTTAAGGTCCAGGCTTAAAATAAAATAATTACTAAACAGTATAAGTTAAGTTATAATGCGTCCTGTTCTCAGTCATTCATTTCCCTGGGGATTCCAAAAAAGGGCCTGTTGTGTAATACTCTCAGTTCTCTTATCTAAATTTTTATTCTAGCAGTTTTCAATCATTCTAAAGATATTTGATGAAATCTTGCCATTTGACTTGACATTTTATGTCATTTTTATTAGTTTATTGTATAATGCTGCTTTTAATGCAGTTGTAAAGTGCACATTTAGTCATATGTGTTTGAATTATTATGTTCAATGTCTAGTTCATTTTCCTTTTATTTTCAGGGTTGATTATTATTTATTTAAAAAAATGTTCAAGAAAAAGAAAAAACCCCAAATAGAGATATCATCTCCCTCCAATTTCCAACATAGAGTTCACACTGGTTTTGACTGGGAGAATGGAGAATTTTTCGGTCTTCCTCCACAATGGGCAGGCATTATTGATGGGAACAAAGGCAGGCGCCAGCCAATTGTGGATCCATCGACAATCACACCAACTGATGTGGAGCCTCTTAAAGTAATATTGCTTGTTCTCTTTTTTATTTTATTTTTATTATATATTGTTTTATTGGGTTAAAGTTGTGACTGTTCAACATATATATTGTAATTATTTGTGTTTTCGTTATAACAAAGCCCTTATTTTCCCCTGTAATATTTCTACTGCTTCATTTACTCTTTAAAAGAACATTCATGGTGCAGTTTAAGCATGACTCTTGTAGCTTTACCATTTGGATCAGCATACCTGATTTTGATTGACAGTTGTGACATAAGAGTGTCAGTGAATCATTCATTTAGAATTCTCAGTATTATTTTGGAATGTCATATCTCAATGGTTTGCAGTTATCATTTTGCTGATTGTCCATGACTTCCATCCATATATCAAAATTGGCTTTAATATTAAGTCTTCCATCTGATATTATAACAACAGAAAGCTGATCTGAAATGCTGCTTCAGTGTTTTGTGTGTGTGTGTGTGTGATATTGGCAACTAGATAGTTAATGTTTATTTAATCTTTTGTAATGTGTTTTGTGTGTGCGTGATATTGGTAACTAGATAGTTAATGTTCATTTAATCCTTTGTAATGTGTTTTGTGTGTGTGAATATTGGAAACTAGATAATTCATGTTTGAGTTATTGAGTTATTTGCGGGTCATCATTATTGTACTCTGAACATGTCCATAGGTGCTCAGATCTCCACCTTAGTAAGTCTTGCAGTCTCCAGCTACTAATGATTAATTAATGTTTATTTAATCCTTCATAATCTGTTTTGTGTGTGTGATATTGGAAACTAGATAATTAATGTTTATCAAATCCTTCATAATTCATTTTGTGTGTGTGATATTGGAAACTATATAGTTAATGTTTATTTAATCCTTCATAATGTCTTTTGTGTGTGTTATTTATGCTTATTTCTTCATGTTTATACATGCATGCCAGTATTGTTCATGTGTATATTTTTTGTTTAAAATAATTAATGCATGTTTTATCACTGTACAGACAGTCATTCGGGGTCAACAGAATGGACATCCACATCGGATTAGTGTTGCGCGGTCCAATTCTCTGCGCTGTGAAACCCCTCCATACAGATACCATGCTCCAGAGAACAATTACCCAGCTGTGCCCGAAGATGAAGTAATGCAGCAGATGCCACGTCAGGATTTCGGCAGACAGCAGCAAGGTTATTCACCACATAAACAGCAGGATCGTTATGAACAACATCAAGCACCATATAACAGCAGGAAGCAACCGGAACATCCCAGAGAGTACCCTCCTCCTGGGCATCTACGGGCTTCCAGGGACCAGAATCCCCAAGAGCAGTTGAATCAAAGAACAAAGAGTCAAGATTATTTTGATGGCCATCATAAAACTCATCTTGATGGTCATCATAAAATTCATCAAAATAATTTGAACCAAGGCACTCATGAAAGACAGCAAGTGCCTTCCCATCATGATACTATAATGAACAACTCTTATGATTCAAGAAGCGATAGCTCATTTAAACATGGTGGAGCACAAGGACAGTCTTTACGTAGCTATCACGATGACCATTCACATCTTCATCAAGACGCTGACCATCACTTTACCAATAGAGGGCCACAGTCCTCTTTGCCCAACCATCAGAGCAGCCCACCAGTATTCAAAGCCCAATCAAATAATTCAAGGGTAAGTAATGGGTTGTACACCAGAGGCTCTCTAACAGTTACAATTTAGATCTGTCTCTCTGAAGTTCTACTACAATTACAATTTAGATCTGTCTCTCTGAAGTTCTACTACAATTACAATTTAGATCTGTCTCTCTGAAGTTCTACTACAATTACAATTTAGATCTGTCTCTCTGAAGTTCTACTACAATTACAATTTAGATCTGTCTCTCTGAAGTTCTACTACAATTACAATTTAGATCTGTCTCTCTGAAGTTCTACTACAATTACAATTTAGATCTGTCTCTCTGAAGTTCTCCTACAATTACAATTTAGATCAGCCTCTCTGAAGTTCTCCTACAATTACAATTTAGATCTGTCTCTCTGAAGTTCTCCTACAATTACAATTTAGATCAGCCTCTCTGAAGTTCTCCTATAATTACAATTTAGATCAGCCTCTCAGAAGTTCTCCTACAATTACAATTTAGATCAGCCTCTCAGAAGTTCTCCTATAATTACAATTTAGATCAGCCTCTCAGAAGTTCTCCTATAATTACAATTTAGATCTGTCTCTCAGAAGTTCTCCTACAATTACAATTTAGATCAGTCTCTCAGAAGTTCTTCTACAATTACAATTTAGATCAGCCTCTCAGAAGTTCTCCTACAATTACAATTTAGATCAGTCTCTCAGAAGTTCTTCTACAATTACAATTTAGATCAGCCTCTCAGAAGTTCTACTACAATTACAATTTAGATCAGCCTCTCAGAAGTTCTACTACAATTACAATTTAGATCAGCCTCTCAGAAGTTCTACTACAATTACAATTTAGATCAGCCTCTCAGAAGTTCTACTACAATTACAATTTAGATCAGCCTCTCAGAAGTTCTACTACAATTACAATTTAGATCAGCCTCTCAGAAGTTCTCCTACAATTACAATTTAGATCAGTCTCTCAGAAGTTCTTCTACAATTACAATTTAGATCAGTCTCTCAGAAGTTCTTCTACAATTACAATTTAGATCAGCCTCTCAGAAGTTCTACTACAATTACAATTTAGATCAGCCTCTCAGAAGTTCTCCTACAA
The DNA here is from genome assembly GCA_032433765.1 of Megaustenia siamemsis. Classification (NCBI taxonomy): domain Eukaryota; kingdom Metazoa; phylum Mollusca; class Gastropoda; order Stylommatophora; family Ariophantidae; genus Megaustenia; species Megaustenia siamemsis. The sequence goes on from JAVIAB010000124.1 coordinate 12,425,713, forward strand.
TTACAATTTAGATCAGTCTCTCAGAAGTTCTTCTACAATTACAATTTAGATCAGCCTCTCAGAAGTTCTACTACAATTACAATTTAGATATGTCTCTCAGAAGTTCTCCTACAATTACAATTTAGATCAGCCTCTGAAGAATCCCCACTGCCTGTTGTTGTAATCAAACCTGGGACCTTCCTGTCAAAAGTCTGATTTCTTACCTCTATACTACACAGTTCCCCTACAAATTACATATTGTTAACAACAATAATTTTGGCATTAATTGTAGCAAGCTATTGGCAAACCTTAATCACTGTTTGTCACAATATGAAAAGGTTTTTTTTTTTTTTGCAATGCGTCATAATTAAAGTGCTTTGTATCTCTGATTATTGATAAATCCTAATTTGTCCCAGAATATTTTTTGGATTGGGTTTGCCAGCCCTCTTCCTCACCCTTACTTTATTAGCCAGAATGAGTAGGGTTGTTTCTGGCATTATCTCTTTGTGGTAAGTTTAGGTCTTTACCAAGCTTGGTTTATTGACTTGGTTTATTGGTTTATTATTTGTTACCAGTATATAACCACTGGAAACTACTATTCGTGCTGTTTCGTCCAATAAATGTTTGTCTACAACACAAGTATTCAGCCCTACTGGGAGATACTTGCATTAATAGGAAAGTACAAATATACAATTTATTTCCTGTCTGTGATCATAGTCATTGAGAGCGCCTTTCGTGGAAGACACTACTACAATAGCCAATTTTTTAGTTGGCTGAGTGGCAGTGTGCCAAGCGTTCGGCTTCTCGTGGCAAGGCGCGGTGCCAGGGAGTACGGGTTCGATCCCACTTCGGACCATATATTGTTCTTCGTTTTTTTCTGTTGTTGTTTGTCTGTTAATTTTTCCGAGTGCTAACACATACTTATTTGTTCTATTATTCCCTTGGTTTATTGACCATGACCTCAATTAGCAAGGAATTGCTAATTTCTGTCAACCATCTGCTTTGTGCGTCCCACCTACATGATAAAATGACGTTGCAGAATCTATTATATTTGTGCTGCTCTAATCTTCAAGAGATGGCTTCATGTTCCAGTTAACTCTTTCAGTACATGTGGTTTTTATCAATTCAACTGAAGAGATTTCAGAGACACAATTTGTTTAGGTTTTTAATATCATTCTACATGTTTATATTTATCTAACACATAACATATTATATATGAATTTTTAGATAATTGAACAAGGTATTATATTTCACCAATACCAAGATGATATAAGACATATAAAAAGAATGTGGTTTGTGGATGGTTTACATTAATCAAATTGAGAGTGACACATTCTGCTTCTAAACGTATGTAACCATAAGTGACATCATGATGTACAGTGTGTCAAAACATACAGAAAGAGTAAAGAAACATATGCTGCATCTAATTGGTTAAATTATATAAATAAATGAATGATTTTTCTTCAGATGTAGGTTATAACCAGTTGGCTTAAATACCAGAAAAGAGATGCCAACATTATGGGAGCAAGGAAAAAATAATTTTTTTTTTTAAGTTGGAGTCCACAGTAAGAGGATTTAGATCCAATTTTAGAAGTTGTGTCAGTTAAAAATAAACCACATCTGTAAAGAATAAAAATAAAGTCCTATCCCCAACACTCTTTTTAATTTTCATAAATGACATCTTAATGGACATTCCACCCAGAATACACTCAGCAATGTACGCAGACGACCTGGCGATATGGGCACGTGAAGAATCTATGTCAGTGGCTAGCTCTAGAATGCAAGATGCTCTAGGAAAACTTGAAAAATGGACAAACACCTGGCTACTACCGATTAGCGAAGAAAAAACACTACATACACAATTTTCAGCCTATTAAGAAACACACTCACTGCAAAACTGAAGATAAAAGACCACACTCTTCTTATTAACCAAAACCCAACATATCTTGGCGTCACTATGGATCGCAGAATGACATGGATAAATCAGATAGACAAAGCAAGCAAAAGAGCCAGAAAGCGAACAGATATGAAAAAATTGACAGGCGCAGACAGCAATATCTTGAAACAACTATACGTAGGAAGAGTAAGACCAGTCCCAAAGTATGGAGTCACAGACTGCACTGCAGCTTCCAAATCATAAAAAAAGTAGAGTCCCCGTCACACCAAGTAACGTATAGGGAATATGGTGTTAGTGACCATAAATTTTATGGACCTTCAGCACATGATTTTTGGCGTAATTTGGTTGGTATTATGCCCGTGATGCTTTACTTTCCCAGAAAAATCCGGTACCCATTTAAGGCTGGGTGAACCCGGAAGCCATCGGTTGGGATTGAACCCTACCTCTTGTCCTTTGTAGTCCAGTTCACTAACCACTGTGCTATCGCGGCTCCCTTTCCAAATCATGTCGTAGCAAAATTAAAAGAACACAAAACCAGGCTGCCCATATCATCACTAGTGCTATGAAATCTACACCTACCGATAGTCTAGAAACAGTAACAGGCATACAACCTTTGGAAGATAGATGGGAAAACTAAAGTAATGCAACAAGCGGAGAAGTATAAAAGGCTCCCTAACCACCCCATGCACTAAAGAATAACTGGTTTCGGAAAAGGAAGACTAAAGATGGGCAACTTCATGGTAATCTCCAAAGAATTGACAGCTAGTAACCCAGTACTGTCCCAAACAATGTCAAAACCCATAAGCCGATCTGATGTGACTCCTCACAGGAAACATAAAATACCAGAACTTAAAGGAAGACATAATAAGAATTATGAAAAAGGCACCTAAACAGACACAGAGAGAAAGCACACAGCAGAAAAACACATAGATGATAACTACCCACAAGACTCCTGATCTCTCACATACACAGATGGATCTGCTACAAACACCACCAGAAATGGAGGAGTAGGTGAGTTCTTGAGGCTGATAACCAGGAAGAGATCACCAAGTCAGTAGCTATTGGGAAATTCTCAAACTACTATAAAACAGAAACTGAAGCCCTCAAAGACACTGCAAAACTGGCTATCCAACACAAAAATAACATGCACAATAAATTGGTGATACTGACTGATGCACTGTCAGTCCTAACAGTTCTAAAAACCCCCAGGAACAGTGAGCTAGATGACTTGAGAACAACCCTAGACCAACTGTGTAATAACTTCCAGAGAGTGGTCATCCAGTGGATACCATCACACTTCAATATATACGGAAACGAACGTGCAGTCAAACTAGCTAAGAAGGGAGGGAGATTACCACAAGAGAACCATCTGGTCAGCTACGATGAAGCCAAATCCATCATAAAAAGCCAGTACCTTGAAAAATTGAAACTAGAACACCCAAAGTATAACGAGAGGGATGGATACTTCCAACTATCAAGGAGGGATCAAGTCATCGTACTTCACCTACGCACTGACCACAACAGAATGAGAAACCACATGTTCACCAAACTCAAAATAGGAACTACCAGCCAATGCCACTGTACCCTGGATAACATGACAACAAAACATGTTCTACAGGATTGCCCCTAGTACACAGCCCAGAGATGGACAATGTGGCCTACACCCACCTCCCTTGTAGAGAAACTATACGGGGAAACCGAATCACGTAAACAGACAGCTGCCTTCATGAGAGAGTCCAGAGTCCTAGTCTGAATGAGACATGATTGCAGTAGAAGAATAAGAAATCTTAAAGTATGTCTTCATGTAATTCTTCATTTGTTGTAGATAGATAATTTAATCTCTTTATTTGCATTCTATATTACGTTATTTACCACATTATTATAACTCAATAAACTTCCTTTCAGCCACCTTCAGAAAACCAGCATGGAGGACCTCAACCTATGACTCGACAGACCTCCATGTCAAATCCAGCTAATATCCTCGCAAAGCCTCCACATTCCAAGCAGCCCTCTCCTCCATCTTCATCACCCAACAGAGTTCCACAACAGACAACAGGACCAGAACCACAGCATTTATCTCATGACGAGGTCTGGTTCATCATTCTCATAGATCTTTCTAGATCACATCATCTAACTGTACATGTTGTTGCTCTTAGCTTTGATTGTTACTTTACAAATTATAAACTTTACTAGAATTTACAAATAGGAAGAATCTGCTTGTTTGAAACAAATGGATGAACCATTTTTATAGAGTTAACAAGTATCCATCTTGTTATTTTTCACCTATTAGCTTTTAGTCTCTACATATTTTGTTTGTTCATACTTGTGTGACAAAAACATTTTAGTGTAGACTACAACATGCAGCTAATAAAATAAATGAATACAAACTGTAAAAGCAGCAAGTAGTGGAATGTAAGAGATGATCTTTGGTTGTAAATATATTTAGGACATGTGGCCTTGCGCCGAGTTTAGGATATCACTTCATCCTGTTGGAAATAATATCCAGTGGGGAGTTTTTCATCTTCCTATTGGTTCACAAAGGTGTTCTAGATTTCCATATATGCAGCTATTGTGGTGGTTGTATGAAGAAGGTGGGATCAAGTATGCCAGGACATCCCACACCAAACACTTTATCTCACACCAAACACTTTATCTGAATGAAGTAGGTAGTGTGTTGGGATTAAAAAAAAATGTAATATAAAGAATTTTGAGAAGTAATATATCCCACACAAGGTGAAACCATGCCTCATTTATGAGCCAAGTTTGGAAAACCATGCTTCATTTATGAGCCAAATGTGAGAAATCATGCCTCATTCATGAGCCAAAAGTAGGAAACCTTGCCTCATTCATGAGCCAAATGTGAGAAATCATGCCTCATTCATGAGCCAAGTGTGGGGAAACCATGCCTCATTTATGAACCAAGTGTGTGAAACCATGCCTCATTTATTAGCCAAGTGTGGGAAACCATGCCTCATTCATGAGCCAAGTGTGGGAAACCATGCCTCATTCATGAGCCAAGCGTGTGAAACCATGCCTCATTTATTAGCCAAGTGTGGGAAACCATGCCTCATTCATGAGCCAAGTGTGGGAAACCATGCCTCATTCATGAGTCAAATGTGGGAAACCATGCCTCATTCATGATCTAAGTGTGGGAAACCATGCTCATTCATGATCCAAGTGTGGGAAACTATCTAATTCATGATCCAAGTGTGGGAAACCATGCTCATTCATGAGAAAAATGTGTGGGAAACCATGCCTCATTCATGAGCCAAGTGTGGGAAACCATGTCTCTTTCATGAGCCAAGTGGGGAAAACCATGCCTCATTTATGAGCCAAATGTGATCTAGGGTAGGCAGGTTTTTCTGAAGAAGTGGCTGAAACCATCAACTGATTGCCAGTTTTTTCACTCGGTCAGGCTCTCTTAATTTTTGAACTGTGAAGATAAGGTACACATGAAGATTCACTTTTTTTCAAGCACATTGACAAGTGTTTTAGGACAACCCTGGTTCCTGTGAAAGTCAGCACAGTGACTTCTTTTTTGACACCAATAGTCAATCCTTCACATTCGGAAGCCATCCCGTGTGAATTCACTTGTCTTGTCCGCTAACACTCTCGAACAACAACCTTATTATGTTGGTACCCGTCACCAGCAGAGCTTTGTTCCAGATCACTAATCTACAACAATTATATGCCACAGACACATTCTTCTTCATCCTCCATACAAGAGACATACTCTAATTAATTTATCATTTAAATATCTTAATTTGTGTTAGAATTATTGAGGAAATGTCGTGTCCAGTAGCAAGTGAGACAGAATATATTCCTATTCATTGCATCTTCAACTACTCATGCATATTTTTCTTCCTCATCGCTAGACTCATTAAGTATCTTTTACTAATCTATTACCTGTTCACAAAATATAAATAATTCATATATTCTATTAACAATTATTGTGTATTTTTTTTATCCCAGTTTCGTAGAACTTTACAATATGTAGTAAATCCTGGAGATCCACGACAGTTTTTGGAGAATTTTCTCAAAATAGGAGAGGGCTCTACTGGCATTGTCTGCACATCCTTTGATCGGTCGCAGGGCAAGCAAGTGGCAGTGAAGAAGATGGATCTGCGCAAGCAACAGCGCAGAGAGCTTCTATTTAATGAGGTCAGCAAGTTATTATTCTTCCTATTTTGATAATCATTTTAATTAAAGTTGTCACAAGTGTAGCCGGGAGATGTAGGGATGTAAGGAGATAGATGTAGTTGGGTATAGGGTAAAGACAATGGGAGAACCATTGTAGGTAATGTGAGATTTGAGAACCGCCATGAGTTGAGACAGTGGCATGGGGTGGTTGATAGCATTAGTGAAGATTGTAAGAATTTTGTGCGATAAGTGAATGATGAGAAACTCAGTGAATGTGAGTTGTCTTAATGTGGGGACACTGATTTGATTGATTGAGTGTTGATGTAGGTGATGAGGGATTGGTTGGAAAAAGGAGATACTTAGGGTCCAATTAGGAGAAAAATAGGAGAGCCAGTGAGAAAGGTAGGAAGGCTAGTTTACATGAGGGAAAGCCCAATTAGGAGAAGTTAGTAGTCCAATCTGGGACGAATAAAAATACAACTTAGTAAGCTAGGAGATGGAAGAATCTAAGTCTTAGATAGTATTAGCTAGGAGACGACCACGTCGATGGGCAACCGGATTGTGTTTGCAGGAATAACATAACCTGCTCGTTCATAACGGAACGTTAGGTGGAGATTTCATACATTGATCTAGAGAGGAGAATAGTACGTCCAAGTCTAGATATAAGTGTTACAGTAGAACGTTAGTAATGAGAGTGACAGGCTAAAAGTAATTCGTAACCGGAGTAGAGGGCAAAAGACAGTAGTGAGCCCAAAAACAGTGTAAGCCTACTGGATCAACTGGGGCGGTTAGCCATACTGCCCAGCGCTTGTAAATACATTGTTATATTCAGTACATTGTTATATTCAGCATTTGTGTAAATAAATCAAGTTATGTTATGTGTTCTTTTTGGCTCGTGTGACCGCAGTGTGAAAGCTGTGCAGTAGCTGATCCCGGGCCAAGCAACACAATGCGTAGTGCCAAACAGCTAGCAGACGATGAACACGGATACTCTTAGTAAACAGGAGACAGTCGGGTCACCGTGCTTGGATCCTAACTCCCGTGGGAGAGGTTAAGAAGGCCAGGCAGTGTGCTCGTCAAGTTGAAATGACGATGATTTTTAAGAATGGCCCAGAAGTAGAGCACCAGGTGAACGGAACGCAGATGGACCGGTTCATTGTGTTACCAGGTGAGGGTGTCACAGCGCTATCATGAAATCTATCATCATCAACGTCATAACTGACAGCGTTATCAGCGGCAGCTACAAGGGTGACCAGATGGTCGTCAACAACATCGTTAACAATCGCCGTTCACATATGAGTTGTTAGACAGTTCTTAGACATATTATAAAGGTCTACTTTAAAAGTCACTTAGACACAAGTGTTTGTTCCTAATGTGTGTGTGTATATATATATATATATATATATATATATATATATATATATATATATATATATATATATATATTGTTATTGTTATGGAATAGTATTGTTACGGTATCACTGCAAACGAATTAAAATCCATAATTGCTCAACCGCCCGTGCCAATGGAATCATCCAAATTACTAACTCATCTCCCAAACAAAAAAAGATAGCTGTAGACCCCATCATAGCAGTCTCACCACACGCCAAAAGACATAAGGTGAAACTGCACAGAAAGTGAACATAGCCAACTGTTCCTTGTCATACGATATTATCGTAAACAATACGAATATCGAAACGTGATCAAAATGGATGAGACACACAGCTCACAGTGTGCATAGAGCACTTAACTCAGTAGCTCCTGCAACAAGCCTGACTTGGAATATGAGGAAACTGCAATAAGGAACACTTTTCAGACATAGCCTTCAATGGTTCCTGTCGCCTATCCACCATATTGACAGGAAGTTCACATCCTCCTAAAAATGATGATCGTCATATTTTTTTTTAATGTATAGCACTTGAAGATGGCAAGGATGCCTCCTGTCTCCATTTCTCTTTCTACTGGCCATAGATTGGATTATGAAAATAACTCAAAACAACAGAAATGGGATCCAGTGGTCACTGACCAAACAACTTGATGATTTAGACTTTGCTGATGACATAGCTCTCCTATCACACAGCCATCAACAGATGCAGGATAAAATGAGTATATTAGATGAGAGATCACAACAGCTAGGACTAAAGATTAATAGAGATAAGACCAACATTATGAGAATTAATGCAGTTGGCAATAACCATATAAAACTAGGAGAAATACCTCTACTAGATGTACAATCTTACATATATCTGGGCAGTAATATAGATAAAGAGGGAGGAACAGAAAATGATACCAAAATAAGGATATCAAAAGCAAGAGGAGCTTTCATTGCACTGGGAAACATGGAAATCCAAAGAAATTAGGCTAAATACAAAAATAAAAATTTTCAACTCAAATGTTAAGTCGGTCCTATTATATGGCTGCGAAACATGGAGAATGACAAAATTGACAATCACGAAAGTACAGACTTTCATTAATGGATGCTTGCGCAGAATAAAGGGATGGAAATGGCAGGACAAAGTCACTAACATGGAATTATGGAAATGTACCGGTCAAATACCAGTGGATAAAGAGATACAGCGAAGACGATGGCGATGGATAGGACACACACTACGGAAGCCAACTGAGAGTATTACACAACAAGCCCTTTTTTGGAATCCCCAGGGGAAAAGACAAAGAGGAAGACCAAGGAATTCTTGGAGAAGACAGATAGAAGCAGAGATGAAGATGATGGGGAAGACATGGAATGATCTTAAAAGAATGGCAAAAAACAGAACGACTTGGAAAGTGTTTGTTGAAGACCTATGCTCCACCGGGAGCTAAAAGGTAAAAGAAGAAGACTTGAAGATGCTCGGTTGGCTTACCACGGCAACAGCCGGGGTTCGTACCCTGGCGAGGACACCTGGGTTTTACTAATTCCCTAAAAATTAGTGGGAGCCGCGATAGCTCAGTGGTTAGTGAACTGGACTACTACGGACAAGGGGTAGGGTTCGATCCCAACCGACGGCTCCGGGTTCACCCAGCCTTAAATGGGTACCGGATTTTTTCTGGGAAAGTAAAGCAGCACGGGCGTAATACCGACCACATTACCCCAAAAATCATGTGCTGAAGGTCTGTAAAATATAGGGTCACTAACACCATATTTCCCTATACGCCACTTGGCGTGACGGGGGGTACTTTACTTTTTTTTTTACTTGAAGATGCTCGGACATTGTTTTTGACTCCAAATCCAAACAAATGGAACACAGTAAGTCGTCGGATTATCCCCGTCACACATCAAACAACAGACTGTAAGATCTTCCTGCAATGTGAATTTGTGAAATTATAAACCACAAATTGAAATTTTAAAATCAAATGTCTACCTGGAGGTGAAGGCGCACCAGAGCTGAAAGTTGTCAGCTACCCACAGCTGATGGCTTGCGCCAGTATCGGTGAACCAGAACCATCCAGACCCTGCTCTACCTCTCCATGGTGCCTCTATTAACAGACTAACCTGTCTAGTCTGGCCGAGCGAGTAGGGGTCGAAGAGGGAAGGACAGCCCAGTACTCAAAAATGTTGTGCTGAAGTCGGATGTATTGGGCCGAAAGGCGCAAATATCACTGATATACTGCAAGCCACAACACAACGCAGCCACACCCACTTAACATCCTTTTAAGGGCATATGATGAAGAGGTGTACTCCTTTAGTGATCAGGTGAATGCAGCAAGCATGTCTACCATCGATCTCACAGTAGCCTTCTTGAATCTAGACAACATCCTTCCTGACTGACATGAAACTCCGAGAGTCATCCCGGTGCTGCAAGGTCATGAAAAAAGCTCCGTCATTTCGCCTTTCAACATTAGCGTACGGCTGTTCTAGGGATAAACAATGAGCCATTTTGATGACGTAGCACACACAACAATGGCTGTGCCCATATATTCCCGATTACTCCAGTGAATGCAGCATACAACGAACGAAACACGGTGCAAAATCCCTAAAGTAAAAATTTTGGTTGACTTAGAAGAGCAGTACACATTAATGAGTTGTAACATGTAAATAGTTTGCATCAAACAATTCCAACGTCAAACGACCTTTGAACAGCACTCAATGTGTTGTCGTAAACCGCATATCAACTCTAGACGGTGGAAGGTCGCATTCACAACACTTGACTTGTCAAAACGGAATATTGCCTGGTGAACGATTCTGCTTCATCAACGCAGATTTATTAAACATCATTTTGACTTTAACGCAGAAAATTGCATTGGAGAGCCTAAATTAATCAGTCCCAAAATGCAATTCCTGCAGTGATCGAGAGAACATGAACTACATTCCACCATCTTGGAAACTGAAGTTCATATATATATATATAATGTTAAAGATTATATGTAAAATATAATTAATGGCTAATCTAATTATTGTCTTCGCTGTAGGGGGATTCTGTCCTTAGATGGTCAGCCCTCCCGGGTTTACGAGCATCATCTGTCTGCTCTTTGTGTAGAATTTCTTCTTTCATATGTAGTCTGGTCTTTGGAGCTCTTAAGCACCACTTGACAGATTGATAGAGGACAGAAAGAGAAAGAAAGACAGAGAAGCATTTAACCCATGAAGTGGGGGTGTATTAGTTCAGTCCAGAGTGTGTACCACTCGCTGGTGGGTTCTGTGTCTTCACTTAAATGGATCTATCTACTCCTGGCTCCTTTGTCAGGCTTCTCACCAAGGACCTGTCCAGGAGCTAAACTCCCACTGGCATAGCTCCTTGGATGCCAGTAGCATACAAGCCCTCCAATCACATCAAGATCAAATGTATGAATATTAACAAGGTGAATCAAATGTAACAAACAATTATTCAGTCAAAATTTATTTTTCAACTCAGTCTTAATGGTATAAAGTATTATCAGGAAATAATGGAGTCACTTCTCTTTGGCATGGTTTGGCATAAAAAGTGTTGTAGGGAACAGGCAAATAATTTCTGTGCTGCGGTAAAGCTAGTAGCAGGGAGCAAGTGGTGGGATGTAATGTACACATAAGAAGTGTTATAGAGAACAGGCATTTAATTGCAGTGCTGCGGTAAAGCTAGTAGCAGGGAGCAAGTGGTGGGATGTAATGTACACATAAGAAGTGTTATAGAGAACGGGCATTTAATTGCAGCGCTGCGGTAAAGCTGATAGCAGGAAGCAAGGGGTGCACATTAACAAAGTGTTCTTTCAAGCTGCATTTTTATCAATTTCATTTTTTCCCCAGGTTGTCGTGATGAGAGACTACCACCACCCCAACATAGTTGAGATGTACAACAGCTACTTGGTGAATGATGAATTATGGGTGCTGATGGAATTCATGCAAGGAGGTGCTCTCACCGACATTGTTACCCATACTAGGCATGTTATAAGATTGCCCTTCATTTATTTGTTTTTATCTTTTAATATTCAACCCATTTTAATAATTCAAGTACTGGGGAGTCTATTTCACAGGATGGGAAAACTTGACAGGGGAATTGAAACAAGATGTCAATGAGGCAACACTATAACATCAACTGAAGTCATGAGCAGGGTTAGAATGACAAAGAGAAATAGTATATTGTAGCCTTCCCTCAGTGTTAGCAATGCCCTTATATAAGGCACAAGAAAGAAAGATCACAGTACGTGAAATAAGATGTTTCAAGAGAGAAACACAGTTACTTAAACTGTTTCGGTTGCTTTGATTGTTTTAAATGTGTGTTTATGAGGAAACTGAAGTGAGGAAGTGACCATGATTGTTTTAAATGTGTGTTTATGAGGAAACTGGAGTGAGGAAGTGACCATGATTGTTTTAAATGTGTGTTTATGAGGAAACTGGAGTGAAGAAGTGACCGTGATTGTTTTAAATGTGTGTTTATGAGGAAACTGGAGTGAAGAAGTGACCGTGATTGTTTTAAATGTGTGTTTATGAGGAAACTGGAGTGAAGAAGTGACTGTGATTGTTTTAAATGTGTGTTTATGAGGAAACTGGAGTGAGGAAGTGACCATGATTGTTTTAAATGTGTGTTTATGAGGAAACTGGAGTGAAGAAGTGACCGTGATTGTTTTAAATGTGTGTTTATGAGGAAACTGGAGTGAGGAAGTGACCATGATTGTTTTAAATGTGTGTTTATGAGGAAACTGGAGTGAAGAAGTGACCGTGATTGTTTTAAATGTGTGTTTATGAGGAAACTGGAGTGAAGAAGTGACTGTGATTGTTTTAAATGTGTGTTTATGAGGAAACTGGAGTGAAGAAGTGACCGTGATTGTTTTAAATGTGTGTTTATGAGGAAACTGGAGTGAAGAAGTGACCGTGATTGTTTTAAATGTGTGTTTATGAGGAAACTGGAGTGAAGAAGTGACTGTGATTGTTTTAAATGTGTGTTTATGAGGAAACTGGAGTGAAGAAGTGACCGTGATTGTTTTAAATGTGTGTTTATGAGGAAACTGGAGTGAAGAAGTGACTGTGATTGTTTTAAATGTGTGTTTATGAAGTGAGGAAGTGACTGGGCACTCTTTATTTGATGGAAGTGCTTGGAATCATCGCCTGTGTTCCAATTAAGGCTGCATGGTAGTCAACCTTGTCGACAGAATTTACCACCACACTTTGTCGGGAGCTGTAACATGAGTGGAGTGGACATTTTAATTCCCAACTGAAGTGAAATTGATACCATGAAAAGAACGTAACACATGTTTGACAGAGTGCCTGAACTTATGGTCAACAAGTCAAAACTTAATTCCCAACTGAAGTGAAATTGATACCATGAAAAGAACGTAACACATGTTTGACAGAGTGCCTGAACTTATGGTCAACAAGTCAAAACCGCTTGTTTACGATGAATGATGATATCGTATGACAGGGAACAGTTGGCTGTGTTCACTTTCTGCGCGGTTTCGCCTTATGTCTTTTGGCGTGTGCTGAGACTGCTACGATGGGGACTACAGTTACCTTTCATTGTTTGGGAGATGAGTTAGTAATTCGGATGATTCCACTGGCACGGGCGGTTGAGCAATTATGGATTTTAATTCGTTTGCTGTGATACCGAGGCCTTCCATAACCAATAACCAATAAGTCAAAACTGACCTCTGTTATCAGGGTCATTGAACCACAGCTGACCTAGACATAGCACATGTTGGTCCCAGAAATAGGGTACTCAACCTGACAAGGTTTTTTGAGATTATTAAAAAAAACACAAAAAAAAACAGTGCTACGATACGAGACATTACATGAGCTGAAAACAGTTGACTGCTTAATCAGAATCTGACTAAACTCGAGCAGTAGCCATGTGGACAGACCAAACTATCTAATCCAACTAGTATGAACCAAATGGGAAGGGTGTGCACAACAAATGTAGATCTGAAGTGGAAGTCAGCAGTATTAAGCCAGAAGATACAGATTCTGCAGCTTGCTAGAAGCTACAACACACTGTGACTTTGTCCATCAAACTCACTTTTAAAAGTGCTTGGCAAAGTGGAGTAATTATTGGGTGAACAGGAAGGGCAAGCTCTGATTCAAAGATTTTCAGTGATATATCTGGACCATCCGATATATTGGATCACTAACAAAATCTTAGTGGACCATTATCCAACACATCAGAACTGATAAGATACTGCTTGAATTTTGTTTCATGAGTTGATTTGGGTTTTATATTAACCAATACTCGGTTGTGATATCTAGAATAAATCTCCTGTGTACTTTTTATCTGTACCAATGTGGTTCTTGTTTTCAATGTGGATATTTATTTTTCAATTTAAATTCTATGTTTATTTTTCATAAATAATGGCAGCCACCCACTGTTTCTACTTCAATCAATAGACCAAAAAGTTATGGCACTGAATAATTTAAGGTTGTTTTTTTAATGATTCAGATAGTGATAGGTATTATGATTATAGTTTTAGTGATGGTAAGTCCTGTAGGTTAGTAATAAGTAAGAAACCAAGATCAACGACTATCAGTGTCTCTGTAGTAACCAATGATGATTCAACTGATTCAAGTAATAAAATTGCTATTTCTCTGCATACTAGAATTGATAAATTCAGCTTTACCACAATATAATATATTTTAAAATACACTTGTAAATAATAAAGTTGGGATGATAACATAAACATTTGTATTGATTCTGAAGTTATGGACAAAAAGTGTACATAAAAATTACATTTTTATTGACATAAATGCATCAGATAAACTTTATTTTGAAGGGCCTCAGATAATTTTGTGTAAAATTTCAAGAAAAATTTGTAGTAAAACTTGTAATCTTGGAAAGAGGTAGGTGAGTTACAATATTTTAAACTGGGAGAAAGGGAAGTGATTACATTAAAAAAAAAAATGAATTTCCCCATCCCCACAACAATAACAATAGCCTAGAAGGAGGAAAGAGTTCAGTTTATTTGTTGAGACAACAGTAACAATCTTCTCTGTCAATGGCAACCATGTTCTTTTCTCAGCATGAGCAATGAAGAAGAAAATGTTTGAGGAAAATTGTATTTGCCACTTGTGAAATATAATGAAATTATATATAATATAATATGAAATTAAACTGTGAAGAGGAAAATAAAAAAAAAGAAAATGTGAATACAACCTGTGAAAGACAGGTGAGCAAAAGGAAAGAAAATGTTTGAGGAAAATTATGAATTCCACCTGTTGTTTATGTAATGCAATAAGTTGGTACAGACAGGGTGCCATTTTACTTATAGATGTGATGTCATCAATATTGTTACTGAGTTCTAAGAATTAATATTTGTTTGCATACAATGAGAGTTATTAACACTAAGATGTTTTGTCTGCTGTATCTGATTGATAAAAAGTGTTCATGTTTTGTTGTCTGGCAGGATGGACGAGGTTCAGATTGCTACAGTGTGTAAGGCCTGCCTGAAAGCTCTAGCCTTCCTCCACTCTCATGGAGTCATACACAGGGACATCAAGTCTGATTCTATTCTCTTGTCATATGATGGGAAGGTATTCATATCGACACTTGTGTGTTTTCTTCACTTGCCTTCTTAGTAGCATACATTATATATTGTTGAAGTCTGTTAGAAAATTTTATTGCTGTTTATTATTTCATGAGTATTCTTCCGTAAATGTTTAGCTGGAAATTACTGGTAATACATGTAGAAGTAATCAACTGAGTTTTTCACCAACTAATTTACATTTACTTTGAAATTAAGAGGATTTTTATTTCTTCTCATTTGATATTTTTTATACAATTAAAAGTGGTTGAGTTTTTAAAAAATCTTGTGCAAAAAAGAAAGTAATTGTTTTATACAGCATCTCATTTTTATTAAAGTGATTGTCTTATACAGTATCTCATTTTTATTAAAGTGATTTGTCTTATACAGTATCTCATTTTTATTAAAGTAATTGTCTTATACAATATTTCATTTTTATGAAAGTGATTGAGTCATCTAACATTTTTTGTATATTAAAGTTATTATAAAATGATAAATGTAATGTTGAGTAATTTCACATTGTGTCTACTTAATACAGCAGATTAGTCTATATATTTGTTAATCTGTTGCTTGTCACCATATCACTTATCAAATAACATCCTAATGATATCACACATGTAGGTGAAATTATCAGACTTTGGGTTCTGTGCACAAGTCACACCAGACCTGCCAAAAAGAAAATCACTTGTTGGAACTCCATATTGGATGGCTCCAGAAGTTATCTCCAGATTACCGTATGGACCAGAGGTCAGAATTATCATTTTATTCATAACATTATTCAGTCTTCTTTGTTTTCAATTTTTTTATGTGTATTATTTTGTGTTATTTGCTCATTGTTACCATCCCTCATGTGTTACTTTAAACATGTATTTTCAAGCTGTAGACAGGCGTAAAGTTCTCACCATATTTTTACCATGTTAAAGAATTGTCACTTTTCATGTCGTTATTAATAAGCAGGCCAATCTCACCACATTTTGATACAAGATGTATTTTGTAAGCCATCAGTTCAGCAATAATTAAATTAAATGGTAAGATTAGTCATTTGGCTCATTATAATAGATGGGCAACTCCTAGTAGAGGTAAATAGCATTCATATTATAAACAAGCAAAAAACACATAATTTCTTTCTGTAGCATATTGAAGGCTGCTTGCCCTTAAATCTTTCCGTACATTTCACCGCATAGTGCGCCATTCTCAGTTTGATTATTGTGACCATCATCAAACCATATTCTTTTTACAAGTCTTGTATGATCTTGGTATTGGTGAAATCTAATACCTTGTTAAATTATCTAAAAATTCACATATAATATGTTCTATATTAGATAAATATAAATATGTAGATTGATTGTTAAAACCATGACAAATTTTTGTCTCTGAAATCTCTCTTTGCATTGATAAAAAGCTTAAGTACAGAAAGAGTTAAGGAACTTGAAATTACACATTTCAATAAACTGACATCCTGTTTCCTGCTCTCATCACTTTTCTCTAAAGATTCAGTGCTTCGTCCTCCTAGTTCAGTGCATTGTAGTATATATGTGAAAATATATGTGACTCAATAAGTGTCATTGAGAAATTAATAACATCAGTTCAGTGTAATAGTAAAAAATAGCATCTCTCTATCTCCATGCAACAAAAGCCTTTACAACAGATATAAAAGATATAATAACACATACATGTATTAAAGGACAAATATTGGAAAGTGTAGATAGTGTATACAATCTTGGCTCATTACAAGTGATGAAAAGACATCAAGAAGATTATAAGAAGATTGAACATAGCTAAGAAAAGATTACAACAATTGCACAACATATGACAAGGAACTGAACTAGCAATAATACTTAGGTTTTTAAGAGCCTGTATTTTCCACATAGCAATATTTACTTCTACTTCAAATGGGGCACAGACTGACGAGCCATATAAATAGAATGCTTTGGAAATGGTCAGGCATGCATTATGAACAGGCTCTCAGCTGCAGAACACATCCTATGAAACTGTTGTATTCTGTTCTCTACATCAACAGCAGCTGCAGGGTCAGAACAGCAGCAGGCTACACAGACCACTTCGAAGTTAGATCAGGTGTAAGATGGGTGCATACTATCCCCACTACTGTTTATTACATACATGGACTATACAAACAAGTTAGCCAACCCATCAGACTCAGAGATCAACAAGCTTTTATGTGCAGACGATCATGCACTAATACATGAAACAATAGAAGACCTACAAGAACACTTAAACAAACTCAACAGCTCAAGCACAAAATACAACATGAAAATCAACACAACAGAAGTCATGAATGTTGCCAAAAATAAACAGAACATCAACATAACTATAGAAGGCAGGCAACTAAAACAAGTAGAGGAATTCAAATACCTAGGAAGTTTAACGATAAACGATAATTCTCAAACAGCAGAGATAGAATCAAGATGCAACGAAGCTTGTCAAATCATTGGACGGTTATCACCACTATTGTCCAACAAGGAAATAACTCCGGTGGCAAAACGAGCACAATACAATACAATCTTCATCCCAACGTTGTGCTATCAATGCCAGACCTGGATCCTAGATGCAAGAACAATAAGAAAAATAACCTCTACAGAGATGAAATGTGTTAGACGAATGACAGGAAACAGTCTGAGAGATAAGATCAGAAATGAAGGACTGAGAAAAAAAGCTATGAATAGCCCCCGCCATAGAATATATAAGGAAACAGCAGATAAAATGGGTTGGCCACGTGACAAGGCAGACAGATTAAAACACAACAAAACGAGCCTTCAACAAACGTGAGAACACCAGACCCAAGGGTCGACCACAAAAAAGATGGATTGACGGAATATTAGAAGCACTAGGAAACATAGCAGCAGAGGCGAACAGAAGAGCAAAAGACCGCAAATTATATCTCCCCTCGACTATGAAAGGCAGATGAGGAAGGAAAGAAGAAGAAGAAGGATTCAAAGAATATATTGTTTAATTAACAGAAATAAAGTTAATATGAAACAGAAAAACAAACATCCACACTATAGAGGTACTAGCATTTACAAAGGTTCAAATAAATGTTATGTACTAAAGGGAGGTCAAAAAGTAATGCACACCAATTTTTTTCTCGGCTAATATTAAAGATAGGAATATGAAATTTTGCACACTTGGAATATGACATGTTCCAATTCTATCTATCTATCTATTGACCTTTCGAGCCGTAACCGGCCCATAGGGCGTAGACCAAGATACACCTTCTCCTATATGAATTTTTGTTCTAGCAGTTTCTTTTAAAGATATTTTATCAAATCTCGCCATCTGTCTCTGTTCTGTGCAAGCAGTTCTATCTCATTGAGGGAGCCGATTCCTGCTGCTCTTGCCTCTCTCATCAATGTTCTTCTCAGTGTCTCCCTGGGTCTTCCTCTTTTTCTTTTACCTGTTGTTTCCCATATGAGGGCTTGCTTTGCTATTCGATTATTATCTCTTCTCATCACATGTCCAACGTATGACCATCGTCTTTTCTTTATTACTGAAGATATTAGTGGTTGATTGGCGATTTCATTTTATTATCAATAGATCTCCTACCTGTTCCAGGCCAGCGCATTTCGCTTAATCCTAAAATATCTAGATCGTATCTGTCCATCTCGCTCGCGACCTGTGCATGTTTCGTCGGAGCGGCCATTGTTCGCACATTCCAGAATCCTATTTTTGTTGTTGTTTTAGGGCCGAAAAAACTATCACTACTATCTACTGCTAATTTACACATTCTGTATCAGGTCTACGTTTCATTAACAACATCGTTTTTACGATAGCGGCTTGTTAAACCTCTGATCAACGGTTCTATACCAAGCCGGAGAAAAATAATTCCTCCATTTTGGAAACAACCGGAAACAACAATGTTCCAATTATGTGTACCAAATTGCACAGCATTTTGATAAATATTACGCAATCTATCTATCTATTGACCTTTCGAGCCGTAACCGGCCCATAGGGCGTAGACCAAGATACACCTTCTCCTATATGAATTTTTGTTCTAGCAGTTTTCTTTTAAAGATATTTTATCAAATCTCGCCATCTGTCTCTGTTCTGTGCAAGCAGTTCTATCTCATTGAGGGAGCCGATTCCTGCTGCTCTTGCCTCTCTCATCAATGTTCTTCTCAGTGTCTCCCTGGGTCTTCCTCTTTTTCTTTTACCTGTTGTTTCCCATATGAGGGCTTGCTTTGCTATTCGATTATTATCTCTTCTCATCACATGTCCAACGTATGACCATCGTCTTTTCTTTATTACTGAAGATATTAGTGGTTGATTGGCGATTTCTCTAATTTCCTCGTTTGTTTTGAATTCGTTCCATTCTATACCAAGTATTTTCCTTAGACATTTATTTTCGAATGCGTTCAACTTTGTTTCTATATCTCTTGTTGTTTTCCAGCTTCTTGTATGATGTTTTCCAGCTTCTTACGCAATCTATGAACCGTTAAAATGGAGCTTGTCAACAATGTCCGTTACAAACAGCGAATTGTCATAGAATTTCTGGTTGCGGAAAAAGAAACTGTGGCAAACATTCATAAACGATTGTGTGCAGTGTACAAATGTTCTGCAGTCGATAGGAGCACAGTTAGTCGCTGGGTTCAGAGAATTAAAGCTGCAGAAAGTGTACGAGTGGAGCTGCATGATTTACCGCGTTCTGGACGTGTTGCCTCGGCTACCAGCACAGACATGTTAAACCGGGCTGATGCCATTATTCGTAAGGATAGGCGTATCACTAGTCAGCAATTGGCATTGCAGCTTACAGTCAGCAAGGGAAGTGCAATCGCAATTTTTAAAACTCTCGGATATTCAAAGATTTGCGCTCGATGGGTTCCTCGGTGCCTAACAAATGATCACAGAGTTCAAAGGAAAACATTCTGTTCTGAATTGTTGGAGCGTTTCGGTGTTGAAGGAGAAATGTTTTTGTCAAAAATTGTTACCGGTGACGAAACGTGTGCACATTATTATGAGCCTGAAACAAAAATGCAGTCAATGGAATGGCATCATCCGCAGTCACCAAAAAGAAAAAAATTCAAAACATCTCCATCAGCCGGAAAGGTGATGATCACTGTCTTCTGGGACATTGATGGTGTGATTCTTGTTGATGTAATGACAAGAGGTGAGACAATCAACTCGACAGCTTACATCAATACACTGACAAAACTCAAAAATCGGTTCCACAGAGTTCGGCCTAATAAGCCATCTGCAGATTTGTTGCTTCAACATGACAATGCACGCCCTCACACAAGTCTGGTAACACGGGAAGCAATCAACAAATTTGGTTGGACTGTACTGCCCCATCCTCCTTACAGCCTTGATCTGGCTCCCTCAGATTTCCATCTGTTTGGACCACTCAAAAAATTCCTGCGTGGGACACACTTTGACAATGATGAGGATGTGATCCGTGCAGTTAAAAAATGGCTACGCGAGCAGGACAAAACTTGGTACAAATGAGGCATTCATGACCTAGTTTCGCGTTGGCGTAAGGCAATACGCTTGGACGGAGATTATGTTGACAAATAGGTAGTGTCAAGGGGATGTTCAGCTACAATCTGTGAAAATTTCACACATTTTGCCCAAATAGTTTCCGAGAAAAAATTGGTGTGCATTACTTTTTGACCTCCCTACGTAGATAACTAATAACAGTTTTTGTATGTATTTGTTAAAGCATCATAGTGACAAATATAATTGCAGGTTGACATCTGGTCGCTAGGTGTCATGGTAATAGAAATGGTGGACAGAGAGCCTCCTTTCTTTAATGAGCCACCTCTTCAAGCAATGAGGCACATTCGAGATATGCCACCCCCTAAGCTCAAAAATACACACAAGGTAAGCAGCTTCTCTTCACTTTCCTCATATCAGTCTGTCAGGTATAGATGTGTGTGTTATAATTTATGTGTAAATCGTGTACTAAACACAATTCAAACAAGAGAAACAAGATTTTTGGGACATGTTAAAAGACACAGTAGCTTACTAAGAGTAATCTTGGAAGGGAAAATAAAAGGTAAAAAAAAGTCAGAGCAAGACTAACATGGATGAGTAATGTCAAGAGATGGACAAGTCAGCCTATGACAACCTGCACTATAATAGCAATAGACAGACCGGAATGGCCCTCCGTGGTAGACAACCTTCAATGCGGAGATGGCACTCAATGATGATGTAAATCATGTCATAACTTTACAATGTTTTAAGATATGGTTATCAAATGACCACATACACTGCTCGTACCAAGTAATAAAAGCATTCCAACCGTACCATCCAGTAGATGTGCAGATATGCTGAGCTGTTATCCTGTCTCGTTTTACTGCCATCCGAGACTACTGCTGTCCTTGGCAATGCTCAAGAATGTAGCATCAGATAACACAGATTCATCCACTGCTAACTGTTGCAGGCAATTGTATCAACAAATGTCCATGTTTCTTCTGCCATTACTGCTTGAGGCATAGAAGCACTGTTTTTCTTTTTAATTTAATAAGATAATGGGACCTCATGTTCTGACAGTGACCTGAAATATTGACATGAGAACAATTCAGTCCTATCTTGGTTTATTTTATAGATATTATCAATCCTAATCTAAGCATATGAAAGGTGGAAAATAACAAAACAAAATTGAGAGAAAACTAAACGCTTTTGAAGTCTGCGTAATAAAAATACTCTGTACAGTGGAATGAATTTAAGACTAATATAGAGATAATAGAAATGGCCATGCAACCAATGATCTCACCTACCATTAGGAAAAGAAGACGGACATGTGTTGAGAAGAGACAACAAGAGAATTCTAAAACAGGCTCTTCTATGGGAAACATCAGGATACAGAAAGAGAGGAAGACCTAGAGAGACACTAAAAAGAACACTTATAAAAAAATCAAAGTTGGCAGACATAGACTCATTAGATAGGATAAAAAAATCTCTCCAACAATAGAGACGGATGGCAAAAAACACTACGAGCCCTATATGATGTTTAGCTGCACGGGATGGATCAAGATCAAAATATTTTATAGAGTGAAATATTGATATTTATTTGTTTTTCACTTATTCCTAGAAACTTATAAACAGTTTGTGATTAAAGATGGATATTTTAAGTTGGTATTTTTGTTTGTCCATCACAGGTGATGAAGACAACTCTTCTCGTCCAATTGTTAGTTTAGTCTATGTGTGCAAATATGACTGATGGCCTGATTCAGGCTTGGAATAATATAAGGCAGTGTGGACATATAGTTGCTGGTGGTAGGGGATCCATTTCATGAGCCTTTCTAGTCTGTCTTCGTTGTTTGGTTGCTATTTTTTGTGTGCCTCCGCATCAAAGAAAAGTGCACCAGATAGATCACTTTTGCGCTACGTTTTCTCATGTATCATATTAATGTTGAGGATTTTAATGAGATCTTGAGTGTATCTTTAAAATGCTTCTTTTGTTCACCTATAGGCATTAACTGTAAGACCTTACTAGTGGGTTTGTGCATGTATCAAAACAGTGTCAATGTCAGTATATCTGCTCTGTTGAAAAATGGTGATATCTGGGATCATCTCTTGCTATTTGATGCTCATAAACTCCTAAGGCAGATTGTGTGGAAGTGGTTTTTCTTCTTTGCATTGCATCTATACACTGTTCAGGTTTCACATGCATGCAACAACACTGGGAGTTCAGCAGCTCTGTAAACCTTTAGCTTTAAGCTGCTGCCCCTGTGAAGCCAAACATTGGTCTGCCAAATGTGCTGCTTGCTTTGATGATCCTGGTATTCATCTTATCATCAGTGGTGACACTCTGTTAGAGGTTGCTCCCAAGATATGTGAACTTGTTGACAACTTTCAATTGTTTGCCAGTTACTTTCAGCTCAGTAAAAGTTTTGCCAGGGGCTGGTTTGAACCTTATTTGGATTCTCATTTCGTTGCCCTGGTGTATGTTGTCTGTACTTGTTTATCAAGAAGTGTGCACATAAAGATTTGTATTTACTTAATTGAGTTTCTTTTTATCGTGTTACCTGCTGGAGTGGGGTACTCATCAACCATAGTAAACTGATCTCATCATCATTGGGTGCCATCTCCGCAGCGAAGGTTGGCTACCATGGATCGCCATTCCACTCTGTTTCTTGCTTTGATGGTGCAGGCTGTGATAGATTGGCTTGTCCATCTTTTGATGTTACTCATCCATGTTAGTCTTGGTCTGCCTCTGCCTCTTTTACCTTGTATTTTCCCTTCCAATATTACTTTTATTAGGCTGTTGTGTCTTTTAACATGACCCAAAAATTTCATTTGTCTTGCTCTAATTGTGATTAGTAGTTCTCTTTTCATTTTTAGTTGTTTTAAAACTTCCTCATTTGTTTTCTTTTCTTTCCTTCCAATTATACCTATTCTTCTATAAATCCACATTTCAAAGGCTTCAATTTTCTGTTCTGTTTTCTTGTCTGATGTTCATGTAACATTTTGCTATTCTTAGTTTTAGCCCTGGTGTTATTTGTTTTGATGTTAGTATATTTTTCATGGCATTGAAATTACTTTTTGCCATAGCTATTCTTTTATTTATTTCAGTTGTACATTTTCCATCACTGGTTATAGTATGTCCCAGGTAGTTGTAGTTCTGAACTGTCTCTAGAAGTATTCCTTCCACTTTGATATTTAATTGTAGGTCTTGAGAATTTTATTTGTTTATGATCATAGTTTTAGTCTTTTTGATATTCATATCTAGTCCATATTTTTTGCTCGTTATGTTTATCACATTAAGTAATTGTTGTAGATCTTTAGGATTTTCTGCTAGTAGTACAGTATCATCAGCATATCTTAGGTTATTGATTATCTTCCCATTAATGTTTAGGCCTGGTATCTCAGTGAAGTTTTTAAAGATTTGCTCAGTGTATAAATTGAACAAGCTTGGTGATAAGATGCATCCTTGTCTTACTCCTCTTTTTATATCAATGGGTGTAGAGTTCTCCTTGTTATATTTTATTATTGCTGTTTGCTCCCAGTAAAAATTACATATCAGTCGTATGTCTGTGTCATCCAGATCTATATCTTTTAGACAGTCTATAAGTTGATTATGGTGTATTCTATCAAATGCTTTGGTGTAGTCTATGAAGCAGGTATATATTGGTTTGTTTACTTCTATGTACTTTTCAATCAATGTCCTCATACCGAATATGGCTTCTTTTGTCCCACTGTTTTTCCTGAATCTGAATTGCTGCTCATCTAATTCATTATTAATTTTATTCTGAATCCTTCCTTGTATAACTTTTAGTAAAATTTTGGTTACCTGGCTCATTAGGCTTATTGTTCTAAAATCACTGCATTCAACTGCATCATTCTTTTTAGGCAATGCAATGAAATTAGATGTTTTTAGTTCATTTGGTATGTATCCTGTATGGTATATGTCATTGCATAAGCCTGTGATCACTTCAGTGCCAAAATCTTCTAGTACCTGTATCATATCTGTATATTGTCAGGTCCTGCTGCTTTTCCCTTTTTCATTGTTTTTATAGCTTTTTCTACTTCAGATTTTAGAAATTTATAGCTGGATGTACATTTTATAAATGGTTTTTTTGTCCCTTTCGTCATGAAATAATTCTGTTATGTATTCCTGCCTTCTATTGATTATATCTTTGTCGTCTGTTAGCATTCTTCCCTCTTTGTTTGCAATACATCCGCTTCCTGCAGTTTTTTTGTCTTTATTAGTCATTCTTTTTATTTCTGTGTGCATTCCTCTTAAATTTTGTTTACTTTCCATAGTTTCGACTTCTAGACATCTTTGGTTGAGCCAGTCTTCTTTTGCCTTTTTGCACATTT
The DNA here is from genome assembly GCA_032433765.1 of Megaustenia siamemsis. Taxonomy (NCBI): domain Eukaryota; kingdom Metazoa; phylum Mollusca; class Gastropoda; order Stylommatophora; family Ariophantidae; genus Megaustenia; species Megaustenia siamemsis. The sequence goes on from JAVIAB010000124.1 coordinate 12,450,422, forward strand.
TTTGTATTTCATTATCAATTTCCTTGTATCTGGCAGTGTTCTTCACTTGTCTTCTCTCTTCCATTTTTTTCTAAAATTTTGTCAGTTATCCATTTTTGTTTTTTGTTACTTTCCTTTTTTTGGTAAGGTGATGCAGGATTCTTGTATGCTGTTTTTTATGCATTGCCATTTGGTTGCGACTTTTTCGTCAGGATTTTCTCTTCTGTACTGCTCAATCCCTTCTTCTAGCAGCTTCTGATATGTGTTCTTTACTTGTACAGTATAAGTTTCTTTTACATCTTTCTGATTTAAAGCTGTTGTATCTATTGGTATTGCTGAATTAGTATTTTGTTTCTTTCTCTTTAATTTGATTTTCATTTTAATCATTACAGTATTGTGATTTGAATTAATATCTGCTCCTGGATAGGTTTTGGCTTTCTTGATGCTGTTCCGGAATCTGTCTTTTATCATTATATAATCTATTTGATTCCTCTTTCTATCTCCAGGGCTTTTCCATGTGTATAATTTCCTTTTCTCTTGCTCAAAGTAGGTGTTACATATTATCAGCCTGTTTTCTTCACATAATTGAATTAATCTTTCTCCTCTGTCATTTCTTTTTCCTAAACCATGATTTCCTATAATGGTCTTATATCTGCCTTTTCCTACTTTTGCATTCATGTCACCCATTACAATCAAGATGTCTGAAGATTTCACTTTCTTCATAACTGTATTTAGATCTTCACAGTATGCTTCTATTTGTTCATCTGTATAGTCTTGAGTAGGTGCGTATGTCTGGTATTGAGTTATTTGCAGGTCATCATCATTGCACTTTGAATATAGGTATTCAGATCCCCTTCTCAGCAAGTCCTGCAGTGTCAAGCGACTGATGATTCCAGTTCTGTGTGAGTTGATGTCTTCACGCCCACTAAGTTTCTCATTTCTGGCCGTGCCCATCTTAACTCCCATCTTTTAATCTGATAATGGTGGAAGATGCAGTGTTTAAGGTACTTTTTTCTGGCCCCTTCCTCATGCTACAAAGCAGTAAGTTCCTTTCACTAAAGCAAGTTTGCTCAGCCGCTCATTGAGTTGCTGAATTTGATGACAGTCATTTGATCTGTACTCCATGAGTGTAGTTTTGCAACTATGGCTGTCAGCATACCCACACCTGTCACTTAGCCACTTGATTTCACCGCAGGACTTGTGTTTTAGGTGAGTAGATGAATCAGTGGGGAAAAAAGTAACTTGCCTGATGAATTGGATTCAAGTGAGGAAGTGTTGCATAAATTGTCAACCTCATACTCTCACCACATCCAGTGTTAAGTCAAGACTTCAGATTTTCTCAGGTGCAGTGTGTGACCAGGCTCGTTATATACACTCCACCGCATGTTGCAGGTAGATGCTTAAAAGGGCATAATGGGTAAGACAGTATGAGGTTGACAATTTATGCAACACTTCCTCACTTGAATCCAATTCATCAGGCAAGTTACTTTTTCCCCCACTGATTCATCTACTCATCTAAAACACAAGTCCTGCGATTATATACATTGCTTGGCAATTATTTAAGAAGACAGAACCAAGCACAAATTTACAAATGTTTTCTGAGTGGAGAAGTTGTGTGATAGAATGACAGTTTTATGACAAGCAAGAAGATAAAGTCAGAGAGGACAAATGTGGTGCATTCAAAAATGAAAGAAAAAACTAAGAGTATACGAAGTGGTAGAATACCCCCAAAAAATATAAATATTTAATACTAAACTGTACAATACACGAAAGAAAATAACCACTTGTTGTTTAAAAGGGCATAATGGTAACAAGTGGTTATTTTCTTTCGTGTATTGTCTTTTTTTCTTTCTTATTTTTAATTATGATGGGAAATTTCTTTGGCTGTGGCGAGACATTGAACAAACTTTTGTAACACAGGATAGGCAGCGAATTATGCTAAGAGGAAGCCGAGCATGCGGGCTGGACTGATGGCTGACATGTTAATAAACAACGTAACACCTCTGGTAGCCACGACATCATGTGTTCGAATTTCAGGCCATAAATTAAACCTAACCCAGGAAATGATTACCGCACCCAATTCCTGTGTCTCTTCTTGGGTAAACACAAAGGTGTGTAGCAAAAGTTCAAAGAATATCTAATTTTCTGACCTCCAAATGTAACAATTAGTGTTTGTAATTTTTTTTGAAGGTGTTCTACAAATGTGATGCACAGGATATGAGTCACAATCTAGAGTTGATATAAAAATGTGGATTCTCTGTTTATTGAATGTATAATATGATGATTATTCCAGGTCTCCCCAAGACTTCAAGGTTTTTTAGATCGTATGTTGATACGTGACAGTTCCCAGCGGGCTACAGCAGCTGAACTAATGCAGCATCAGTTCCTGAGAGAAGCTGGACCACCATCATGCCTTGTTCCACTCTTGAACACCAAACATAGCCCCTGTTAAAACTGTTGACCTTAGCTTCCAATTGTTGTTTCAAAGCTTCTATTATCTATCTATCTATCTATCTTTCGTTCGCCTGAAGTATTGTCTATATCTGCAATGTCGTTTCCTGTATAAATTTTACTGTCTTTTGTAATTCTTGCAGTGGCCCATATAGTTTTGTCTGTAGTGTTGTATCTATGGGCCAATGGATTTTCCTCAGTCTACTATATTCAGTGCAGTCTTGAAGTATGTGTTCAGCAGTCTGGGGTGCCTGTCCACATGTACAAGTAGTTGATGTGCCGATCTTGAATTTTGTATACATGTGACTATGGAGTCGATTGTGTCCTGTTCTTAGGCGTATAATGATAACTTGTTCATATCTATTCATATTATGAAAGGCATCCTGATTTGGGGCTTGTGGTCCTCTGATTGATTTGATTATCTGTTTCTTATGATGGTATGTAACTGGTGTATCTAGTTGTGTGCCTGTTGAACCTTCCTTTGCCAACTGATCTGCTTTCTCATTTCCTGGTATTCCACAGTGAGACGGGATCCACTGCAGGGCAACCCTGTGGTGCTTGCAGAGTTCAGTCAATAAGGTCTGCAGATGGGGTAATTTTCTGGATTGTAGTGCCTGGAGTACTGATCTTGCATCTGTCAAAAACACTACAGGCTGTGGGCTAAGATTACTGTTCAGCAGTTTTTCTATTGCCAACTTTATTGCTTGTATTTCTGCATCATAATTGTGACAATATTTCCCTGTTGCTATTTTATCCATATCCCTAGTGTTATTTGGGTACTCTATATATGCACCTGCTCCCCCATTCTTTACTGCATTCTGTGCTGATCCATCTGTGTACACACGAATCCATAGGTCTTGTGGGTATTCTTCATCCAGGAAACTGAGAGCTATTGTTTTTCGCTGTAGACTATTTTGTTCCTCTTTGTCAACTATTCCTTTCACTTCTGTCCGTATTTGAACTGATAATCCTGATTCATCTGTCCAGGGAGTCTGTTCTGGTATGGGCAGAAGGGGTTTAACAACTCTTGGCATGTCTGGTGTTTGTCTACTAATACGCTTGGCTTGGTGGATAAAGCTGCTTCTCTTAAGTCGTCCCAATGCAAGATTTTGGAATCTGTCCTTCATTGGATGTCTCGGCATGCATACACATTTTTCTGCCTGTATCAGCACCTTTGTGTCCCTCCGTTCTCTCAGTGCTGGTATCCTCCACAATTTCTCCATCTCCAATATTGGTGTTGATTTCATTGCTCCTGTGATGACCCTAAGTGCCTGGTTTTGTACTTTATCCAGTTCTTGCAATGTGGTGTTTGATGCTGAGCACCATGCGGATGATCCATATTCTAAATGTGGGCGTATACTCTGTTGGTAAACTTTACTGAGTATTTTCCCACTCGCACCCCATGTGGTTCCACACAACTTTCTTAGAATAGCCAATTTTCTCCTTGCTTTTTGGGTTGCCTTATTTATCTGCTGTTTCCAAGATAGTTTGTTATCAAATGTAACTCCGAGATATGTAGCTTGTATGTCTTCTTTCACAGGCTCATTGTTTATGTAGATGGCTCCTGCTTTTTGTTTTGGGGAGAGTGTGAAAAGTGTAGTACTGCATTTGTCTGTATTGATGCTGATACACCATCTATTTGTCCATGAATTCAGTGCATTCATTGCTCTTTGTAGCAATTTGGAGGCCACTGTTGCATACTCCTCTGTGCACCACATTACCAAGTCATCTGCATACATTGCCACTTTGATGCCATGTGGTAGTTCAGTAACTAGGTCATTGATGTAGATCAGAAAAAGTGTTGGAGATAGTACCCCTCCTTGTGGAACGCCCTGGCGCAATAAGACCTTCTTACTCTTAAGACCATCCAGTTGCACTCTGGCTCTCCTGTTATGCAGGTATGCTTTGACCCATTTGTACATCCTGCCATTTACTCCATAATTTCTCAGTTTCTTCAGAAGCCCTTCCTTCCATACCTTATCAAATGCTTTCTTTAGGTCTATCCATGCTGCTAGTACCAGTTTCTTTTCTTGAAACGCATCTTCGATTTCCTGGGAAAGATAGGTTGCTTGATCTTCGGTAGAGTAACACTGTCTAAAGCCTGCTTGTTGTGGGACAAGGAGATTTTCACTTTCCAGGTACCACTGCAGTCTGAGATTGATTATACGTTCCATTGTTTTACACAAACAGCTTGTAAGGCTGATTGGTCTATAGCTGGATGTCATTGAACTATCTTTTCCTGGCTTTAGTAATGGTATCATAATTGCTTCTCTCCATGCCTGTGGCACTCTACCTGTGATCCAGCAAATGTTGTAGATCTGCAGTAGTTTTGCTTTAGCTGCAGTTCCCAAGTTCTTAATCATTTCATTGGACACTCCATCATTGCCTGGTGACTTTTTCATTTTTAATTTGGATATTGCCAGCTCTAGCTCTCTTTGTGTAATGGGTGTTTCCATGACTTCATGTGTGGTCTCTTCTTGTCTTGCATTTTGTTGTTTTAGACGGGTCTCTTGTCGTTTTTCTAGGCTAATTTCAATATTATTGTCATTTGCAAAGGAGTCTGCAAAGTAATTTGCTGCATGTTTACCTGTTAGAATGTTTCCATCCTTCTTCAGTGTAATTTTGGTGTTCCTTTCTGTACCCTCATCATTCAGCTGTTTTACAAGCTTCCACACTTTTCTTGTGTCTCGTTCAAGATTCAAGGACTCTGTTTTCTCTTTCCAGCTTCTCTGTCTGGCTTGTAGTTTAGCCTGTTGAAATTTGGCTTTAGCATGCTGGTAGTTGTTGTGGTGTTCTTGGCAAGGGTTATTTTCTGCTTGCTTTCGAGATGTTTCCATGTCATTGTGCAGTTCCTCTAGTTCACTACTCCAGTATGGTTTGTAGTGTTTCCGTGCCCCTCTAGGTATTGTTTCACTGGCAGCTTGTATTATTAGTCTACTGAATTCATCAACTATTTTGTTGATGTCTCTATCTGTATTTATATCTTTAGTCAGTACACTGGTGTAGTGTTGATACATTTTCCAGTCTGCCTTTTTGTAATTCCATCTGGAGAGAGTGCTGCTCTCCCTGATGGCCTCATTTTGCACCACTAAAAAGACTGGTCGGTGGTCGCTGCCTCCAAGTTGTTTCCCAACAATTCGTGTGATATTCCAATCCAGGTCTGGTGAATGGAAAGCAAGGTCTGGTGTAGATGTGGTATGCCATGATCTGGAGTAGAATGTTGGTGGATCTGTTGCCTGGTTTAATAGTATAAGCCCATTGTCATCCTGCCAATTTTCAAGCTCTTCACCTCTCTTGTCCATATGTTCATAGCCCCAGCTCTGTGAGTGGCTGTTAAAGTCTCCACATACAATTATTCTTTCTTTTAATGTAATTGTGTCTAGTGCTAGTGGGCGGTCACTCGGACAGTAGTAGTTAAGTAGATGGAAGTCTGTATTTCCTGTCCTGAGGCGCAGTATTTGATATTCCGCCCCATCCATATACACTTCAATCTGACATGCATTAATGTTGTTCCTTACAAGAGTCAGTATTCCACCCTTTTGTCTATTTATTCTGTCAGATCGGTAGCACTGGTATCCCTAATCTTCAAGGCTATGTCGTTGTTTAGATGGGTTTCCTGCAAACAGCATATGCTTATTTGTTCTTCATGCAGGATATTTTCTAATTCTATCTTTTTACTGTACCCATCTCTTTTGCTGTTGATGCCTTCAGCATTCCAGTGCATTATTTTTAGTGGTCTTATTTTGGATTGGCCAGTAGCTCTATTCTCTCGCCCCCTGACTCCACAGGGCGGTTGAGAAGGACATCCAGTAATAGAGGTTGGGCCCTTTCGAGGCTGAGGGCCCGGCGCTGCACCTGCCTGAGTGCCCATCACAGGGCGAGTGCCATATCGATTTGCGGTTATAGACATACTTCCATATGCGTTGAGTGCGTGGCATCCTGATTGTTGTGCGCCTTTTGGCTGGTTGCCTCCGACTTCAGCACTTGAACTTGCTAGAGCAGACTGTGGTCTTGCTCGGTTGTAGGAAGGCCTGGCCAGTCTTAGTTTTCAGTCCCTGGTGACTGTTAAGCCCCATCCCCACGACAAGGAGCTGGCCTTGATGAGGGCTTCTATTATGTTAACAATTTGTTAATGATGATTTTAAACTGCATCAAACTTGTTGACATCACAGTTTGCATATTTAATCACTGGATGAGTTGTGAAGTTTAGTCCTTTATATAATAATCACTTGGTTGCGATAGGAAGCATGGAGAAGATGAGAAGAGCTGATGTATGTAATTTGAACAATAGTTATGGATGTATTTGTTACATGTTGCAAAATTGATCACCCTGATGCAGTAATTCAAAGTGGCTAAATAGTTTGCCAACTGCTAGCAGCAGTCTACCAGCTTTCTATCTATCTATCTATTGACCTTTCGAGCCGTAACCGGCCCATAGGGCGTAGACCAAGATACACCTTCTCCTATATGAATTTTTGTTCTAGCAGTTTTCTTTTAAAGATATTTTATCAAATCTCGCCATCTGTCTCTGTTCTGTGCAAGCAGTTCTATCTCATTGAGGGAGCCGATTCCTGCTGCTCTTGCCTCTCTCATCAATGTTCTTCTCAGTGTCTCCCTGGGTCTTCCTCTTTTTCTTTTACCTGTTGTTTCCCATATGAGGGCTTGCTTTGCTATTCGATTATTATCTCTTCTCATCACATGTCCAACGTATGACCATCGTCTTTTCTTTATTACTGAAGATATTAGTGGTTGATTGGCGATTTCTCTAATTTCCTCGTTTGTTTTGAATTCGTTCCATTCTATACCAAGTATTTTCCTTAGACATTTATTTTCGAATGCGTTCAACTTTGTTTCTATATCTCTTGTTGTTTTCCAGCTTTCACACGCATACGTAAGGGTTGATAGTACATTTGATTTGAATAGCCTAAGTTTTGTGTTTGTGCTAATGAGTTTTGATTTCCACAACTTTTCAAGGCTTCTGAAAGACATTGCTGCTTTAGCCAGTCTGATTCTAATTTCTTTGCTCGTATCCCCTTCTCGATCAATGTGACTTCCAAGATAGATGAAGTGATCGATCTCTTCTACTGGTTTGTTTTCCATGTATATTTTGTCACTTGTTGGAATTAAACTTTTCATGACTTTAGTCTTTTCATGATTGACCTCAAGCCCAATTTTGCTGGCTATTGATGATAGTTCATTTGTGTTTTCCTGCATCGTTTTTATCTGATTGCTGATGAGAACTATGTCATCAGCAAAGTCCAGGTCCTCCAAATGGTCTCCTTGTATCCATTCGATGCCTTTATTACCAGTGCAGCATTTCTTCATTATGAAGTCCATAACAATTCCAAATAACAAGGGCGATAAAATACATCCTTGTTTAACCCCAGTTTCTATTGGGAAACATTCGCTCAGTCCTTCCTCTGTTCGAACTGCACATGTGTAACCATCATACATGTCTTTGATAATATTTATGATTTTTGATGGTAAGCCATATTGCTTCAGAATTTTCCACAAAGAATCTCTATGAATACTATCAAATGCTTTTTTGAAGTCGATGAAGTTAAGTACAAAAGGTTTTTGCTTTTCAATGTGTTCCTCCAATATAAGTCTACCAGCTTTGCAAACAACATATGATTTGACAATTTTTTTAAGTTAAATAATATTCTGTGGATTGATTCTGCAATAAGATTAAGAGTTGCTATGTTTTTACAATAAGATTATTAGTTGCTATGGGTTTTACTGTGAAACTGGTTGTGAAGTAAGGTTGTGCACAGAGGTGTTTCTCATAAGATAAATTTTTAGAATGAGAATTTGCTAGTGAAGTAAAGAAAAGTTGTTTGTGAGATTAAGTGTTTGACAGAAATAAATAGAGAACAGGCAAATAATTGCAGGGCTGCAGTAAATCTGGTGGCTAGGAGCTAGTAGTAGGGTGTAACGTACACTCCTACAAGGTATGGTGACAACTTCACAAAATAGGAACCAAACAAAATACTGATGTTTCAGCCTACATGGTCTTCTTGGGAAAACGAGAACAATTAATGATGAAATATTTGTTAATTCCACTACATCTGATCGGGACAGGTAATTTCAGAAGTAAACAGAGGGATAAGAGATGAAACGAGAGAGAGAGAGATTTGTTACATGTTCAAGGATAGATAATATGTGGATATATAAAAAGTTAAAATGTATATAAAATGGAAGCGGCACATAACTTATTGGTGAAATCTGACTGCTCACAGCTAGAGTGACTGTCAAATGTAAGCAGGAAGGGATTGTTTGGCATCAGTCATGTGATTGGACTGGATGTCAGATGGGATACCAAGATAGTGGAAAGTGTGAAGTAGTCAAGCGTAACACATGTAATGACCAGAGATATATGAGGGGCATGAAAGCCAGCCGATTAACCAGACATGCCTCAGACGACCTAGTGATAAGTGAGGCATAATGGAGGATAATCAAGATAAGTGGTATAGACCCAGAAAATCACCTGAGTGGATCACATCAGGTGGTAGGGGACCGAAATAAAAACAGAGATAAATGTTTGATCTGAGAGACGTTTTATCGGGTGGTACTTTGTGATTTAAAAAAAAAAACCAATAAGTTTTCTTTACATAAATAATGTTGGTTCAGTGAAAGGGTGAATAATGTTAATATTTGTCAAGTGAGGTTACTATATAAGGATATCGTCCTCATACATGATTGCCTGTATATGATAACGTTGACATAAAACTTCCTGTTCCAAAATGGTAGAAAAGTTTTTGTTCCATTAACTGCTGTAGGGTTTGAGTTTGGAGACTAATTTCAGCTCTCTAATGTAGATTGATGTGTTAGAGTTGACTGAATGTAACACTTTGCAGATTTACAGCGATCCTATATAGTTTGTACACCTGGCAGTGGTCCTTTTTGGTGAATATGGCCTTCCTTCATGAAGTCATTGTATGCATTATGTCATGATATTGAGAGCTGTTCAGTAATCACCTTTGGATTTGTTCAGTGTCAGTTACTTTCAGTTCCTTCGTGCAGATCATTGTGTCATTTTAAATGAAAGTTCCACTTTCAGGATTTTTGCGCCAATGTTATGGTGCTCATACATGTGGATGCATCCATTGTTGGCAGTATTGTGTGAGCTACATCATGATTGTATGTCTACATAGGGATTGTATATGTATATTGATTGTATATCCCTAACCTGGTCATATGCTCAAAAAGAAAGGCCAATGGTATATCTGGACTTTGATACTGTTTGTGAATCTGCAGCCCTGATGCGACTCCTGGATCTTCATGTTAGATGAGGGATGTTGCCTCAGGAGACAATTTGTGAACCTGTTTATCATTTCACATTGCTGGATTTGTTGTGATGGAGATCTGGCACTTATGGACAGTTGTTCAATTGAGTGATGAGGATAATATGATGACTAGCATAAAAGGTGCTGGTTGAGATCACATTTGATTGAAAGAAGCTACATGTGAAATAATGTTTTACAGAGAGATTAGACCTTTTGTCTCCAATATTATAGAACAAACATATGGCATCAAGTATAACAAGAGTGCTACGTGACAGAGTATTCCTCCTAACACTGCTAGAGCAATGCCAAACTTCATACATTAGCAAATAAAGATGAATGAAAAACCACCACATTAAAAGTTATGTCTGAGAGAATATACCGCTGGCACATAATTTTTTGGGTAATGTGATCGGTATTACGCCCGTACTGCTTTACTTTCCTAGAAATAAAGCTGGCACCTATTGAAGACTGAGTGAGCCTGGAAGCTGTTGATCAGGATCAAACCAGAACTCTTGTCCTTAGCAGTCCAGTTCACTAACTAGAGCTATCATGGCCACCTAGTCCTTAAGTACAGACCTATAATGGTGTTGAGTTTTACTGGCTTTTATTTTATTTGGATTAATTATATTAGTTTTACATACAATTTTCATACAAACCCTGACACAACACTAAGTTTGCATTTTATCTGCATGGTCTACAAATATTTCTTGTGCTGTCCACTACATTCTGAGTAATGTATCACTTTTACATTTTCCATCAACTTAAATCTTTGCATAAATTAAGTTAGGCAGTGCACCATATTTTGCACTTACAGGTTTCAAATTGATGTTTCACCATTAAATACCTTTTCGCTTATGGCAGACTTCCAAGCTTCCAAGACATGAATATTGTAGATTGGCCAGATATTTTGCACTAGGTCAGTGCGGTAAAACTGTCTTCTGTTAAAGGTAAAGTACGAGACTTGAATCAGCATTTTAGCTCGCAAGTTTTCACAAATATTGAGTTATTTGTGGGTCATCATCATTGCACTCCGATTATGCCCATAGGCGCTCAGATCCCCTCCTCATCAAGTTCCACGGTGTCCAGCGGCTGACGACTCCAGTTCTATGTTGGTTGATAAGTCTTCTTACACAACCACCAAGTTTCTCATTTCTGGCTGTGCCCATCTTAACTCCCATTTCCTTCATCCGAAGAAGTGACGTGGATCTGTGTTTGTCGAAGTCCTGTGCTCATCCCACATCTTGGAGGGCATTGAATGTTTTAACTAATATGTGCTCTGCTGCCTATCCAGAAGTATTCAGAGACTTCTGGATAGTGTCGCCTCAAGCATGCGAAAGTCACCATGCGATGTAGCATTCCTCACCTTCTCAGAGTACTACCCTGATACTCATTTCTGCCAGTGGCTGGGTGGATTGTGGGGGTAATTTCTCTCCCTCCTCCCCCCACAAGTGCAACTCGCACTGCTTCCATTGAGAATTGAATATGAGTTGTCCGAACATCGGTAGCCTAGTCAGGTGATTTTCCCAACTAGGCTGCCGAGGCCCCCAGGTCTGCTCTTACATATGGTCAATGACAGATGGAATACTAAAAAGTGATATTCTTTCACTGCAATAAATCCTAATAAAAATAAAGAGCCTTCAGAATAATGAGGTAATGCTGTAGTATAGTAGTAGTTTTCTTTATACAATGATGAAAGACTTGTTGTTTGTACATAATTTGGTTCTCACTTATTTTTGTTCTCACATTTTTTAAAACAAAGTCTGTGGATAAAATGTTTGTTTTTCTGTTGCAGTGTTGTTTCTCAAGAGATGGTAAAGAAATTAAAATCAATTACTAACTATCTGTTCCAGGCAACCTGTCTCATAGAAAAGATAGTTTTGCAGATTTCTGATGAACAAGAGAAGAAAAAAAATTCTTTATGTTTACTAAAGATCTATACAAAATCATTGACTAAACTTATAAACAGGTTTTCTCAGAAATCAAACTTACAAAACTGATTCTTAGAGGTAGATGTTGTCATTCAGCTACTTGTGCATCCAAAAGGAATTACTAGAGTTTAGCTTGTCATTGATTGATATTTGTGCTTCTTGACTTACATTACTCATGTACAAGATATGTCCTGGAAATGATGATGCTGGAACAATCATTTAGCTGGAATAAGCTCATTTTTTAAAGTAATAACACAACATGCACTTGTGGATCCAATTACCCACAGTATGGCACAACTCAAGCATGCACACTAAACAGATTGCTTATATGAGCAACAAATCATAATCATGTTTATATACAAGTCTGCTTTCATTTTTTATTATTCATTTAATAACACATTTATCTATGAGCTTTTTGGTTTTCTTAATCTGAAAGAGACCACTTTTATTTTATCCTAACCCAATTAAGATATTCACTATGTAATATTGTTGATTGCCAGTAGTAATTTGTTGTAACTGTTATTCTCTGATAGATAGTGTCTTCCATATTTTTCTCACTTCACACAGTATCAAGCACCCAGTAACTCTCTTTGTTGTTCCACCAATATAATTCAAGTATTTGTACATAAATGTGTTCTCTTTGAATTGCCTGCATCATCTATTTGCTATTACTTTCTTTCACTTTTTGTTAGGCTTCAGAAAATCATTTTTATGAATGTGTACATTGTTTGTTCAATTACAGATCTTAGTGAGTATAACTGTGGTGGTTGGTCTCAAGTCACTGTTTATATATCGGTTCCCAATTATTCATGTTCGTGTTGTTGTTTAGTTCCTAGGCATGTTTTCTCAATGCAATAATAATGACAGACTCAGAGAAGTTTTATCTTCATGGTCTCAGACATCATTGGTTTATTTCCTGAAACATTGTTCCACCCGATAAAAGGAGTCCATTATTTGTGAAGTGTGTGTTTTTGGGGTGGGTGTGGGGGGGATATGACATGGAACACTGGCCTTCTCACTTTGCATCATCATCAGGTCATATGACCTTTACAGAGCCATTCACCATAGCCCATCTGAAAGACTGTATGTTTCGAACCAGATCTCCCACTTCTTCTGTTGTCATGGTCAAGGTCTCTTTGAAGCCACCTTCTTCTTGGTCTGCCCCTGAGGCGTCACCAAGGAACCATGCCTTCCATTATTGTGCTTTCCAGCCCAGCCCGCTGTAACTTTTGGCATGGCTATAGTATTTTAATTTCCTCTGTAGAATGGTGTCTATAAGCCAGTTCTTTTTCATGTTTAAATCTTTTAATGTGTTTTCATTATCTAAGGTATCCTAAGGATTTGTCTGTAGCATTTTGTTTCGCATGAATCAATTTTCTACCTTGCTGTTTGTGAGATTGTCCAAGATTCACAACCGTATGTTGCTATTAGGAAGATACATCTTAGTGCTGTGAAAAGGGCTGCTTGGTTGTTAATGTGAATTTACTGAACAGAGAGCATTATTTTCATTGATATGCCGAATGAACAATGTCACCCGATCAATATTAATAAAAGCTTTTTATTTCTCATTGCTTTAAAGCGTGGGTCTAAATCTGGGGCTTTTGTGCATTTCTCTCAATTGTAGCACTATGAAGAAGGAAGCTTTATCAAAGGCATAATCAATATGGTATTGTTAGTTGTCAATTTTGTTCTTTTGTTCTTGACAATGGTACAATCAATATGGTATTGTTAGTTGTCAATTTTGTTCTTTTGTTCTTGACAGTGGCACAATCAATATGGTTTTGTTAGTTGTCATTTTTGTTCTTGACAATGGTACAATCAATATGGTTTTGTTAGTTGTCATTTTTGTTCTTGACAATGGTACAATCAATATGGTTTTGTTAGTTGTCATTTTTGTTCTTGACAATGGTACAATCAATATAGTATTGTTAGTTGTCAATTTTGTTCTTGACAGTGGCACAATCAATATGGTTTTGTTAGTTGTCATTTTTGTTCTTTTGTTCTTGACAGTGGCACAATCAATATGGTTTTGTTAGTTGTCATTTTTGTTCTTGACAATGGCACAATCAATATGGTATTGTTAGTTGTCATTTTTGTTCTTGACAATGGTACAATCAATATGGTATTGTTGTCATTTTTGTTCTTGACAATGGTACAATCAATATGGTATTGTTGTCATTTTTGTTCTTGACAATGGTACAATCAATATGGTTTTGTTAGTTGTCATTTTTGTTCTTGACAATGGCACAGTCAATATGGTATTGTTAGTTGTCATTTTTGTTCTTGACAATGGCACAATCAATATGGTATTGTTAGTTGTCATTTTTGTTCTTGACAATGGCACAATCAATATGGTATTGTTAGTTGTCATTTTTGTTCATGGTTTTACTCACGTTATTTTGCAGGATCATTGAGAAATGTTAGTTTTGGTTGTGAAAGCTGTGCTAAGATAATCAAATCATATCTTTAAATTATTTGCTGAGCTGTGCATTTATTGATTCATTCATCCACAGACATTCTACTTTCAATTTTATTCACATTTTAAAAAACCAAGCCTTAAATAAACATTCCAGCTGGTTTCATTGCAGAAACCATGATATCTATTTTCATGGGTTATAGTTTTGGTTGACAAATATTTTTTTAAAATTTTTTATTAGTCAAACAGACCAAAACATTTTATTTGATAAAACAAAAATGTTATATATAAGTTACGTTTTGTGAAGTTGTATTGGATATATCGATACACTGCTGTTTTCTGCTGATAATATTGTTGCCTTGTTCTGTTTTTACTTAATAGAAATAATTATTGTACTCTACCCTTATATGAAGCATCTTCTATCTAGTAGAAGTAATTGATGCTGACACTGTACAATTGTGCACCAGAAAACAACAAATTATACAAAGTTTGGAACATTTCTTTACAAACATTAATTTACTGGAAATGTAATTATCAACTATAGAGCTTTCCAATTTTCTCATGTCACAGCCATTTTTTTAGTTAACACTAAAGTGTTAGTGTAACTTAGTTACACATTTAAAATGAAGATAATGGAGGTGTGTATTTCACAACAAAAAGTGATCTAAATCAAGGTGTCTTATTCTTCTTCATAAACAGAAAGACCAAGCTAAAATTAGATAGTTATTTTGAAAACTGAAAGAGTAACTTTGTTTTAACAAAGAGAATCAGGAAGAAACAGACCAGGCTGAAAGAAAATAGTTTTTGCTAACACTGAAAGAATAACTTTGTTTTAACAAAGAGAATCAGGAAGAAACAGACCAGGCTGAAAGAAAATAGTTTTTGTTAACACTGAAGGAGTAACTTTGTTCTAACAAAGAGAATCAAAGGAGAAACAGACCAGGCTGAAAGAAAATAGTTTTTGTTAACACTGAAGGAGTAACTTTGTTCTAACAAAGAGAATCAAAGGAGAAACAGACCAGGCTGAAAGAAAATAGTTTTTGTTAACACTGAAAGAGTAACTTTTTTTTAACAAAGAGTAAAAAGAAGAAACAGACCAGCCTGAAAGTAAAGTTTTTGTTAACATTGAAAGTGTAACTTTGTGTAACAGTGAGAATACAACATTGACGGTACAAAGTACCAACACTTCATCTTCGCAACAGGTCTTATATTTTTGTAACACTTGATCGCCTCTGCGGTAACTCTTGTATGATACAATAAGCCAATCTGTATATGAATATTTATGGAACATTCTTAAATGGTGTCATTTTAATGAATTACCCAGGCATTAGTGTTTTTGTTGTTGCAGTTGTATTTCAGCAGCCAATTATATCTGGTTTGCTTCTAATCATGGATCTCTTTATCTGTTCACATATCATTCTGGAACTTAACTTCTACACATATCATTCTAGAACTTAACCTCTACACATATCATTCTAGAACATAACCTCCACACATATCATTCTAGAACTTAACCTCTACACATATCATTCTGGAACATAACTTCTACACATATCATTCTAGAACATAACCTCTACACATATCATTCTAGAACTTAACCTCTACACATATCATTCTGGAACATAACTTCTACACATATCATTCTAGAACATAACCTCTACACATATCATTCTAGAACTTAACTTCTACACATATTCTAGAACTTAACTTCTACACATATCATTCTAGAACTTAACTTCTACACATATCATTCTAGAACATAACCTCTACACATATCATTCTAGAACTTAACTTCTACACATATCATTCTAGAACTTAACCTCTACACATATCATTCTAGAACATAACCTCTACACATATCATTCTAGAACTTAACTTCTACACATATCATTCTAGAACTTAACTTCTACACATAACTTAACAGAATATCTCTGGCTTGACTACCTCTGGCTTGAATATTTCTGGGGTATGTGCTCAATAACTTGAAATTTATGGTCTCTGGTTGAAGACTTAACTTTGAGTTTAAAATCAATCTTTAGTTTAATCAACATCATTTTCTGGCATCTTTATCCACATCAAATTCATATCATCTTGATGTCCCACAGTTGAGTAAATCTTTTCCAATGTCACTGTCCAAGTTTGCCAATTTTCCAATTTGTTTTGTTGTCCACCTTCCTCCATGCAGGTGCACCTGTGTCTAAGGTGATCTCACTCTTCTCTTCAGTGAATCTTTCCCACTTTAATCCTGACTCTTCTCTAATCAGTCAACTGTTTCATTCATCCATCAAATTATCAACCTAAGCTCAATGACTGTGTCCTTTTGCTAATGAGCCAGGTCCTTCTTGTTAGTGGCATAGTCCAACTAAAGTATCAGTCTAGGTAAAGTTTTGTGTTGAATATCCACCTGTTTACTCATCATGATCCTTAGCGACAAAATAACCATCAGGACACCTGATTGTACCATTGATTCCTCTACCTGAATCTGTATCTACACTGACCGGAGCATATGTCATGTTCATCTTGCAATCTTCGTATCTGAAATGATGTTTTTATCAAGTCATCACTCAAGTACACAAGTTACTGACTAATGATAAAGACAACTGATAATGTTAAGTGACCAGTTTTTGGAAAGATCTTTCTCTGTCAGGAATAAAGATGCAGCAGCTACACACACACATTGTCAACATTGCAGACAAGGTAATATTCTTTGCTCATGTCACTAACAAGGGTGTCCGGTTAGCGCAATCGATAGGCGGTTGGCTTACCACGGCAACAGCCGGGGTTCGTACCCTGGCGAGGACACCTGGGTTTTACTAATTCCATAAAAATTAGTGGGAGCCGCGATAGCTCAGTGGTTAGTGAACTGGACTACTACGGACAAGGGGTAGGGTTCGATCCCAACCGACGGCTCCGGGTTCACCCAGCCTTAAATGGGTACCGGATTTTTTCTGGGAAAGTAAAAGCAGCACGGGCGTAATACCGACCACATTACCCCAAAAATCATGTGCTGAAGGTCTGTAAAATATAGGGTCACTAACACCATATTTCCCTATACGCCACTTGGCGTGACAGGGGGTACTTTACTTTACTTTTTTTATGTCACTAACAAGGATAATGATGTAATCAAAGTTCATGGTTTTTAGTTTGTGACATTTGAACTAGTTTTGTGACTTGTTGTGTGGTATTAATGGTACAGAGACAATAAAGATTCACAGTTGCTTCTAATACCATTTTGTGTGTGAGAGGGAGGAAGATCATTATTTTACTCAGGTGTTATCCATTTGGGAGCCTCAGTGGTTAGTGAACTGGACTGTTAAGGACAAGAGATCGGGTTTGATGGCTTACAGGTTCATCTAGCCATTAATGGGTACCGACCTTTTTTGTCAGGAAAAGTAAAGCTTCACAGGCGTAATACCGACAACATTACCTCGAAAATCATGTGTCGAATGTCTGTTAAAAATTATGGGCGCTAACATCAACTTCCCTATATGTAATGGGACTATTATTTACCTTTTTTTTTTTTTTTTTTAACTTAGTTAGACATCCTTAACTCTATATTTTTTGATAATGTGAAGAGGAAGCAGTGCAGAAAATGATTCTAGGAGATAATATTTATTTAATTTTTTTTTTTTTTTTTTTTTTTTTTTATATAATTTTGGAATGGGTAATGTGGTCGGTATTACACTAGGCTACCCTACTTTTCAAGGGGGAAATCCAGTACCCATCTAAGGCTGGGTTAACCTAGGCCCCCATCAATTGGGACTGACCCTTTGTTCTCAGTAGTCCACTTCACTAGTCACTGAGCTACCTAAATTCACAATCTCATTAATCATATTATGCAACCGTAGCCATGGCCTAGACCTCCCAATGCTTTAGTTCCCTATCTCATTAATCATCTTCTGCAACTGTAGCCACGGCCTAGACCTCCCAATGCTTTAGTTCCCTATCTCATTAATCATCTTATGCAACTGTAGCCTTGACCTCCCAATGCTTTATTTCCCTATCTCATTAATCATCTTATGCAACTATAGCCACGACCTAGACCTCCCAATGCTTTAGTTTCCTATCTCATTAATCATCTTATGCAACTGTAGCCTAGGCCTCCCAATGCTTTAGTTCCCTATCTCATTAATCATCTTATGCAACTGTAGCCTAGGCCTCCCAATGCTTTAGTTCCCTATCTCATTAATCATTTTATGCAACAATAGCCTAGACCTCCCAATGTACACCTTATTTGTCTTTGTTCCCCATCTCATTAATCATCTTGTGCAAGTAAAATCCTTGACCTCACAATGTACACCTTATTTGTCACTGAGACCATGATCAGTCACCTACTCTTCCCTTATCCAGTTTGTTTTATTTATAAGCTATCTATCCCACAGGGAGAGTCCCATGACAAAATGCACCAATCATGTTTTGTGACATAAACCACGTGATACCAATGTGCCTATTTATGGGTGAGTTAGGGTCAACCCCTAGACATGTCAGCCCTATATAAATAAACTATGAGTGAGACTTGCTGTGAGATTCTCTTGTCTCTTCCCATCTCATGGCCAAGATATGCCAACCTTCTTCTCTTGATTATAAATATTGGATGCTTTGTCATTTCTCTTATTCCTGCACTAGTCTTGACTTCATTCCATGGTAGAGAAAGTATTTTCCTGAGTCATGTGTTCTCCTTGCTAACAAGAACCAAACTGCTCCACATATTTTGTAATATTGTTCTTGTTGCTGAAATACTATCTACAATTCTATTCACAACCGCACTATGTGGGAATGTTTCAAATTATCTGCCTAGAGTTTTCTATGTACAGCACCATGACTGGGTGGCAAAAGTGAGAATGAGTTTGTCTTTAACCTCCAATTGGTACTGGATGAGTTTGTCTTCAGCGTCTATTTGGTATTGGATGAGTATGTCTTTAACCCCCAATTGATACTGGATAAGTATGTCTTTAACCTCTAATTGGTAACTGGATAAGTATGTCTTTAACCTCCAATTGGTACTGGATGAGTTTGTCTTCAGCGCCTATTTGGTATTGGATGAGTATGTCTTTAACCCCCAATTGATACTGGATAAGTATGTCTTTAACCTCTAATTGGTAACTGGATAAGTATGTCTTTAACCTCCAATTGGTACTGGATGAGTTTGTCTTCAGCGCCTATTTGGTATTGGATGAGTATGTCTTTAACCTCCAATTGGTACTGGATGAGTATGTCTTTAACCTCCAATTGGTACTGGATGAGTATGTCTTTAACCTCCAATTGGTACTGGATGAGTATGTCTTTAACCTCTAATTGGTACTGGATGAGTATGTCTTTAACCTCCAATTGGTACTGGATGAGTATGTCTTTAACCTCTAATTGGTACTGGATGAGCATGTCTTTAACCTCCAATTGGTACTGGATGAGTATGTCTTTAACCTCTAATTGGTACTGGATGAGTATGTCTTTAACCTCTAATTGGTACTGGATGAGTATGTCTTTAACCTCTAATTGGTACTGGATGAGTATGTCTTTAGCCTCCAATTGGTACTGGATAAGTATGTCCTTAACCTCCAATTGGTACTGGATAAGTATGTCTTTAACCTCTAATTGGTACTGGATGAGTATGTCTTTAGCCTCCAATTGGTACTGGATAAGTATGTCTTTAACCTCCAATTGGTACTGGATGAGTATGTCTTTAACCTCCAATTGGTACTGGATAAGTATGTCTTTAACCTCCAATTGGTACTGGATGAGTATGTCTTTAGCCTCCAATTGGTACTGGATAAGTATGTCTTTAACCTCCAATTGGTACTGGATGAGTATGTCTTTAACCTCCAATTGGTACTGGATAAGTATGTCTTTAACCTCCAATTGGTACTGGATGAGTATGCCTTTAACCTCCAATTGGTACTGGATAAGTATGTCTTTAACCTCCAATTGGTACTGGATAAGTATGTCTTTAACCTCCAATTGGTACTGGATAAGTATGTCTTTAACCTCCAATTGGTACTGGATAAGTATGTCTTTAACCTCCAATTGGTACTGGATGAGTTTGTCTTTAACCTCCAATTGGTACTGGATGAGTTTGTCTTTAACCTCCAATTGGTACTGGATGAGTTTGTCTTTAACCTCCAATTGGTACTGGATGAGTTTGTCTTTAACCTCCAATTGGTACTGGATGAGTTTGTCTTTAACCTCCAATTGGTACTGGATGAGTTTGTCTTCAGCGTCCATTTGGTACTGGATAAGTATGTCTTTAACGTCAAATTGGTACTGGATGAGTTTGTCTTTAACCTCCAATTGGTACTGGATGAGTTTGTCTTCAGCGTCCATTTGGTACTGGATAAGTATGTCTTTAACCTCTAATTGGTACTGGATAAGTTTGTCTTTAACCTCCAATTGGTACTGGATGAGTTTGTCTTTAACCTCCAATTGGTACTGGATGAGTTTGTCTTCAGCGTCCATTTGGTACTGGATAAGTATGTCTTTAACGTCAAATTGGTACTGGATGAGTTTGTCTTCAGCGTCCATTTGGTACTGGATAAGTATGTCTTTAACCTCTAATTGGTACTGGATAAGTATGTCTTTAACCTCCAATTGGTACTGGATGAGTATGTCTTTAACCTCTAATTGGTACTGGATGAGTTTGTCTTTATCATCAAATTGGTACTGGATGAGTTGGTCTTTAGCGTCCAATTGGTACTGGATGGCTTTGTCTTTAGCGTCCAATTGGTACTGGATGGCTTTGTCTTTAGCGTCCAATTGGTACTGGATGGCTTTGTCTTTAGCGTCCATTTGGTACTGGATGGCTTTGTCTTTAGCGTCCATTTGGTATTGGATGGCTTTGTCTTTAGCGTCCATTTGGTACTGGATGGCTTTGTCTTTAGCGTCCATTTGGTACTGGATGACTTTGTCTTTAGCGTCCATTTGGTACTAGATGACTTTGTCTTTAGCGTCCATTTGGTACTGGATGACTTTGTCTTTAGCGTCCATTTGGTACTGGATGACTTTGTCTTTAGCGTCCATTTGGTACTGGATGACTTTGTCTTTAGCGTCCATTTGGTACTGGATGACTTTGTCTTTAGCGTCCATTTGGTACTGGATGACTTTGTCTTTAGCGTCCATTTGGTACTGGATGACTTTGTCTTTAGCGTCCATTTGGTACTGGATGAGAACTATTTCACGTGGATCGAACTTGGGTTGGTTCCCAGAAGTGGCAGATTTTTCTTTTCGGAAGTGCTCCGATGTTCACCCAGCCTCTAAAATGGTTATGATAGATTTTTCTAGGAAGTAAGGACGATCTGGTTGTGATGCCGACTGTATCACCCAAAAATGTGTGTGGTCACCAACACTGTATTTCCCATATGCCTAGCAAGACAAGGGAGGGTAAACTTTACATTACTGTTTATAAACGTGTGTAGTTCTCATGGAGCTTATGTCCCTTGGTACCCCAAAAATGACGTCGGATGTATTGGGCCGAAAGACACATTTTCATAACCTGCTGTAAACGACGACACAACCCATCTAGACCAACTTAGTAAGGCGCGGATGTTTTTGACTGATGAGCAGTTGTAAGATGATAGAGATATCCCTTGATGCTGCGGGGCATGCGAAGACCCTAGAAAGTAATGTCTTCAGACGCTCCTGTTTTTCCCTGACTTTTTTAGATCAAACCCTGGACGTCAATTTGCCCTGGATATTGTTCGATTTGTATAACTTTGTGCGGAATTTCTTGTGCTTATATTGATATGATTAGTGGCAAGTAAAACAGTTAACAGAATTGATACGATGCACTGTGGATAGAAAATTGTGAAAAGACACGATTGCCTACGCCAAACGGTATGACACGGAATCATGATATGGCCATAACATTTTTTTTATTTTTAACTTCACATTTAGGTTGTTATTTTTAATAATTATTACAACAATCTTCATTCCAACGTTGTGCTACAAATGTCAGTCCTGAACCCTAGACGCAAGAACAGTAAGGAATAAAACCTCTGCTGAGATGGAATGTGTTAGACGAATGATAGGAAACAGTTTAAGAGATAAGATCAGAAATGAAGAACTGAGATAAAAGCTAGGAATAACCCCCGCCATAGTATATATAAAGAAGCAACAGATAAAATAATTTGGCCACGTAACAAGGTAGAAAGATCGAAACACAACACAACGAGCCTTCAATAAACGTTGAAAGAACACCAGACCCGATGGCCGACCACCAAAAAGATGGATTGACGAAATATTAAAAACACTAGGAAGCATGATAACAGCAGCAGATATGAACAGAAAAGCAAAAGACCGCAAATTAAAACTTCCCTCGACGCTGAAAGGCAAACGAGAAAGGAAAGAAGAAGAATTATAACAAATTATATTACAATTTTAATGAGTTGCCTGGGGAAAAAAAAGGGAAATTAAGAAACGTTTTAAAATTACAATAACTACTTTATTTTCACTGATGGAAAAGGTCAAATCTAATCCCGCCGATTTGTGTTTTTCCATGTATTAGTTCACGATATGTTTTTTTTTGGTAAAATACATAAACGTACTAGCTCACCAACAAAGGTGTTATTGCTGACCAATGGAAAACATTCTCGACCGAACGAATGGTTATCTACCGTTACTTTCATTAACACAGAACTGGAGTTATCTGTCTCCACACACCGAGAGAGGAGATCTCAGCACTTAACGGACTTGTCCAACGTCAAGTGAGCATGGTCCGTCGACTAAACTAAACTACTTATTTTTAATGTCAATCGAATGAGTACAATTGTCTGGAAATCGGTTATCCGGATTTGTATTTTATGACCTTGTGACGTATTATGATTTATCATCATCGAGTGCCATCTCCGCAGCGAAGGTTGGCTACCATGGAGCGCCATTCTCATTCTGCTCTGTCTCTTGCTTTGATGGTGCAGGTTGTCATAAGCTGGTTTTTCCATCTTTTGATGTTACTCGTCCATGTTAGTCTTGCTCTGCCTCTGCCTCTTTTACCTTGTATTTTCCCATCCAGGATTACTTTTAGTAGGCTGTTGTGTCTTTTAACATTGCCCAAAAATCGCATTTGTCTTGTTTGAATTGTGTTTAGTAGTTCTTTTTTCATTTTTAGTTGTTTTAAGACTTCATCCAGTTATTATGATTACCATTCGGATAAAGAAGAATGAGAAGAAATAAATGTGAGTGCAGGAACGTTTAAAGAGACATAGGATGTAATACTGGGGTCAACGAGTACTAAACTATGACATCATTAATACAAGATTTCATGTCGTGACGGGCGAAAAGATAATCAGTCATAAGATAACACAGGCGGTCCTGTACTCGCTGACGTCAACGGACCCTTGTCAGTTTAAAGTCGTCAAGATTAAGCCAATATGGCCGCTGTCCGGGCAAAACTTGCTAAGCAAACCTGTCCGTACCGAATAATGGATGTGTCGGGCCGAAAGACGCTTTGCCATAAATGTGCAACACAGCACACCCACACTTAATTAACGGGTGAACATTAAAAAGAAAAACAAACTACAAGACATGAACAATTGTTTGGCGCTGTCTCACTCATTCATTCCATTTTCCTTTCGGTCGAAGTCGGCACAAAGGACGGAAGTTAAAGTTATTCAAGATTAGCGATCAGTTTCTAATTTTTGTACATCTTGGTTGCTTCTTAGTCCCTTGGTTGAGACGTTCCTATTAATTGTTCTGCGTAGCGACTCTCTTGGTCTGCCTTATTTCTAGTACTTTCTACATGAATGCCTGATGTGGAAGTCTTACTTCATCCACTCTCAACACATAACCGATGTACATGTATTTCCAACACCTTATAAAGCTCGATGTTTAATGTCTTAAAATATTTCTACTCATTAGTGCAAGTTATTCTAGTCCAATCTGGCATGACACTTGATGTTTTCAATAAAGTTGTCTGCTTTCACGTGGGAACTTCCAGTATTATTTTACTAGATATAGTCACAATACTTAGGCACAATAGCAGCTTTATATGGAAGAGGCTTCGCAGAAATAAAAAGCAGAAAAGCACAGGCCAAAGTTGCAGCCAAATGAAAATATGTTATGCAATAAGTCAATAGAAATGAGATGGACAGTAGACAAGGAAACAGAACAACAACAAAATGAAGCCTTTAAAATGTGGATTTATCGAAGAATTGTGTGGAAACAAACAATGAAGTCTTACAACTAGAAATGAAAAGAGAACTACTAAACACAGTTCAAACAAGACAGAGCATCTGCAAATAAGATTTTTGGGACATGTTAAAGGACATAACAGCCTGAGAGTAATTTTGGAAGGGAAAATACAAGGTAGAAGAGGCAGTGGCAGACCAACACTGACATGGACGAGTAACATCAAAATATGGACAGGTCAGCCTATGACAACCTGCACTATCAAAGCAAGAGACAAAGCGGAATGGTAGCCAACCTTCAGAGCGGAGACGGCACTCAGTGATGATGATTGCATCTTGCAAAATACAGGGAAAGAGATATCGGGAACGGCAACGCGTGACCATACTGGATAGCGTCGTGACACAGAAAATAGTCAACAAAACAATTGATACTTTACGTCGTGGAGAGACTTGCTGCGCCAACGGTACACGATGATAAATTACAATAAGTCATTGATTATCGGGTTTTCAACTGGTCACATTCCGATAATCGAGATTCTACTGTGTGTTGTCCCAGCCTCAACCTAATCACATACGCTTGTATTTCTTTGTGTAATTTGGCATATGTTTTTGATATGATCAATGTTTACAAGGCGTTCCAGAGTTAATCTTAACTTAATGGCACTGACGATCTGGTAGAATACCGTATATTTGGAGATCATTTCTTGTCATTTCAATTTTCTGTTCTTGTCATCTAATTTCCCATTCTTGTCATCTAATTTTCCATTCCTGTCATCTCAATTTCCCATTCCTGCCATCTCAATTTTCCATTCCTGTTATCTCAATTTTCCATTTCTATTATCTCAATTTTCCATTCCTGTCATCTCAATTTTCCATTCCTGTCATCTCAATTTTCCATTCCTGCCATCTCAAATTTCCATTCTTGTCATCTCAATTTCCCATTCCTGTCATCTCAAATTTCCATTCCTGCCATCTCAAATTTCCATTCTTGTCATCTCAATTTCCCATTCCTGTCATCTCAATTTCCCATTCCTGTCATCTCAAATTCCCATTCCTGTCATCTCATTTTTCCATTCCTGCCATCTCAATTTTCCATTCCTGCCATCTCAATTTTCCATTCCTGCCATCTCAATTTTCCATTCCTGTCATCTCAATTTCCCGTTCTTGTCAACTGAATTTCCAATTCTTGTCACCTCAATTTCCAATTCTTGTCACCTCAATTTCCAATTCTTGTCATCTCAATTTCCAATTCTTGTCACCTCAATTTCCAATTCTTGTCATCTCAATTTCCAATTCTTGTCATCTCAATTTCCAATTCTTGTCATCTCAATTTCCAATTCTTGTCACCTCATTTTCCAATTCTTGTCATCTCAATTTCCAATTCTTGTCATCTCAATTTCCAATTCTTGTCATCTCAATTTCCAATTCTTGTCATCTCAATTTCCAATTCTTGTCATCTCAATTCCCAATTCTTGTCACCTCAATTTCCAATTCTTGTCACCTCAATTTCCAATTCTTGTCATCTCAATTTCCAATTCTTGTCACCTCAATTTCCAATTCTTGTCATCTCAATTTCCAATTCTTGTCATCTCAATTTCCAATTCTTGTCATCTCAATTTCCAATTCTTGTCACCTCAATTTCCAATTCTTGTCAACTCAATTTCCATTTCTTGTCACCTCAATTCCCAATTCTTGTCACCTCAATTTCCCGTTCTTGTCAACTCAATTTCCAGTTCTTGTCACCTCAATTTCCCGTTCTTGTCAACTCAATTTCCAGTTCTTGTCACCTCAATTTCCAGTTCTTGTCACCTCAATTTCCAGTTCTTGTCACCTCAATTTCCAATTCTTGTCACCTCAATTTCCAGTTCTTGTCACCTCAATTTCCCATTCTTGTCATCTTAATGACGCGTTCTCGACTCAAACAGACACGGGTAGCTCAGCTAAGACACTCAACTTTCACTAAACTGAGTGTCATCTGTGACTCAAAGCTGACTGAGTCAGGTTCAGTGAACTAAAACTTATCAAGATCCTCTACGCCCCCCCCCCCCTTTTCCCTTCCAGTATAGGTTCTAATAAAGGACTAATCATTATGACAAATCTAGAGGGGATTAGGGAGGAAAGGTAAACTAATGCCAAGAAATGCCGCCCTTATTTCGAATGTGTTGGGCCGAAAGGTGTAGATATAACAGCTTGCCGTAAACCACACAAGCTGAAAACATCTACGCTCATTTAAGAACGAATGATGAAGAGGAGTAGTCGTCCGGCGAGCGTAGAACATGTAGAGTTGCGGCATTTGATCATCAGAAGTAGTCCATCCGTCGATAAAGTATTTCAGTTATTTAACTTCATTTCTAAGGGAAGAAGGGGGGGGGGGGCGGGGGGAGGTGTGGAGGAAGTCTTCCAGGTGACCGCCTCCTGCTGCATCCGGAAACACGGTGACTGAATAACGAATCAGAAAATATAACCGTTCTCTACGTCAGATGTTGATGACGTAATGCCACGAGTTGATGCGGGCAAGGTGCCCTTTAACTCAATGATGTGGCAGGCCGTAATGACTTTCTTGGCATTCCCGAGTCTTACTGGAGAACTTGTAGTTCGTGTATCCCCGTCTATGCTGGGAACTATTTTAAATAGACTAGTTGGCCGTGTGCTCTAGCGTTTGGTTTCTCGTGGCAAGGCGCTGTGCTGAGGAGTACAGGTTTGATCCTGCTTCGGATCGTTTATTGTTCTTTGTTTTTGTTTCTGTTATTGATTGTTTGTGATTTTTGTTCTCCCAGTGCTGTAAACATACCTCTTCCCCTGAAATGTGTATCTATCGCCTCGGAAGTTTTGCTCCATAATAATATTCATTTATTTTTGTCTCCTATGCTGCGAACTACTAGTCCAGCAGCCCAGAGGTACTGCAATACTGGGTCCTCTATATCAGTAACTGCCACTACAACAGGGTGTTCAATAGTGTGTTCTGTGTTGATTGCAATATACGTCATCGTCATCATTGGAATACCGGTCAATACGACAGTTAGGCGGCAGGAACTTTTAAGTGATGTGTCTGAAAAGTGTTCCTTATTGCAGTTTCCTCATATTCCAAGTCCGGCTTGTTGCAGGAGCTACTGAGTTAAGTGCTCTGTGCACACCGTGAGCTGTGTATATCATCCGTGTTGATCATGTTTCGATATTCCAATGGTTTAGGATGAATGATGATAACGTATGACAGGGAACAGTTGGCTGTGTTTACTTTCTGTGCGGTTTCGCCTTATGTCTTTTGGCGTGTGCTGAGACTGCTATGATGGGGACTACAGCTACCTTTCTTTGTTTTGGAGATGAGAGAGTAATTCGGATGATTCCACTGGCACCGGCGGTTGAGCAGTTATGGATTTTAATTCGTTTGCAGTGATACCGAGGCCTTCCATAACCATATAATGAAGATGAATCAAACCCGGTTGCCTATCGGCGGATTCTTTAAAATTAAACTCCTAACGATAGCGATTTCCACTTGTAGACTTTGAAAAATAAGAAGTAGACGAGTAACGAAAAAATTAATTAGTAACGATCAGTTCGAAGTTTATTCGTCCGGCAGTAGGGCTAAGAAGAGACTACTGGCGCATCAATGAACCGAATGTAGGAAATCATACAAGTTTTATAAAGCATCAAGGTTAACAGAAAAGATCTCCGAATAATGAAGAGCATTTTTGGCAACAAAAAGCAGCATTGAGAACTA
This sequence comes from Megaustenia siamemsis, assembly GCA_032433765.1. Lineage (NCBI taxonomy): Eukaryota > Metazoa > Mollusca > Gastropoda > Stylommatophora > Ariophantidae > Megaustenia > Megaustenia siamemsis. The sequence goes on from JAVIAB010000124.1 coordinate 12,478,312, forward strand.
GAAATCAACTGGAAATGTTTCAACAAATAAAAGAACGTTGTGTACTATCATCAGTTTTAGTGGGACGATATTGTGTGTATAATGAGAGTATACTAAGATTCTAAAATGATATATAAAAAATAGCATTAGGTGGGCATAATACAAATAACCTGAGGTTTGTTGATGACACAGGCTTAATGGCTAAGAATGAAAATTAGTTACAGCAAATATTGGTTTTTATGGTGATGGAAGTTGCAAAAGAGTTGACATTTATGGTGATGGAAAGTACAAAAAATATTGCCACATACGGTGATGGAAAGCACAGAAAATGTTGCTACATACGGTGATGGAAAGTGCAGAAAATGTTGCCACATACGATGATGGAAAGTACAGAAAATGTTGACACTTATGGTGGTGGTAAGTGCTGAAAATATTGACACTTATGGTAATGGAAAGTACAGAAAATATTGACACTTATTGTGATGGTAAGTGCTGAAAATATTGACACTTATGGGGATGGAAAGTACAGAAAATATTGACACTTATGGTGATGGTAAGTGCTGAAAATATTGACACTTATGGGAATGGAAAGTACAGAAAATATTGACACTTATGGTGATGGTAAGTGCTGAAAATATTGACACTTATGGTGATGGTAAGTGCTGGAAATATTGACACTTATGGTGGTGTTAAGTGCTGAAAATATAGGCACTTATGGTGATGGAAGGAACAGAAGGCATTGACACTTCATTTAGTCGCAACATCAATAACACAGAATTAATGGTTGGAATAAAAAAAAAAACGAAGATTTTTTCTAAATGCACAGTTAAAGCAAACGGAACAATTCTAAAACAGGTCAGTGGATTTAAATACATGGGAACGGTTTTTTTTTTTTTTTACCTCCGAAGGCAGATGAGAGAAAAGTTCAGACAAATGCGGCATCCAAGAAATGGGCAAAAATATTATGTAAGTTTTATGTGTGGATGGAGATAAGAAAAATAATTCTTCCTTGTTATGTAGGTCTTGACGTATGGATGTGAGTCATGTACAAGAGGGCACCAGACAAGAACATTGGTGGAGATATAGAAATGTGGTTTGGCAGAAGAATGTTTAGAGTACAGTGGACAGTAGAAAAGA